>CANTUT010000355.1:282500-370000 GCA_947687605.1 Reutealis trisperma | reverse complement strand
ATACTGCTCAATTTTGTCCTTCAATGCTAAACTGCCAAGAAGCATTCTCTAAACAAGTAAATGCACTCTATTCTTATGGAAAATCATATGATAACCCATATGCCCCCATGTATAATCTAAACCGGCGAAATCATCCCAATTTTTCATGGAGATAGAACTAGACTCTAATGAATCAAAGTCATCAATATAATATGTTCAATCAGCACATTGGTCAATCAAATTTGCCATACCCTCAAAATGCTTCTCAATTCTCTGCTCTATAGCAAAAGAAACTTTCTTTAGAGGATACTTTATAATAGTTTATGCAATCAACCCAACAAGTTTTGCAATCAAATTCACAATCCATTCAAAAACTTTAAACACAATTGGGCTAGCTTGCAACTAATGTAGCTGAAAGGGAAAAAGAAAAATTTCCCAATCAACCGGCTCCAAATCCAAAAGGTTAATATGAGATAGGTTCATCAAGTTCTAATAAAGAAGTTAAATCCATAACTACTCTTAGATCTGGAAAATGCATAGTCAAACCTGATTATCACCTGAACCTTAAAAAGAGAGTCAAAAGAATCATCTTGAAATTTTATCATCCAAAGACTTAGTTCAAAAAGACAATCAATCATTGCGTTATGTTCCAAAAGCCCCTTACCCACAAAGACTTGTCTCAAAAGAGAAAGGTACCCAATATAGTGACATTATAGAAGTGTTTAAGCAAGTGAGCATTAACATCCCTCTTCTTGATGCTATTAAACAAGTGCTTGATTATGCCAAATTTTTGGAAGATCTTTGTACGGTAAAAATGAAAACAAATGTTCCTAAAAAAGCATTCTTGACTAAACATATGAGTTCCATACTCCAACATAGAACTCTTATTAAGTATAAGAATCTTGGTTATCTGACAATTTCTTGTACCATTGGTAATCATGAAATCAATTGAGCTTTACTTGATTTACGAGTAAGTGTGAATTTGTTGCCATATTCTATTTATTAGCAACTTGGGTTAGGAGAATAAAAACCCACAACTGTGATACTCCAATTAGCTGATAGGTCTGTCAAAATTCTTAGAGGTTTCATAGAAGATGTTTTGGTCAAAGTTGATAAGTTTTACTTTGCATTGGATTTCATTATTTTTGATACTCAGCCTACTGAAAACACAAAGGATCAAATTCTTATCATTTTAGGAAGACCATTTTTGGCCACATTCAATGCAATCATCAATTGTTAAAGTGGTGTTTTGAAATTGTCATTTGGGAATATGATTGTTGAACTTAATGTGTTTAATATTGCTCGTCAACTAATTGACAATGATGATTTGTGTGAAGTTAACATGATTGAAAGTTGATCAATGATTAATTTTTGGAAATGAAAAAAAATGATCCATTTGAGAAATGTTTAACTCAATTTGGCATGGACTTACATGTTGAAAATTCAATTAGTGAGGTGAATTCTTTATTAGAATTTGTTCCACTAATGGATACAAACAAATGGAAAGCCAAAATTGAACCTCTATTTACCACAAAATCTAAAGAGTCAATTCTTAAATCATAAAAATTAGACTTGAAACTATTGCTTGAGTCACTGACATATTCATTTTTAGGACCACCAAAACTTTGCCCATTATCATAGCATTTGATTTAGAGGTTGAACAAGAAAACAAGTTGATTGATATTTTGAAAGATCATAAAGATGCAATAAGGTGGACAATTTCAGACATTAAGGGTATTAGTCCTTCAATTTGCATGCATAAAATTCATTTAGAAGACAATGTTAAACCTAGCTGTGAATTCCAAAGATGACTAAATCCCAATATGAAAGAAGTTGTTAACGATGAGGTGATAAAACTTTTAGATGTAGATGTCATTTACCCTATTTCTAATAGTTAATGGGTGAGTCATATGCAGGTAGTTCCAAAGAAATTTTGCATAACAGTAGTGAAAAATGATGAAAATGAACTAATTCCCACTTGAATCCAAACTGGATGGCATGTTTGTATTGATTATAGGAAGTTGAATGCTATCATGAGGAAAGATCATTTCCCACTTTCTTTCATTGATCAAATGTTTGAGAGATTATCTAGTCATGCATACTATTGTTTTCTTGATGGTTACTCTGGATATAATCAAATCCCAATTACACTTGAGGATCAAGAGAAAACCACTTTCACTTGTCCTTTTGGAACCTTTGCCTATCAATGCATGCCCTTTGGTTTATGCAATGCACCTGCCGTATTTCAGTGATGCATGATAAGTATTTTTTATTATATAGTTGAGCATTTTCTGGAGATATTCATGGATGATTTTTTTGTCTTTGGTTCTAGCTTTGATGAATGTTCGCATCACTTGACCTTGGTTTTGATTAGATGTAAAGAGAAAAATCTTATGTTAAATTAGGAAAAATGCCATTTTATGGTTAAAAAGGGAATTGTTCTGGGTCATGTAGTGTTACAATAAGGAATTGAGTTAGATAATGCAAAGATAGACTTAATCTCTAGCCTTCATCCACCACATATTGTAAAAGAAATTCGATCCTTTTTAGGTCATGCTAGTTTCTACTGTAGATTCATCAAAGATTTATACCGTAGATTCATCAAAGATTTTAGTAAAATCTCTCACCGCTTGTGTAACTTACTTGCGAAAGATACACCTTTTATCTTTGATAATGAATGCTTTCAAGCCTTTGAAAAGCTTAAAATCTTATTGACATATACACCCATCATTAGACCAAATAATTGGAGTATTCCCTTTGAGATCATGTGTGATGCCTCTGATTATGCCCTTGGTGCTGTTTTAGGCCAATGAATTAGTAATTTACCCATTATGATCTATTATGCAAGTAAAACTCTTACTGATGCACAACTCAATTATTCAACTACTGAGAATGAGTTGCTTACTATAGTGTTTGCCTTAGACAAATTTAGATCTTATCTTGTTGGATTCAAATTCTTTATCTATACTGATCATGCTGCATTGAAATACCTTTTGTCAAAAAAAGATGCTAAGCCTCACTTGATTCGATGAATTTTGTTAATATAAGAGTTTGACCTTGAAATTCACAACAAGAAAGGTTTTCAAAATGTTGTGGCTGATCATTTTTCTAGACTAATAGTGGCATCTATTGATAAAGATTTTCCCATTGAAGAGACTTTTCCTAGTGAACAACTCATGTCCATATCACAGTTACCTTGATTTGCCGATATTATAGATTATCTTGTTGCTGGTCATATGCCAAGCCATTAGAGTAACCAAGATAAAACAAAATTTTTAGCTAAGGTAAAGAAATTTTTTTGGGATGATCCATACTTGTTTAAATATTGTCCAGACAAGTGATTAGGAGATGTGCGCTTGAAAGTGAACAGAGAAATATTATTTTCTTTTATCATGATCATGCTTGTGGAGGCCACTTTAGTGCAAAGAAAACTACTGCAAAAATCTTGCAATGTGGATTTTATTGGCCTACATTGTTTAGAGACACCCATGTGTATTGTAAATCTTATGATCGATGCCAAAAATTAGGAAGTATTTCCCACAGAAATATAATGCCTTTAAATCCAATTCTTATGGTTGAGTTATTTGATGTTTGGGGTATTGATTTTATAGGACCTTTTCCCAAGTCCTTTGGTAATTTATACATCCTTGTTGCTGTTGATTATGTATCTAAATAGGTAGAGGCAAGTGCATATAGAACAAATGATCATAGGGTTGTGGTGAAATTTTTGAAAGAACATATTTTTTCTAGATTTGGTACACCATGAGCAATCATTAGTGATAGAGGAAAGCACTTTTGTAATAGGCATTTTGAGCATTTAATGAAGAAATATGGCATTACTCATAAAGTAGCTACTCCTTATCACCCACAAATAAGCAGTCAAGTTGAAATTTCAAATAGAGAAATCAAACGCATTCTTGAGAAAATGGTTATCCCTACTAGAAAAGATTGGTCTTTGAAATTGCATGATGCATTATGGGCTTATCGTACAACATTTAAAATCCTTATTGGAATGTCCACTTTCAGTCTTGTTTATAGAAAACAATGTCACTTACCAGTTGAATTAGAATATAAAGCATATTGGGCAACCAAACAATTAAATTTCTCTTTAGATAAAGCTGATGCTTAACGAATGCTTCAATTGAATGAGTTAGAGGAAATTAGAAGTGATGCCTATGATTGTGCAAAATGGTATAAGGAGAAAATAAAAATTTTCCATGATAAAAATATTTTGAGAAAGTCTTTTACTCCTGATCAAAAAGTCATTTTATACTATTCTCATTTGCATCTTTTTCCTGGTAAGTTACGTTCTCGATGGTTAGGCCCATTTCTGGTTCACGCTACATTTCCATATGGAGTAGTTGAAATTGAAAATCCAAAAAATGGTGATGTATTTAAAGTTAATGGACAAAGATTGAAACCATTTTTGGAGCTAGAACCAACAACAGTGGAAGAAGCACTTTTAAGTGATCCTATTTATTAGGATCAATTCAATTTATTTATGTCATTTTTTCTCTTCTTTTTCTTTTTATAGCTAATTTTTGTTTATAACATTTGTTCTTTGTTTTATAAGTATAGAATACAAACTTTTTAGCTAGGTATGGAACATCTATGCTCAGAAACAAGTTTCCAACTTTTCCCCAAGATGTACTCAGAAAAATTGACAAATGCATACTAGAAAGAATGAAGGCATTTAGATGTCTGAATCTTCCTAAAAATATTTACTAGATCATAGAAATCAAAGTATGATTGGCAGGTGAGTTAAATGAATCATTTGTTAAATGTTTGCCAGGTACGGGGAGAAGTTCTTACTCAAAGAAGAGGAGAGCAAAGAGAATGGGAATCTGCTACAAGTGTGCAAGATGAAATTGCAACACACGATGTAGAAACGAGGGGAAGATGTGAGCCATAATCACAACTACTATTCATGATAAAGTGTATCACTAACTTTTTGACTTTTGTGATAGCATTTTTCAATACTCTGCAGTTGCTTTTTAAATTTTTAGTACCTATATTTTCTTTTTCTGCAGATTTATCTATTTTAGTTAGCTTTTTAGTCTTTTAATGTCTGATTTTAGCTTTTCAATGTTTTCTTTTTGACATTTGTACACACACCATTGATTTTTTTTATTATTTTTGTTATTTTTTTACTTTATTTTTTTTGTCAACAATTATTTTACCCCATTGAACTGTTCTTTTACTATGCTAGTTTCTTTATATGCATACTCATTATTTTCAATATGCACACAACCTCTTGAAGAAATTTGTGAACCAAAAAAAAAAAAAAAAGGGCAGAACCTTTAACATGCAAATTCAAAACTATTTGTATCTTTTATAGTCTAGACTCTAGCAAAAAAAGAGAGTACTTAATAGCAGCTAATGAACTTGGTAAGATTTTAGCTGAATGAAAAGTTGATTTGGTGTTTGAGGGAGGTAGTTTAGGGTTAAGGGGTTGTGTCACAAGTTTTGCATATATTGGAGGTAGGAAAGTCCTAGGAATAGTTCTAAAGGCTTTGGCTTAAAATAAACACATCACCGATAGAACTATACGTAATGAGTTATAAGTCATGAGCATGTACAAATGAATGGCATATATGAATCTCAATGCTGATACTTTTATCGCATTACCTGGTAATTTAGAAACATTTAAAGATATCTTTATCATTGCATCTTGGACCAAATTAACTGTTCTTTAGAAGCCATTGGGATTACTTAATGTTGATGGTTTTTATAATGGTTTGCTATCTTTTCTTAATCATGCTGTGGAACAATGGTTTTATAACATCGGTGAGTCGATGCATCCTAGTCTCTGCTTCAACTATTAATCAATTGATTAATCAACTATAAAAATTTATGTCCGAACCTGAGCCATTGTTGGTGCAGATAGTTGGCACCCCAAGGCCAGTAGTAGCAAGAAGTGTGGACTAGATTTGAATTTTCAGTTGCAACTTCCCTAACTCTTATAGTTTTTCTTATTGTGGTACACCAGATCAAGCAAAGTCCTCTACTCCTTATTTATCTATAGTAGACATTGGGGATAATGTCTCAGCTAAGTTTGGGGGTGGAGAAACTATTATTTAAAAAAAAAAAGAACAAAAAAAAGTGTTTTCTCAATTATTTCTAAGGTCTGATTCATTAAAACTTTAGATGCTAGAGTAAAGAGTTAGTTTTATACTCTTGATACACATCTATATTTTTTGTGATTTTCTTTTCTAGTTTTCAAACAAAAAAAAAAAAAAAAAAGAAAAACTTCTAATTACTGTGATGAGAATTGAGCTTTAATATCATGGCTTTGACTAGTAATGAGTATTGATTTGAATTTTGATGACATTCTTTGGTTAATTTATTTTCATAATGATTATACTCAACTCTTTTCTTACAATAGCCATTATTGTTTTATAGAAAGATAAGTATATTAGAATAGGTATGTTCTTGTACCTTTACCTTAATGATCATTTTAATTTCGATTTGAAAAGATTATATATTAGAACTTTCCTTTGAGGTCTTTCGAGGTGAATGACTAATCGAGCATCACTTGTAAAATGATTAAGGCAATAGCATTTTCACCACAAAGACAAATAAATCAGTTCCCTAATTGATGTTCTAGGAGAACATCCCTTTAGTGAGTCAATTTGAGCCTCCATTGATTAACTATTTTCTTTAGTAACCACATCTCTCATCTAGCTTAAACATGATTATATCTTTACCTTTATTCTAAAAATGAATTAGAGCTAAAAAGACAAATTTCATGATCAAGAGATATTTCTTAAAAGTTTGGCATAAAAATAATAAGACAAATTTGTAGAGTAATGAAAATTAAAAAAAAAAATCTTGATTCTAAAAAAAAAGTAAAAAAAAAATCTTGAGTTTGAAGATGAAAACTTAGATATTACAAGTGGATGTTAGAATAAAGTAAAGGCCAACATAATAATAGTTGGCTACATTTTATATGCTTCTATGGGTTTTGAGAAGTGTCTCTTACAAAATACTATGATGTCTCTAACTTTATGAAGTCTTTAGAACTTGTGTAATCTCCTATCCCTTTCATTCTTTAGCCACATCAATACGCTATGGCCCTATTACAACCAATATTAAAGACCTTTTGATCTCATGTGATACTGTCAAAGTAGTGGAGATTTGTACCAAAGGGGAAGCTTATGATACTTAATTCTTTATTAGAAATTGAATGATTATTATTGTAAGGTTATGAGAATTTTAGTTCTTTGAAGCATGCAAATCACATTTATTATTAATATTGGCTATTTCAAACACTCACTTGAGTATGATTATTGCAAGATGAATTAGCTTTTGAATGGATATTTATTCAATTTAATACTTGTTTGATTTCAAAACTACGATATCTTATTGTTCTCTGAGATAAATAGTTAGAAGTTTAGATTTTTATAGGTGTTTGTGGGTATCACTGTTGGAAGCCCTCATGAGATTACAACTCATCCTCTATGGGTGTAACAATCCACACCTACCCTAGACATTTTTATGACAATTTGCTTGATTTAGAACTATTTAGGTTAAGTGTGTGCTTTTATGGGAATTTATGTTCTATGTGATTGATGAGCATGTGGCATGTTAAATTAATTTTTAATATGTATAATATGAGTTATTATTGTGAAATAAATAACTTATATGAAGTACATTAGCATAAAATAAATTAGTTTAAATAAAATGAATTTCCATGCATAAAGGCAATTTTTAAGCATAAAATGTTTTTATAAGTATTTTAAAATAATTTTTAAATAAATGTTTTGGGGGAAATTTTAATGAAAATATTAAGAAAAATATATTTATTTTAATTATTTATAACTAGCCCCTAATTTAAATAAAAAGCCCAAATACCTAAAAGCCTACTACCCAAAAACTCTTCTAACCTAGCTCATTAAGGGTATTAGTGGAAATTGCCCAAAATCCTACATTTAAATATGAAAATTTTAGCCAGCCCTAATGTTCCAGTAGCCAGCACTCTAATTTCTATATTTTGATGGAAAAATTCTCTCTAAAAAATTCTCTCTACCAAAATTAAGAAAACACTTTTCAATTTTGTAATTTTTTGATCATAATCGTAAGTTTTTCTTCTCTTTCAATTCCTATATGATTTTTATGAAATAAATTATGAGAAAATTATTTTGAACTCATTGTTTATTAATTTTTATAGATTTAATTCATTTTGGATGTGTTTTTGAAAGAGAAATTTAATTCTCTACCAAAAACTCAAATCTTTCTGCGCAATTTCTCTAAAGGTGAATCTTGTAACTTAAAATTAAAATTTTAATGCATAAACACTACCGGGGCGGGGGGGGGGGGGGGGGGGGGTGGGGGGTGGGCGATTCCTACATGAATGATTTTTAGACTGATTTTTGATGTGTTTGATGAAAAATATTGGATTAAATTATATTTCTGCATATTTCTATAATGATCAAAAAGTTTCAAAAAATAAAGGAATTCAAGGTTTTTGTGCTAGAACTTAGAAGTTGGAAAATTCTATTATTAATTTAACATGTGGCTGCCAATTTGTACATGATTGGATACTAATTTGATATTTTTTTTGTTTGAATGACAAAAAATGATTTAAATCATGTGTTTGCATATCACTGTAATGAACGAAAAGTACGGAAAGTGCGAAAACTCATGATTTTCACCCTAAGACTTAAACTTTGGAATTTTCATGCATAATTATTATCTATGGCTGCCAAATCATATACATGGATGTTATAAACTGATATTTGCTGTGATTGGATGAAGAATAATGGTTTAAATCACCTGTTTACATACTACTGTAATGATCGAAAAATACCGAAAACAAGAAAACTCATGGTTTTGCATCCTAAAACCTAAAATTGGAATTTTCATGTACATAACACACCTATTGCTGTCGATTCATGTAGATTAATATTCTAAAGTGATTTTTTGTCATGTTTACATGAAAAATCTTGGTTCAAACTGTGTTTCTACATATTACTGTAATAGATAAAAAGTGCGAAAAGTAAGAAAAATTCAGTTTTTCCTTTGATGATGCATTCGGCCTACTATGGGATTTTTATCTCAATGTCTATAAATTTTATGTGATGTATTTTAATGATTATTGACATGTATGAATGTATAATAAATGATAAAATTGTATGATATTGAAGGAATGACCCTAGACAAGCCTAGAGGCACTTTGGTATACTTAAGGTATACTTAAGGTATCTTAACCTTATATTGTGATTAGAATGTGAATGTGATCAGATAATATAGAAATGGATTTTATGATGAATTAAAAATGAACTAATAATCTTGAATTAATGAAGTGATTGATTGAAAGAATTGGTCATAAGAGACAAGCATGATACTTGAAAGGTTATTTGTTAAGTTGACATATATGGAAGTGTTAAGCATACTAAGATGATTGTTAAAGTGAATTGATATTAAGATAATGATATTGTGTTGACCTTAGAAAGGTATTGACATGAGTTATGATGTGTTTTCATATGGGCCTATAAAGGCTAAGTGTACAAGACTTTTAAAGTCAACATGTGATGTGCAAGTGATGGGTGCACTTCTATGTACAACTCTAAGTGTTTGTGAATGTTGTATGTGCATGGGGTAGTTATGGGATAGGATAGCATCATGAATAAATAAATACTATGTATTGAATTAAATATTATGTTAGAGCTTGAGGACTATTAGAAGTCAAGGGCTATAAGTACTAGGAGTGAAGGAACCACAAGGTGAGTAAATATTGTATTCATGCTCCAAGTGTGAATAAATATTATGTTATATTACAAGTATGTGATATCATGTTATATGAGCCTTGAGATCTTTGAAACCCAAGTTCTTTCTATTCTAAAATATTATTATATGATTTCTTTGTTAAGCTTGGGTTTCCAAAGGACAATTGGTGCAAAAACCTTTTTTTTGTTTATCCAATGATAATTTATTATGATTATTACCCTAACTTATATTCTTTCCGGAGCAACACTATCATTGTATCTTTTGTTCGAAAGTTAAACCACTATTATTATTAGGATACTTATTATTATTGCCTTATGTGATATTGTTATTTGTGATTACCATTAGCTCTAGTTATGGTACCTTTAACCCTTTATGTAGAAGTCCTCGTGTCGATGCGGATAATCATCGAAACCTGTGCACATGATCTTAACTCGATGGATAGGGGTAGTGCATCCACCTTAGCTAGAAAGGGGAGGTTCTAGCCATGGGGCCTGATCAGCTTCACGCCTTCTATGTGATAGGAGTTGGAATTTGGTTTAAGACCACCTCTCCTCTATGAGTTCAAGTGGTATAGCAATAGCCTCCACTCTCTATGTGTTATAAGTGTGATTTCTGCAAACATATTAAATTGAACTCTTGCTAAATTGCAACCTGATTCATGAATTGTAAATCATGAATTATGTGTATAAGCTATGAGTTTCCCTTTCAAAGGAATATGTGTTAATGTATATGTTTTAGCATTTACTTATTGACATCATCTATCTCACTCCCTTTTCTTTTCTTTCCTTGTGTGGTTCCAGGTGAGCTGTATGAGGAGGCAAGGTGATGGCTCAAGCATTCTTCTTCGCTTGGGGATTTCTTGTCAAAGTCTTTAATAATACTATGTTATGAAGTACTAAGGTTTATTTTTGATTTTTGAGTTGTTATTTATTAAGGTTTTCGAGTGAATATTATTTTCCTTATGGATTATATGTGAATTACTGTCTTATGCAAATTAAAGGTTTTTACATTATAATATAAATAAGTTATTGTAAAAGGTTTGGTACGATCCTAGGCATGATTTGTATATGTGTCAATGGGTTCTATGAGCGTGGGTGATCTTATGTCTCCTTATGTTCTAGGACCTTCATATCTCTAAAGTTGGGATGTGATAATGGGCCACCTAGAGATTTAAAGGCTCGTTGCATATGCTAAATACAATCGTGATTTCTTATGAAAGTAGACTAGTTTAGTTTTTTTTTTTTTTTTGCTCGAGGACTAGCAAAATCTAGGTTTGGGGGTATTTGATGAGTATAATTTAATACATATTAATAGCCCTTAAATTTACTTTTTGTTGTTCATTTATTAAATAAATATTTTTATTTAATGATATTTTTATGAAATAGGAAATAAAATGGTGAAAGCTTGAAGATTGAGTGAAATTATAGCATTTTACTTGCATGAATAATAATAATAATAATAATAATAATAATAATAATAATAATAATAATAATAATAATAAATTTTGTAAAAGAAATAATTTTTCAACAAAATCAACTAAGCCATTTTCTTTTCTTTTCACAAAGGACACCATCTTTAAGTGTGCAATGGAGACTAAAGAGCTTACCAACCATCCTTATGCAAGCCAACTAAGAAAAACAAAGGATTCAAATATCAAATTCATATTTTTGATGCTAAGGAAGAAAAATTGCAAAAATTCAATCATTACCAAACATCCATATGCAATCCAACTAAGAAAAATCAAGAATTCAAAGTTTAAAGTCACATATTTCATGCTAAGGAAGAAAAATCATTTGAAAATTGATTTCTTTATCAACTTGCCATCTAACCATTCATGCTTATAAATAGAAGGGAAATGGCTTAGCAAAAGAAGAGTTTGGGAGGGAAAGAATTGAGAAAATAAGGAAGAAATTGAGATTTCAAGGTTAAGGATCCAAATTGCTAAATTGGATTCTTTTGTTTATTTTGTTGTTTTAATTATGTCTTTCTAAGTTTTATTTTTACTAAGGTGGATGATGAATCCATGTTAGATTATTAATTTCTATTATATGTTGATTCTAAATATTTTGCAATTTAATGTTTATGATTTTGGCTTCATTTGATAATATCCTTTCATCAATTCTATCATGTATTTTTTATTATAAGGAAAATTATCTATACTTGATTTTTATTAAAAGAAAAGCAATTTTCTTTAATTATGTGTTTTCCATTAAATTGTATACATATAATGCTTAAAAATTACACTTTTGAAGTGAAGGAAAATCTATTTGAGAATTTATGAAATTGAGCTTAGTGATAAAATCAATAGAAGATAGAAAGATTAATTTCTAAACTATCATTTGAAAATTAGAATCAATACACTATAAAAATTATTAATAAATATTGGTAAATTCTAAAACCTTGGCAATCTTTTATCTGAATTTTATTTCACAAGTGCAACTACTTTTAATTGTGTTATTTTGACATTTCTATTCACATTTCTTTATCATTATAAAAAAAAATATTTGGAACTAGGTTAGAATTAAATTAATGTGATTTAATTAAGTTTTTCTATAATTCTTTTCATAGCTCTCTCCATAGGAACGATCTCGTTACCACTTATCTACAGAAATAGTTATTTGTGCGCTTGCAAGTATAAATAAAATTTCACAACAATGGTCATAGGATCCTTAACTGCACATCATTGATCCATAGGACTATCACCTTTGTTATTATCCATAATAAGTATGAGATACTTATAGTAATGGAGGTAGTGAATCTCATGCTATAGATATGCAACATTGTGACAACATATGGACCCTCATGTCATGACCTAACTTTAGGGACACCTGATTGGCTCTAGGATACAGGTAATGCACGTAGCTACCAGTACTCATAGTAAGCCTAAAAGGTCAAATCAAAAGAAAAGCTGTAAAGGTAAAATGGAACCAACATATCAAATGGGCTAAGGTCCACCAATAAGTAGAATTTGCCAAACATCTAACCAAAGTGCCACATAAGGCAACCATCTCATAATTATCATCAAGTTTATGCTTATCCAAACACATCATCGATTTTAAACACAAAACTACACAACTGACTAAATATTTCAAAATTACATATGGAAAGAAAATGACGATATGGAGTTTTAAAGAGTTAAAATACATAACGATAAGGAAGCAATTACATAACTAAGTAATAAATAAAATTCATTGCCAAAGGAGGAAAGGTAGAATTGACTCAACATAAAATTTTTTCTCAACCTCATTCAACAATTTAGGAAAAATATTAAACAAGAATGAGCGTTTGACTCAATAAATGATACTAAAAAATATACCAATCTAGTGTCCTACATAAACTCACTATTACACATGTTGATGCAATGTGTCATAGAGACGTTTAATCACATAATCATATAAGGATGGATACAGATGTTTAATCACGTAATCATACAAGGATGGATATAGTCCACAAGGACCACACTAAATCTTAATATCGAAGTTGATCCCCCTATCCTGACTCTTTTAATCCAATACTATCTTTGAACCCAATACTAGGGTTATAACTATCCCAGTAGTGCTGACTCAACTGGCAGCAACAAGGTGCTAAGCAGGACCCTAGCTGTCATAGTCCTAGCTCATTTTATCATCATCATCATGATCATTAGTCTAAGTGGCCCTATCTCATCCTAATCACATCCAATAACCATAAACAATAATTCATGTAATTATAATACATGTACACACACATATGCTTACTATCAAATTACTCTATAAATACTTATATACACATAATAATGCAAATGCATGTAAATAGGAAAATGTATTAAATACTATCACTCACTACTTCAATAGAAATCCAAGTAACTCTCCTCAAGATACGATATCTCATAATTGGGAAAACATATGAACACTAATAATGGACAACAAATGGATATTATCAGAATACTGGCTACCTAATGAAGACATACTTAAATAACTCTAAAGATTCTACCAAAAATTTGGTAAAATCTCCCCTCAAATTAGGATATTACCCCACTATAACAAAGAAATAATACTTCATATTTGTCATGAAAAGTCACAACAATCAAACACATATCAATGGTATCTCTTAGGTTTCAAAACTTCAACAGTCAATGCAATAATCTCAATTTATCAGTTATTATATTTATAACACTTATTGTTACCTCTTTTTAATATCAATTTAATTTCTTTAAAATCATTTATTTAAATTTAATAACTCAAATACTAAATTCACTTTCTTATACAAAGAAAGAATTTATGAATTAAAATTATTTAACAAAATTAATCACACTTAATACTCAAATCTAAAACAAGTACTATTTAAAGAATCACATGAAATTATAAATTGAATTTAAATTGAATTTATCAATTAACTCAAATTTCCATAAATTATATAATTTAATTCTTTATAATTTCATAAAAATTTCCTAACAATTTATACATGGACCAGTCTAATTCTAATAACATTTAGCTAGTTTATTTTCACAAAATTACTTTCATTAATTGCAACCAATTAGATAAAAATTCACATTAATACATAAAACCTTCAATTCAATTCCAACTCAAAAATATATAAATTAAAATTTAAGCATCACTATGAAAATTGAAAGTTTCTAAATTACCATCACAAATTCGGATTGAATTAATATCGTAAAACACATTAAGGCATCAAATCAAGCTACTAGATTTCTATTGTTGAAGCTGTCACCAGAATAATGACCATTCATCCACGCACAGCCATGGATAGTGGTACCTCTTTTTAATATCTAGTTAATTTTTTAAAAATCATTTATTTAAATTTAACAACTCAAATACTAAAATTCACTTTGTTATACAAAGAAAAGATTTATGAATTAAAATTATTTAATAAAATTAATCACACTTAATACTCAAATCTAAACAAGTACTATTTAAGGAATCAAATAAAATTATAAATTTAATTTAAATTGAATTTATCAATTAACTCAAATTTCCATAAATTGTATAATTTCATTCTTTATAATTTCATAAAAATTTCCTAACAATTTATACATGGACCAACCTAATTCTAATAACATTTAGTTAATTTAGCAAAATTACTTTCAATTAATTCCAACCAATTAGATAAAAATTCAAAGTAATACATAAATCCTTCAATTTAATTCAAACTCAGAAATATATAAATTAAAATTTAAGAATCACTATGAAAATTGAAAGTTTCAAAATTACAGTTGCAAATTCGGATCAAACTAATATCGCAAAACATATCAGGGCATCAAATCAAGCTATTGGATTTCTATCACCAGAGCCATCGTGGGAATAATCACCATCCGACCACACACAGCTGTGGATGGTGGCTCTAAAGGTTGACATTGACGCAGCTTGCTTGTCTCCTCACCAAAAATCTAGTGGTGGTGTCCATGTATCACCACTCACCACCAATCATTGGGAAATAAGGCCCCAAGTTTTGGTCAACAAGGTTTTAATCTCCAAATCCGGTGGGTTACTGGAGGTAAAGTCAGTATCAATCTAAAGCTCTTGTCATGAGGAGTCTAGCTATATCAAATTTTATGGATTTCGCCGTCGTAAATGGCCAGAATTAGCCTTGAAAGTTCTCAGTGCTAGTGACTTTTCCCTTATGAGTATGCCATTGTTGGAAGCTAGTTTTAGTTGTCATTGCTTCACTTGGAGTCACCAGAAGGATGCAATTCATTGCTAATTGGTGGTGGCAAATTGGAGCTACTCTTTCTCTCTCTCTTTGTTTCTAGTTCCAGAAACCCATCCCAACCATCAACAATTGATTAGTCCATTTTGGATCAATCATGCAACAAATCATTTTTTTTTAATAATAACAATAATAATAATAAATTTACACCTGAAATAAATTAATAATAATACATATAACAACTATTATTATTAAATTAAAATAATATTCAAAGAAATCTCATAATAACCAATTAGAGTTTAATTAAGTATTTTCACAAATAATTAAATAAATAATATTTTATTTACATTAAATTCACATATTTTAAAATTTGAATAAAAATTATAATTAATAATGTATTTTCAAAAATCATAAAAATTTAAAATTCTATAAGAATGAAAATTTAAATACCAATCTCGTACATACTATTAAATAATTATATTTCCATACAAAAATAAGATTTTCTAAAATACACCACATAACACCTACATACATCCAGATTGCTAACTCTTACACATAACAAGGTTACTAAAGAAGTGTATTAATTTTTGAGACACAACTCACCCTCAGACAATCACTTCAGACCTAACCACCACTTGGAAAAAGTTTACTGATTGGCCAGATCATTACCCTATAATCCAATAGGGTTACATCTAAAATGGCATGGGTCAACCTATTAGAGGATCAATCCAAGAACACTCAATCAGCTATACAATATTCTTACCACACTTAACTTACTAGAGGCATAAGTTCATAGGACTAAAATTGAACCATTGGTTTCTTTTCTTGCTAACTCTAAGATTAGCTACTTACCAACATATAATATGCTTGGACTACCAAAAAATCATAATTTGATTACCAAAAATCTTCTCATACCATAGCTATCACATTCAAAAGTTCAATATTAATTCAATAAAGAGTGATACACAACATAAGATTCTTAATTTAACACATACTGAGGCAATGGCTCTAGTCCTATTCTCTGCCTTATAACACCCCGCAACTACTATCATAACTAGATTACAAGAGAGAAAATCATTCATTGGACCAAGGGAAATTCATCAATATTGACCCCATACCTTAACATACCCAGAAACCCAGCAACAAAACTACCTAATGTGAGACCTCGCTTGAACGCCCCTCCCTTGCTAGGAGAAATTTGCCTTAAGGAAAGGCAAGAAATTTTTAAGGAGGTTATGGAATGGGTTTCGGAGCTCATGATTAGAATGGCTATAGTTCAAAAAATTGAATTTTGATTTTGAAAAGTAATTTTAGGAGTTGCCATCCTAATTTATTTTTAAATGGAAAAATTAAGGAAAAACCCAATTGACTATAATTCATTAAATTTCAATTAATTTACCCAAGGATAAAATCACTTACCTCAAACTAAGTTCAGCTTAGGAATTAGGCTTGTGGTTTTAGATGATCGCATTTTGGCTCTTTAAGTTTAATTTGACTTAGAAAAATTGATTTCATGGATGGCATTTACAAGATGATAATTATAAGTAAAAATGCATCAACATGGCGTAGTATGAATGCATGGTGTATGGCGGATTAATAAAACAATTAAAATAAACATTCATAAATTAAGGAGAGTGTTCCTTCTAATCCTTATAAATTTAGGAGAACCGCATAATCACTCCTTAATTACAATTAATTAAAGTAATTCCATTAATCAAAATTGAGATGTCTTCTCTAGCCCTTATGGGATTCTAGGAAGACTACAGATTTTCTTATAAATAGCATTTAGAAATAATTAATTACATTTGAAAAATAAATGGAAAGTGAATTTAATTTTAAAAATTTAGATTTGAGGTTTGGATTTAAATTTTAAATGTGCCTATGGGTAATTGAATGGGGATTAAAACCCACATAGTTCATTTCACAATTAAGTGGAGGGGTTTATAGATTGATTAAATTGATTTTGTTTTGAGGGATGAGTTGATGAAAAATACCTTTGGGTTTTGGTGG
Organism: Reutealis trisperma; assembly: GCA_947687605.1. NCBI lineage: Eukaryota > Viridiplantae > Streptophyta > Magnoliopsida > Malpighiales > Euphorbiaceae > Reutealis > Reutealis trisperma. The sequence goes on along the minus strand of CANTUT010000355.1, from coordinate 352,636 downwards.
TCGGGATTGATGAGGTGTTTTGCTAGATCGAAATTTCATTTTTGGAAGACCATGATAATTGGATTCATTAAGGATTTGATTAATTAAAAATGATTATTGGATGGATTAATTAATTAAAATGATTAATTAATGAATTAAAATACCGGGTGGATGAAAATTTTTTTTGATTTAATTTTATTTTAAAAAAGATGGTTAATTATTTAATTAAAAATATTAATTAATTAGTTAATTTTTGATTGATTAAAAAAGTTTTAGTTAATTAAAAGGATTAATTAACTTGGTTTGGATGAAGAAAATAATTTTAATTAATTAATTAGAGAGTGGATAGAGGGAGAAGAAGAAAGAAAAATTGATAAATTGCAATCAATATCAACTTTTGGAGGTGAAGAAGAATGAAGGAAAGTAGGACTATTTATAAAAAAAGTGGGTGAGAGTAGTTTAGAGATTGAAAAAAATGAAAAGATCCAAAAGAGTAGGGTCAAAAGGGGCTAAAAAAGGGGCATTTTAGGCATTTTAGCATAGAAAGCGGACCACAGGCATGGATCCACATAAAGAGGGGCAGATTCGGGTCAGGCTGCTGTGGTGGGGCACAGATCCATGTAGAGGGAGGCTAGATCCGCACCAGCCTAGTGCCGCTCCACGTGGCACAATAACTGGCATCATACTTTTTTTTTTTTTTGAGGTTCTTGGTTCAGTTTTTGAGACTTTAGAGTCAATTTTTGGGAGTTCTAAAATTCAGAAATTTTACTGGTAAGCATTGGTATATTCAAAATTAATTTTAGAAGAATAGAGCAATCAGTCTAAGGAAAAATTTGGTTAGTTTTGAAGAAAATACTATCTGACACAGAAGCTCCGATCAGGATAGGAAAAGTATCAGATTGTGCTAAAAAATATTTCAGTCAGCTCTTGCGAGTTTATAATTAATTTTAATGGTGCTGAAATGAGGGTTCATAATTGCCCCCTCACTAAAGCTGTCCACCAATTGTACAGTTTTGATAAGAGTGAACCTGAGGTTTGGATGGACCTAGGGACGGAAAATGATTTCGGTTGTAATAAGATAATTTTGGTAATTTTTAGAATTTTATTTGACAATTTTTGAGGGACTCATAGATTTTCATGTTCATAATTTTTTTGGTTTTTCTAATGTAAAAACTACATTTTGGTTAGGAAATAAGTGAATGAGATGTCTATAAATTAAGTAAAAATCTAAGGAACACATAGGAACTTTTAGACTTGCATTTTGAATTGAAATGGGCTAGAAAATATATTTTTTATGCAACTAGATAATTATGGGGCACTTTTTACTATGCGCTATTTTTCTTTTTCTACCCCAAACTTCAATATAAACTCTTATCCTCTCATTCACTCCATTCACATCTCACACACCCACCCTTTACTCTCTCAAAGCTCACCGATGTTGGTGAGCTTTCATTTTTTTTTAATTCTTTCTTTCATTTTTTTTAAAATTCTCTCTTTTTTCTTCTTTTCTCTTTATTTTCTTTCTTTCTTTAATTTCTCTCTATTTTTAAATTTTTTTTTTTAAATTCTCTCTTTTTTTCTTTTTTTTTTTAAATTCTTTTTTTTTTGTCAATTGCAAACACTGGCCAACATCTCCTTCTCCGTAGTTGTGTAGTTGAGTTGAGCTCCTGCTAATGTCTTACTTGCATAATAAATCACATGGAGCTTCTTGTCCTTTTATTGTCCTAATACACAACCCAAAGCTTGATCACTTGCATCACACATTTTCTCAAATGGAAAAGCCCAATCAGGAAGATAGATAATTGGAGTTGACACTAAAGCTTCTTTTAACCTCTTAAAAGCACATAAACATTGATCATCAAAATCGAACGAAGCATCTTTAATTAATAGGTTAGTTAGAGGTTTAGCAATCAAAGAAAAATCTTTGATGAATCGCCTATAGAACCTCGCATGACCCAAGAAAGCTTGAACTCCTTTCACTTAAGTTGGGGGAGGCTATTTCTCTATTACTTCAAATTTCACTTTATCAACCTCCAGGCCTTTGCTTGAAATTTTATGCCTTAATACTATCCCTTCATCCACCATGAAGTGACACTTCTCCCAATTAATCACCAGGTTTTTGTCTTCACACCTTTTGAGCACTCCATCTAGATTAGCAAGACAATGATCAAAGGAATCTCCAAATATAAAAAAAAATCATCCATGAAGACCTTATAATGCCCTCAATCATGTCTGAAAATATAGCCATCATGCATCTTTGGAAAGTAGCAGGTGCATTGCACAATCCAAAGGGCATATGTCTATAAGTGAAAGTACCATAAGGATATATGAAAGTTATTTTGTCTTGGTCTTTTAGAGAGATAAAAGTTTGATTATCACCCAAATCCCATCAAGGAAACAATAATGAGTATGGCTTGCAATTCGCTCCAAGATCTGATCAATGAATAGGAGAGGGAAGTTATCTTTTCTTGTTGCTGAATTGACCTTCCTATAATCAATGCAAGCCCTCTAACCATTAATTGTCCTCTTTGAAATCAGCTCCTATTCTTCACTTTCCACCACTGTCATACCATCTTTTTTAGGTACACATTAGACCAGACTCACCCAAGAGCTATCAGAGATAGGGAAAATGATTCCCTCATCTAAGAGCTTCACGATCTCCTTTTTGACTACCTCATTCATGTTAGGATTTAGTCTCCTTTGTCTTTTTGCTATAGCTTGAAACCCATCCTTCATGTGGATTTTATGCATGATAATGGAAGGACTAATTCCTTTGATGTTAGAGATTTACCACCCAATAGCTTTCATTCTTTGTCGTACCAATTCCACTACCTGCCTTTTTTGATCCTTTGAGAGTTTGTTTGAAATTATCATTGGTAGTTCCTCTTTGCCTCTCAAGAAGGTGTATCTTAGGTGATTTGGAAGTGGTTTAAGCTCTAATTAGGAAGGCTTTTCAATAGATGGTGGAATTGGGTTGTCATTTCTCAGTAAAATTTCAGAATTCATAAAAACTTGGGTGTCACAATTGTGACGGGTGTCACGATCGCACCAAGTCTCTTCATTTTTAACGATGGATCTGATTTTTGCAAGTGTCATGCTCGAGACAAATGGTGCACTCGTGACACTGGTTATTCGCCCAGGATGGGTATTGCGCCCACAACACTGGGTTGCTCTAAAAATTGATTTTTTCTCATACCTCTTGCTTCATTTTTGTGATGCATTCATTAATAAAATCAATCCTTATGCAAGCCCCCTCTTCTAAAGGGTATTTCATGGCTTTGAACATGTTGAATTCCACCTTTTCATCCTGTGAACCCTTATTTTAGCACCTCCAAAATTCAATTTTGAGCTCTTTAAAGTCAACCAAAGTATTTTTTGCACAATTTGACGTCTTTCCTACCCTGACTAGACCTTTTATACCAAACATTATTTTTTTATAATTGACCAGATTTTCTCTTAGACTGACTACCTAAATGTTTTAAAATTAATTGCAAGCCTACTGACCTTGTCCGAAAATTTTTCTGAGTTCATAAACTCCCAAAAATTGACCTGAAAGCCTCAAAAAAGGACAGAAAAACTAGTTGAAAAAAGCATGTTAGAAACTAATGTGGCTCCATGGTAGGGGTGGTACAGATCCATTCGTGATAGATGGGTGTATTTGATGTGGCTGGCCGAGCTTCTTACACACGGTTGCCGCATTAGGGCAGGGCGGATCCGCACCGCCCATGGCGTGGATTCGCTTTGCCCGCCGGGTTTAAATATCCAAAATGCCCTCATTTTCATTTTTTTAAATATTTTTTAGTCCTATCCTTTTCGTCGTTTCACATTTTCACTTCCTAAATCATCCCCACCTCATTTTCCTATATATAGCCCTTTCATTTCTTCATTTCAAATACACCTTGAGTTAGAGTTGACAGCTATTCTCTAATTCCTCTCTTTCTCTCCCTCCAATCACTCTCTAATTAATTAATTAATTAATCCTTTTAATTAATTAATTACCTCACCTTAATCAAGTTGATTAATCTTTTTAATTAACTAAAATTTTCTTTTTTTTATTCACTCAATTAATTAATTAATTTTTTATTAATTAATTAATCACTTTTTTCAAAATCAAATCAATCATTTTCTTAAATCCACCCTTCATCCAAATTAATTAATTAATCTTTTTAATTAATTAATTTATCCATCATTTTCATCATATTAATTAGTTAATTAATCATTTTAATTAATTAATTAATCAATCCTTTTCTTAAATCTACCCTTCATCCAAATTAATTAATTAATCTTTTTAATTAATTAATTTATTAATCATTTTCATCGTATTAATTAGTTAATTAATCATTTTAATTAATTAATTAATTATTTTTCTTAAATCCACCCCTCATCCAAATTAATTAATTAATCTTTTTAATTAATTAATTTATCCATCCTTTTCATCATATTAATTAGTTAATTAATCATTTTAATTAATTAATTAATCTCCCAATTAATCCAATCACCTGGTCTCAATAAAATAGAATCTCGGTCCGGTAGAATCCTTCGTCCAGCAAAAGCAAAGGTATCAGCCTTTTTCTCTCAAAACACCTTAACCAAAATCAACCTAATTAACCCCCTAAACCCCTTCACTTAATCGTGGAAAGAACTACGTGGGTTTTGATCCCCTTTCAATGGGTACTTAGGCACATTTGAAATCTAAATTCAAACCTCAAATCCAAATCCCAATCATTTTCCTTTCCCCTTTTTAATTAATTTATGGATGTTTTATTTTCTCCTTGCACTCATACCATACTCTTGCATTAATTGTCATATATCACTTGTCATTCATGAAATTAATTTTAAGTCAAATTAAACTTAAGAGTCAAATCTAGATTATTTAAAACCAAAAACCTAGTCCCCAAACTCAACCTGGTTTAAGGCTAGTGATTTTATCCTTAGGCAAATTAATTGAAAATTAATGAATTGGAGTCAATTAAGTTTTTCCTTAATTTTCCCATTTAAAAATAAATTAAGGTGGCGACTCCCAAAAATCATTTTCAAAATCAACCAAATCCAAACTTGAGGGTTTCATCATGAGTCTAAACCCGAATGAGCATTCCGGTTCCCTCTAGCGGACTGGGCCGGTGCTCGGGTGAGGCCTCACAGCTGGCAACTCCACTAGGGACTATTGCTACCTTTTTAATAAAAGGAAAATAAGAAAATTATTATTTGGTTAAGGAAATTTTTTTTCAAAAATAATATATATTTAGCTCATTAAGTGTAATTTGACTTTCGTGTATCACTTTGCATAATAAAGGCTCATTGGCTAACCTTAACTTTAGGAAAACTTTTAGATGGCGAGTAGCATTGGGTTGACAACTCTCTTTGAGTATGTTAAGAGATAGCAAAAGCATTCCACCCCACGATGAATCCCCAATCATTTCGGTGGTGTAACGAGCAATCAATACCACTGGATCCATGTAAGGCTCCTTGCCTCACATGTGGTTAGGTATATTGATGCTCTAGTGGGATGAGGATCCTTAATCAAACCACCCTTCACCCTTTTGTATATAGTCGCCCTAGCGTTGACCCTAGGTTCTATGTACCATAATAAAGACACTTGTGCATATACCCATGAAACCTTTTTTTGGCATGAATCATGACATTGCCATGTATATATGACATAAGAAACTCGACAAGGTCAATTCGCAAAGCCTTTAATCAGTGGTCTATTACCCCAAATACCCCACACACTCACCTTGTCCACATGTAAACCTGGTGACCAATCATGTGGAGGGAATCCTTTTCCTAACACACCTTCACATTCATACTAATTTTTTCCTTCATAATTTTGTATTCTTACCCTTTTTTTGTCTATTTTTGAAGGAATGATGGACCCAAATACAGCGGAAGGAAGGTGGTGAGGTGAAATTTCAAACATTTTAAAATTCTACTTTACCTAATTTTGGTCTAAAATTCATTTAAGCAATCAATTAATTTATGTGTAAAATACATATGCATATAAAGAAAAAGGAATAGTAATCAAATTACCTCTTGTAGTTTCATTCTTTCTTTATCAAAGAGCTTCCCAAGTGTGAAGCCTTTAGATCATCCACACCTAGCTCACCTTTATGTTTCCTCTTGATTTCTTTGGTGTTCTTGAATCCTCTCTTAGTTGCCCAAATTGATTAAAGATTTCCCTAAAAAATCTTTAGGAAGATTAAGGTTTCTCTTTGGTTTGTTTTGGACTAAACACATTTTCAATTTGCAAGCAATTATTCTTTCATAAAGTACAAAGAAAAGAATTAAAGATTAAAAGAAAAATTGAAGAAACACTTTCTTCATATTTTCTTTCTCTCTCTCAAATCTCTCTCTAACAATGCTTCAAATCTAAAATGATGTTCAAAACTTATTGCAACATAAAAACTTCAAGCTTTTATATTATTTGCAAGACTTAACTCTTAAGTTTTCATAAAGACTTAAATGCCATTACATTTTCTTTTAGCTCACCATTTGGTGAAGGGGCAAAGTTGACTTTGCTTCTTCAAATGGTGAAATGACCATTATATCCTTTAGGGGTAAAATGGACATTTCTACTAGCTAAAAGATGTAATTACAATTTTAATCTTAGTAGAAAATTCTTTAACCTGTAAACCCATCATATGGGCTTATGAATAGTTAATTTTTTTTAACCCCTAAATTGCCTCTTTTCCATGTCACATATGGGCTTAGGCCACATCTCATGTGTTAGGGGTTTTTACTAAGCTTAAAATTAAGTCTTTGATTTAGTCCAAATCAATTTTCAATTTAATTTTTCTCATTTGCATCATATACAAATTAAGATTAATTGAATAGAAACCTTTATAGATTAAACATCAGGACATGCTAGGATCCTTATAAATTTAATTACATGTTTAATCATTTTACCACTAATCAATTAATTAAACACTTTAATTAATTATTATGGTAAACCTTTTACACTTGGAAGGTGATCACTATTGGGTGTGTGACTTTCTAGGTTCATGTCTAATTAGCAATAGGAAGGAGAAAACATTTTTCTCTACTAATGTGAAATCCCCACTTCACACTTAGTTCCATAAGTCATGAGGGACAACTAGCATTCCATGTCACGACTACTTAATTAGAAATGAATGTTTATAGTTGATAACTTTAAACATCACTTGGACCATCAATCATAAATCATCATGCACTAAAATCCCTTCATTAAAGATCCCAATCTCAGCTAGGGTAATGGTTTATGTCAAACCCTAATGTGACATGATTCTATGTCCTTATCTTGGTTCTAATTCTTGATAATATTAGATTCCTACTAGAAACTCTTTCTTATCTGTCCTGGCTAGGAGCTTTAGTTATTAAGAATAACCAGATAGCATAGGATCTTAACATCGTTTACTTGAGATAATGAATTCTATCTTGGCGATCACTTATCTCCATAGATACAAATTAGAACCATCACATGCCATATATCCATACATGAATAGTACGTCTATGTAAGTAGTAATAAATTCTAATCGCTTATGTATGAGATATAGTATCCCTCAAGTCAAAGGATTATATGCACTATTATGGCCTAGATGATAAATAATTGACAAGTAGTAAAACCCTATATTATTATCATCTAATGTTACAGTTCGGCTATTCATCCTATGAATATCCATGTGTTTGTATTAACATTGCATGTCAAGTAGCATGAGACTCACTACCTCTATAATCATCCGTATCACATACTAATTATAGAAAACAAACAGAGGTGATGGTCTTCCAAAATTAATGAGCCTAGTCATTAATCCTATGACCATAAACATATTTAAAATATTTATACAAGAGCAATCTGTCTCCTATATTCTCAACACTTGAGAATAAATGCTCTTACAAATACTTAAAGACTATATTCAATAATATGAAACCCTTTTCACATTGTGAATATATTATTATGCCATTGGGAATTAAAATGTACTATTATATAACTATTATATGGCTCTTATGGCACATACTGCTATCAGTTTTTTATTTTAAGATACCAATGGCCAACACATCTAACCCTTTTGACTAAGACACAATGAACACCTTATTCACCAATCTCCTCAAGAAACAAGAGGAAACTTTTCAAGTTGCACTCATCACCGCTCTTAAGACCCAAGTTGAAATTTTCACCAATGATCTCAATGCCCAGTTTGCCACCTTTACTGATGCCCTTAACTCCCAACACCAGTCCATCATCAATGAGGTCAAGAAAATGACCAATGCCACTGTTACTTCCCCTCCTACTTGTATTGAGCTTGCATCTACCCAAGCTGGGACTAGCTATGCCCTTACTTCTACTCCCTCTATTATCGATCTCACCGATAAAGGGAAAGCACCTGAGACTCTAACCTCTCTTACTGTAAGGCCTCGCCCGAGCATCAATCCAATTCGCTAAAGGGAATCGAAATGCTCATTTCGGAAAGAACTCATGAGGAAGTCCTCAAGCTTATCTTTGATAAGTTTAAAAATTATTTCTTAAAGTCACCACCTTAATTTATTTTATTTAGGAAAATATGAGGAAAAAACCCATTTGACTCCAATTATTACCCAAAGGAAAAAGATCACTAGCCTCAAAACTAAAGAGGATTCGGGAACTAGATTTTTAGTTTATTTTAACAAAATAAGTTCCAAATAATATAAAAGTGACTTAAAATATATTTCATGAATAATTTAAAATGCATGGACAATTTATAGTATGCATAATCATTGATTCCACATATCCAATAATAAATACAAGTAATAGTGCAAAAGAAAGTTAACATTACAAATAAAATCCCAAACATGGGAGATACCTCCTCTAGCCCTTATGGGTTCTAGGTAAGTCACACATTCCCTAAACTAATCCTAGTAATAAAACACAAAAGTATGTGAAGAAGGTGATAGGGGGATAGTTAGTTAGTTTTAATTGGATTTGATGCTTGAACCAAGCATGCCTATGTATCCCTTTAAATGGAAATCAGAATCCACATAGTTCTCCCTTCTTACGAATGGGTTAGTTTAGCCTAGCCACTTTATCATGTTTTGATTGATTAATTAAAAAAAGGTTAAGTTAATTAATTAATTTAATTGATTACCGAGTTAATTAGCTAGTAACCTAGATGAATCAATTTAATTAACTGACTAAAAGAAGTAAGGAAATTTAAACAATAGAAAATTAAAGGAAAAGGATGGCTTACTTCAGGTAGTGGGCAATGATTGGCTTAGGATGGTGGGCAGCGACTGGCATTGGATGGCAGGCGACGGCTGGCCTCGAATGGCGGGGGGCGGCTAGCTTTGGACAAAGGGTGACAAATGGCGATGGCTAGCCTTGAATGGCAGCAGCTGGCTTTGGACGACAAGTGGCAGCTAGCCTCGGCGGGCGGTAGATAGCTTCAGACGGCGGGCAGTGGCTAGCCTTGGGCGACGGATATGAGCCTTGGGCAAGAGACTTACCTCAAACAAGTGGGTGAAAACCCTTAAACTAGTTGGGTAGGGATCAAAGAGAAACCTCCTAACTCACTTTGCAAATCAAAGAGCAAATGAAAAGTAGTTTGCTTGAAGTTATTGCTTTTCAAGCTTTCTAGAAGTTGGTCCTTTGAAGTGTGGAGAGGCCCTCTATTTATAAGAAGAGGATTGGAGCATAGAAGCTGTTTACATTCGATGTGGGATTATAGAAAAACAAAAACATGCCCAGGTTGCCACACAGGCCTTTGCGGCACCATATAGCCTCTATGGTAGTGCCACACAGTGCTATGCGGCGCAGAGCTATGCGGCAACTGATGCTAATCCACCCGTTCTATCTGTTTTTGCCTGTTCTTGCTCATTTCTCATCCATTTTACACGATTCTAATGGTGTTGTATTCGTTACTCAGTTAGGGTTTAAATGCTAAAAAGAAATATTTCTATTTTTTCCATTTTGAGAGTTTTTGCTTTTGAAAGTTTATTTATCGAGTCTAAGTGCTTCTAAGGTTCAAATGCATACTAAAAGGTACAAAATTAAGGGTTCATATCTACCCCCTTATCAGAATTGTCTTTGTTTGAACGACAATTCTGATGACAGTGAACCTGAGGATGGGAGATGGTAAAAGGAACTAAATTATTGTCTGGGACAGAGTTTAGACATTTGGGTGGGTGGTGTGATTGAATTTTAAGGAAGATTCCCCTGGTATATTTGGGAGATCTAGCAGTTGGTAGTATGTGATAATTAGTAAGAGCTAAAAGTGATGTTCCTGTCTGGTTAGAATGATGGTGACCCTGTCTAGTAGGAATCAATGAAGTGGTGATGATGATGACCCTGTCTGGTAGGAATTGATGAAGTGGTGGTGATAGCGACCTTTTCTGGTAGGAATCGATGAAGTGGTGGTGATGATGACCTTGTCTGGTAGGAATCGATGAAGTGGTGGTGATGATGACCTTGTCTAGTAGGAATCGACAAAGTGGTGGTGATGACGACCTTATCTAGTAGGAATTGATGAAGTGATGGTCCTGTCTAGTAGAAAATGATGATGATGATCCTGTTTGGTAAGAAAGAAGATGACCCTATCTATAGGAATCGACAAAGTGATGATCCTATCTAATAGGGAAGAAGACGACCTTATCTGGTAAGAAAGAAAGTGACCCTGTCTAGTAAGAATCAATGAAGTGGTGGTGATGATGACCCTGTCTGGTAGGAATTGACAAAGTGGTGGCGATGACGACCCTGTCTGGTAGGAATCGATGAAGTGGTGGTGATGACAACCCTATCTGGTAGGAATCAATGAAGTGGTGGTGATGACTACCCTGTCTGGTAGGAATCGACGAAGTGGTGGTGATGATGACCCTATCTTATAGGAATCGATGAAGTGATGGTTCTGTCTGATAGGAAATGATGATGATGATCCTATTTGATAGGAAAAAATATAACCCTATCTGGTAAGGATCGATGAAGTAATGATCCTATATGGTAGGAAAGAAGATGACCCTGTCTGGTAAGAATTGATGATGATGATCTTGTCTGGTAGGAATGATGATGATGATCCTATCTAGTAGGAATTGATGAAGTGGTGATCCTACCTGGTAGGTTATGATGATGATGACCCTGTCTGGTAGGATCTTAGAAGCACTATTCCTATCTGGTTAAATCTAGAAGCAGTATTCCTGTCTAGCAGGAATGACAAAGTATTGGTCCTATTTGGTAGGATCTAAGAGTAATATTCCTGTCTGGTAGGAATAGCAAAGCATTGGTCCCGTCTAGTTGGAGTGATAATGATGATCCTATCTGGTAGGATCTAAGAGTAATATTCCTATCTGGTAAGAATAGCAAATCACTAGTCTTGTCTGGTAAGAGTGATAATGACGATCCTATCTAGTAGGATCTAAGAGTAATCTTCCTGTATAGTAGGAATAGCAAATCACTAGTCTTATCTGGTAGGAGTGATAATGATGATCCTGTCTAGCAGGATCTAAGAGTAATATTCTTATCTGATAGGAATAGCAAATCACTAGTCCTGTCTGGTAGGATCTAAGAGTAATATTCCTATTTGGTAGGAATAGCAAATCACTAGTCTTGTCTAGTAGGAGTGATAATGATGATCCTATATGGTAGTGTGAACCCTTAATTTTGCACCTCTCAGAATTATAGATCATTCAACCAAGAAAGGAATCAATTAAGGCTCTTAATCATCATCAAATCATTTGGGACTCAGTAATGAGTGCAATGCAATTCGAATCATGCAAAATAGATGAGAAATGAGTAAGAACGGATGAAAATGGGCAGAACGAGCAAATCAGAGCAAGTTGTCGCACAACTTTGTGACATTGCCGCAGAGCCTCATATGGTGCTGCAAAGCCCTTTGAGGCACTACCACAGAGACCTTTGTGGTGCCGCATAGGCTTGTGCAGCAACAGCGGTGTGTTCCTGCTCCCATATTGGAAATTTTAGCCTTCATGCTTCATTCTTCCCCCTATATATAGAGGTAGTCTTTCTACTCTTGAGACACACAAGCTTGGAGGCTTAAAAAGCACTAACTTCAAGTAAATTGCTTTGCTTTTGTTCCTTGCTTTGCAAAGCATGTTGGGTGGTTTCTCTTTGATTCCTACTCGACTAGTTTAAGGCTTTCCGCCCACCTGTTCGAGGTAAGCTCTTTGTCCAAGGCTTGTGTCAATCATGTGGAGAAGGTGAAGTTGCATTATGGTGGTCCAAGGCTTGTGCCTCTTGCATGGAGAAGGTGGAATTGCGATTTAGTTTTGAGGCTAGTGATCTTTTTTCTTTTGGGTAATGATGGGAGTCAAATGGGTTTTTTCCTTATATTTTCCCAAATAAAAATAAATTAAGGTGGCAACGTTAAAATTATTTTTCAAAGATAAGCTCGAGGGCTTCCTTATGAGTTCTTTCCCAAAAGAGCATTTCAATTCCCTTTAGTGGATTAGACTAGTGCTCGGATGAGGCCTTATAGGTAGGAATGAAGGTGATGATGATCTTGTTTGGTAGGAAAGAAGAAGGCCCTATCTTAATTCACGATCCTGTTTAATGCAAAGATGCTAGATAATTATGCAATGATCTGATACCTTAAACCTGTGAAGGGTCAGTCTTCATATAAAAGTGTTGATCTTTGGGAGAAAAATGCCCCTATTTTAGAAATGTGAATATTTGGAAGGGGTGTGCCCCCACTTTAGAATGATGGAAGAAAGTGGTTTAGTCATTTGTTTTTTGGTTGATTGGTTAGCCCAGAGGTGAAGTGGTCATGTCAGGTATGAGGCTAGTTGTCAATGGCTATCAGCTTGGCTTAGGAAGAAGTCATTCAGGAAAGTCAAATAAAGTGTGGTCTTGGAAAAGATTGGGCTTTTGACTTTGGAGAAGATTTGGTTTGAGGCTAGATTGGAGAGCTTGATCAGGAGGGTCAGGTCTTTGGAAGGTTTAGGGAAGGTAAGTTTGTAAGGCTTGTCCTTAGAGAATTCATATGGAAGGCTTAGTTAGGTTTAGCGCTTTGGCTTGGACAGCTTACAACCTTTGGGGAGTTTATTTGGAAGAATCGGTCAAGTTTTGCCTTAAGCTCGGTTAGGTCTAGCTTAGAGGAAAGGTTAGGCTAAGAAATTAGTTAGGGAAGGCTTGGTCAAATTTAGCCTTAGAGGAGACTATGGTCTTTTGTGAATGGTGAAAGCTAGGCTTGGGCTTCATGGTGAAGGTTTTTAGGCTCAGGCTTTAGGGTGAAGGCTTTTTTTTTGGGTGATTTTATGGTAAAGGTTTTTGGGCTTGGATTTCATGGTGAAGGCTTTTGGGCTTCAGCTTCGTGGTGAAAGCTTCTGGGCTTGGGTTTCAAGGTGAAGGCTTTTAGTTAAAAGGCTTGGTCAGCTTAGGCTTTTCTACAAGGGTGCTTTAGACCTTTTTGGAGGATGGTTGGCTTCATTTTAGGTATGGTGCTATAGGTTTTGGTCATACGGATACCGTAGGCTCATGGATAAGGATTTTCCCTTTGTCATAGTTGCATATGATTTTCTTGGTTAGTAGGCCTTGACTCAATTGGAATTTATGGTTGATGTAATTTGCCAAGGAGGTTTGGTTTTTTTTTTTTCCAAGGATGATGAGATTTTGCCAATGAGACATGGAATGATTGGGCTTTGAGTGGTTCAAGCCTTTTTAAGCTTTTCAAGACATGACTTGATTTTGGTTGTGCTAGAGAAAGCTGCCTTTAAGGATGATGAGTCTTAAAAGACTTAGAATCTTTAGTTATGCTCATGGGCTTGGCTCTTAGAAGGTGATGAGACTTTGCCAAGGAAAGGGTGGTACGAGTCTTGAACTTAAAAAGATGGTTTGGTACATTTTAAAGTTGGGGAATGGTTCAAAGGAGGGTTGGAAATTTTGAAAAGGATCAGGGAGGTTGTATGATTTTGCTATCTGTAGCATGATTCATACAAAAGAACAACCCAAGCTAACCTTGTTGTTTTGAGATTGAAAAGATATTTAGAGTGACACTTTGAATGTAGACGATAGACTAGATGAAAGGAAGTGCCCTAAGGAGCGGCTAAAAGACTGATGAAAAGAGATAACTTAGGGATCATGCTCCTAATGAGAGATAGGAACATGATAAACTAGCGATGTGAGAGATTGTGCCTAAGCTTTTTGATTTAAGTGATGAGACAAATTAACAAAAGATGATGACAACCTATAAAGACATGCCCCTACTATGAGATAAGAGCGTAGAAAATAATATCACTTTAGAGAATGAGCCTCTAGTGAGGAAGGACGACGAGACGGATTGATTGAACTTGATTTGACAAACTTTGAATGATATGAAGGAAGATGATTAGGATGAGCTTTCTCTTTCTCTCTCTCTCTTTTAACTTTAACTTTTGCCTAAGCTGCCCTTTTCGGGTTCTTGACTTAACGAGCTTGAAATTTGGGAGAAAACATTCCACCATTATTTGTTGCTTTTCTTCACTTTGAGGGGCTTTAACATTTGAATTTTAGATTTAAAGAACTTGTTGCCCCTTGTTGAGGTGTATTATTTGATTTTGTGCTTTAAATATTTGATGAGAGGCTTATTTCTTAACCTACTTTGGTTAGGAGCTAGCAAAGTAATTGTTGATGGCACCTCAATTGTGGTAGATTTAATTGATCATCATTTCTCTTTTTCTCTCTCTTTTTTTTTTTCCCTCTCTTTTCCCTTTTTTTTTTTTTTTTTTTAAAAACTCATCCATGTTTAAAACAAGAAAGATAAGTGCACAAATAATTAAAATGATGTGAATGTTTTATTACAATGGAAAATTTTATTGCAAGATAACATAATGGAATCGACATGATTGATGAAAAATAAATGAAAAGGAAAATAAAATGATAGACATAGACTCTAATTTAGGCTCAAACTTTGAGATTTAGACTTAGACACAAACTCAGACTTAGATTTTAATCTCAGATGGGTCAGACTAGTTGAACTTGAACTCTTCCATGTCATGCCACTTAAGGTTGAGGTAAGGTGGGGTTGCATTGGGTTTGGGTTCTTCATTACTATTTAGATTGGTGGTGATGAATTCAGGTTGAAATGATGCACTTTGGATGCAATCTTCAACCTTTGATAAAGTTGCAACCAAATTTTTGAAAGTGGGTAGGTATTGGGTTTACAAGTGGTCTCAATACGTCGGAAGTAGATTTTTGACAAAGTTGTCCACTTGTTCTTGCTCTATTGGTCTAGTTACCGTTTGAGTAGCTTTAGCCCTCCACCTTGCAAGGAACGTGGAGAAGGACTCCTCTAGAAGTTGCTTAGTAGTTTCCAAGTCATGTCTAGTGACATCCACTTCACTATTATAATGATATTATTCAACAAAGGCACAATAGATATCACCTCATGTCCTTTTCTTGCTCTTGTTTAGTGAAAGGAACCATTTCCTGATAACATCGGTTAGTGATTGTTGAAATAGTTGAGCAAGGAGCTCATCGCTAACTCCTAAAGGTTTTATTACTCCTATATATATCTTTAGATGGGTCTTGGGGCAAATGGTTCCATCAAATTTTTCTAGCTTAGGCATTTTGAATTTAGGAGGAAGCTTGGCATTAGGGAATAAGGTTAAACTATCCACATTAATTAAATCATTGTAGTGCTTTTGGGATTTAATGGTTCTTTCCATGACTTTAAGTTTCTCTATGACTATCTGGTGTTTAGATAAGAGAAAACTTCCCCACTTTGGTTTAGATATGAGTTGGCTTGAATCAAATTTGGGCTAGGATTGGTTTGGTTCAAGATAAGATTTGGGTTAGGATGGTTAAGGCTAGCCTGGTTAATCATAGCTTGAACTTCCTTAATGATGAATTGCCTTTGTTCCTCGAATTAGGCTTGTTGAGCAGCTAGGATAGCTTGGAAATGCTCTTCTTGCTTCTTAAGGACTTTGGTCACAAGTGTAATCATGGAAGCAAAGTCAAATGGGTTGGCCATTGGTACCTTCAAACCAAAGCAACAAGATAAGTGATGGGCATGGAATTAAAAAGGTGATGAAGGTATAAGCATGCAGATCCTAAAAGAAAAGGCTTCCCCATTATGTCATGGGCCAACCAATTTTTTTTTTTTTTTTGGGCTTAAGGTATGATGGGGTAAATATTTTGAGCTTAAGGTAGGATCAAAGGTATTGGGTTTAAGGTAGTGTGTTGGGCCAAAGTTATTGGGCTTAAGAGTAACAGACTAGTTTTGAAAGGTGATGGGCCACGGGTGTTGTGCTTAAGGATAATAGATTTGATTTTGAACAAGGGATAGGATTAAGATGATGGTTTTGGCATGGAGAACTTAAGGTGTCTAGTTTTGGATAAGGATGGGGGCTATGGGTTAGGCTTATGGTCAAGTAGCAGGGTTTTTAAGGTTAAAGGTGGTTTAGGTTTACATTTGAGGTGTGAGGTTTGGGTGTTTGGTGTTTAGGATAAGGCTAGGGCAAGGTGTTTAGGGTAAGACTAGGATGAGGTGTTTAATGTTAAAGGTTAGGGTGACGGTTTTAGGTTTGTGGGGGCGAAGGTGTTTGGATGATGGTTAGGGTAAGGTGTTTAAAGTTAAAGGTCAGGGTGATGGTTTTAGGATTATAGGGGTGAAGATGTTTGGATGGAGGTTAGGATGAGCTATTTAAGGTTAAAGGTCAGGGTGATGGTTTCACGTTTATGGGGGCGAAGGTGTTTGGATGGAGGTTAAAGTGAGTTGTTTAAGGTTAGACTAGGGTGAGGTATTTAAGGTTAAAGGTCAAGGTGATGGTTTTAGGTTTGTGGGGGTGGAGGTGTTTGGATGGAGGTGAAAGTGTTTATGGGGAAGGTATTTGAATGGAGATAAGAATGTTTGACCCTTCTTTGGTTCAAGGTTTGACCTAGACTTGAGATGAATGCATGTTTTGTTATACAGTATGAATGCATGATATGCATGAGGAAAATATTTCATGAGAATGCAAATGGAAGGTTTTAATTATGGTACATACAACCTAAGGCTAGGATCTAAGTTCATTACATGAAAAGGTAAGGGTGGCTCGATTTGGGTATCCGTCACACTAGAGCAGTGATATACCTAACCATATGTGAGTTAAGGAGCCTTGCGTGGATCCAACAGTACGTGCATACTCATTACACCTTTGAAAGGATTAAAGGATTCATCACAGGTTGGATGATTTCACTATCAGAGAATAGACCTAAGGAGGGTTACGCACTTGATGCTACTCATTATCAATTATTTTCCTAGAACTAGGTTGGATGGAAAAGAGTCTATGCAAGTGATGCATGCAAAGTCACAATCATATTAAAAGGCCAAACTCTTTTTAAACCAATTAATAGTCCCCTTATTTTTTCCTTTTATTAAAAGAAAGTTAGTCCCCAATGGAGTCGGCAGTTGTGAGGCTTAGCATGAGCACTGGTCCGATCTGCTAAAGGGAATCGAAATGCTCATTTGGGAAAGAACTCATAAGAAAGCTCTTGAGCTTATCTTTGATAGGTTTGAAAATTATTTCTTAGAGTCACCACCTTAATTTATTTTTATTTGGGAAAATATAAGGAAAAACCCATTTGACTCCAATTATTACCCAAAGGAAAAAGATCACTGGCTTCGAAACAAAAAAAAATTTGGGGACTAGGTTTTCAGTTTAATTTAACAAAATAAGTTTAGCCAAATAATATAAAAGTGACTTAAAATATATTTCATGAATAATTTAAAAAGCATGGACAATTTATAATATGAATGATCATTGATTCCACATATCCAATTATAAATACAAGTAACAGTCTAAAAGAAAGTTAACATTACAAATAAAATCCCAAACATAGGGGATACCTCCTCTAGCCCTTATGGTTTCTACGAAAGTCACACATTCCCCAAACTAATCCTAATAATAAAACACAAAAGTAAGTGAAGAAGGTGATAGGAGATAGTTGGCTAGTTTTAATTGGATTCAATGCCTGAACCAAACATGCCTACGTGTTCCTTTGAATGGGAATCAAAACCCACGTAGTTCTCTCTTCTTACGAAGAGGTTAGTTTAGCCTAGCCACTTTATCATATTTTGATCGATTGATTAAAAGAGAGTTGAGTTAATTAATTAATTTAATTGATTACCAAGTTGATCAGCTAGCAACCTAAATGAATCAATTTAATTAACTAACTAAAAGAAGCAAGAAAATTTAGACAATAGAAAATTAAGGAAAAGGATGGCTTACCTCAGGTGGTGGGTGACGACTAGCTTAGGATGGTGAGTGGCGGCTGGTGTTGGATGGATGGCAGCCGTCGGCCTAGGACAATGAGGGATGGCTAGCTTTAGACAATGGGTGATGGATGGCGATGGTTAGCATCAGACGGTGGTAGCTCGCTTTGGACGGTAGGTGGCGACTAGTCTCGATGGGCGGCAGACACGAGCCTTAGGCAAGAGACTTGCCTCAAACAGGTGGGCAGAAAACCTTAATTCCATTGTTCATGGTTCTTAGTGGTGGGCATTAGTTCAGTTCAGTTTGATTCGGTTTGAAAACCAAAAAACTGAACATCGAAATTCCTAAAAATTTTAAAAACCAAACTAAATCGTATAAATCCCTAAATCAGATTTTTAAATTTTAGTTCTGTTTGTTTTGGTTGGAAAGCGATTTTTAATTCAGCTTTTATTTTTTATAAATAATATAATATTTAAATATTTAAATATATATTAATAATGTACAAAATATATAATATATAAAATAATTATTTATAAAATAATATATAAATATATAAAATAAATAATATTAAAAGTATTAAAAATATATTTAAATATAAAATTTTAGTTTTTTAGTCAGTTCAGTTTTTCAACATCTAAAACCGAACCAAAAACTGAAATTATTTAAAATCTCAAACCAAACCGAATACCTAATAACTGAACCATGTAATTTCAATCCGATTTGGTTTTTGCCCACCCCTAATAGTTCTCAGCTCATTTAGTTTTTCATTAGCATTTCATACACTTGCAATTACTTTTACTAATGCATTCATTAAATCTAAGCAAACTATGATAAAGGAGCTTGGGGATCCAAATCCATTTGATTTTAGAAGTCTGAGGTGCAACCCACGAGTATTATACCTCACATATGTTGTGCACTCGCATTTTCAAATTTTCTACCAACAGATGCTGATATTGATTTGGGAGAAGTTAATTTCCTCAAGCAAAAAAGAGGAAGAAGAACAAATTGAAGAGGAATATAAAAAACAGAAGACTATTTGACAAGAAACAGTGAAAATTAGGATAATTTAATTTCACCTAGTCTTTCAAACTTGTATTTCAGGTTTACTGTTTGGTATTTTTCTTGTCTTGCAAAGAAAAACTATTGTGTTTGATATGAAAACATTGCTTTTGCTGTCTACACTACAATTTATATTTGATTCACATTATTGAATTTAATTCAAGTTCCCAACATTATGAAAAATTTATAAAAAATGTGGTAATTTCCCATCCACCACGACAGCCGCATTAATCATTAAATTAAAAGCTTAACTAAAAAACTAAATCAAATCATATTAAAAAGTGATGTAAACAATTTCTTAGCAGATGTATAGACAGTTGGTGGCTGCAGTCAAAGTTATAATTGATGCATTCCTGATCTGATATATCATTTCTTGAAATTTCCTTCTCATTGAAAACTCTCCAACAAGATGGAAGAATATATCATAGGCAGAGTCAAGGTGCCCTCATGTGGGAATCTACATGTATGATTTTGCTTCTTCTATTTTGCCCTCAGCAACTGTTTCTATTTGGTTAATGCATTATAGTTGTATTATTTGATAAAGCATGTTTCCGGGATCCAAAAGAACATAAGAGAGACCCAACCTTAACAGACAATTATTTATATCAACAAACTAATCATTAAAATAAGGCAATAGGAAACTATCTATGAAACCAAACATGTTATAATGGAATGGAATGATAATTCGAAGCCAAAGAAGTGCCTTCTGCTTAAATATCTCTCTTCTCATTGTCACATACATAGATAGAAAATGCAGTTAGTTTTATGTTAGGTTATATATATGCACATCTAGGAATTCAGTTGCCATTAACAATCTATTACAAAGCTATCAAAACAGGGGACCATAAAGAGAAAAAATTTATAAAGCAATATGGACAGTAATAGCACAGTGGTCTTACAATAAATGGTTCATCGTCACCTATTTCTTCCTCTTGAAGATCTTACAGCTCGAACAATTCTTCTTCTATTGTTAGCACTTAAATCATTTTCGCCATTATCTAATTTTACTCTCTTAGCTTCTCCATCTTCAACTTTTCCATTTGTTTCATCCTTGGCTTCGTTGGCTTCGCCATTCTTCCTTTTAAGGAACTTAACAAGTCCATCAAGTGCAACATCAACATCCTCACTCTTCATTAGTTCCTCTGCCACCTCTGCTGGGGTGACATTAGTACGTCAATTAAGCCTTCAATTTCTCCATAGAGACTATGGTGCTTACCCTGAATGCCGAGGTAATTAGAGGCTAAGAGACTAAACCCTTTACGGGTACAATAGGACATGTTAATATGCACATCCATTCTACCAGGACGAAGCAAAGCAGGGTCAAGCCGCTCCTTATGATTGGCAGTAAACACAATAATTCTTTCATCACCACAGCTTGACCATAATCCATCAATGAAATTCAGAAGACCAGAGAGGGTCAACTGCAAAAGAAAATGACAGAAAATGAAACTATATTTCAGCCCCAGTCACCCCAAGCAGAAAAAATTAAGTTTGAAGAGAAATTAGTACGCACCCTGGAGCTGGAATTTGTACCTTCGTAGTCCATTCCAGCATTTTGTTGCCGATCCCTCACCTCTACACTGCAATCAATATCTTCAATCACCAAAATAGAGCGATTTGTTGTAGACAACAAAATTCTCCTCAACTCAGAATTAGAATATATACTAGTAAGCTCCAAATCATAGATATCAAATTTGAGGTAATTAGCCATGGCAGCAATCAAACTGGATTTCCCAGTCCCAGGGGGCCCATACAACAAATACCCACGTTTCCAAGCTTTACCCACTTTCTTATAAAACTCTCTTCTTCTCACAAACATCTCCAAATCATCAATTATCGTCTTCTTTAACTCTGGATCCATAGCTATTGTATCAAAAGTAGCTGGATGTTCAAGATTAATAGAACCCCACATGCCCCCACCGTTCCCATCATCATCACTCATTGGACATTCACGATTATAAAGCTTAACAACCTTCTCTTCCTCTTTAATTATATTAGCTTTAGCCAAAACAAAAGGCAAATAAGAACCCATAACTCTTTCCTTAAACTTCTTATTAAATGACAATTCAAACCATCTCTTTTCACTAGAGTTATAATGATTGTTATTTTGCGGCTCAGTACAAACATACCTCCATTTGAGCTTCATATTCTCGTACACATCATTAACTTCTTCACCTTTTTCAATAGCAAGGCATAAATTCTTCTGCCTTGGGGTTTTGCTAACTCTTAGCCGATCAGTGGAGGGGCTAATTTTGGTTCGCAGGTAAATTTCGGCAGAATCGTAGACTTGATTGCGGGTAATACCGCTATATTCGTCGATTACAAGGGTGAGATTAGGGGAAAGAGGAGTGAAAAGATAGTGAATGGCAGAGGAGAGATAAGAACGGAGTTCATAGGGGATAAATTCATTTGCCATGGATCGAAACAGCATTACAGATGCCGCAACAGAGGCGTAAGCAGAGAACAATGTGGACATTGACTGAGGCAGGTTGGCTGGAGAAAACATGGCTATGGGGTTTTGAGATTCTGTGAGATTGTTTGGCTGGGTTTAAAGTTCCATTTATAGTTTATTTTGGACGGTTTTATTTATTAATTTGCCTTTTTTTTTTTTTTTTTTTTTGCCAAATAAAATCCTTTTGATTGGAGGGGGATTAAGCCTGATCAGTACAAGACCAATTGGAAAATAGGAACTTGGACGTACAGTCCATATAACAAAAATCTATTATGGGGTGTTTATCAGTATGTTAGAAGCCCAAAGAAAAACTGGCTAAAAGGCCTACAATATTTGTAAATTTCTAAAAAGTCCGACATGTCAACTGCTGTCCAGAATTTTCTTTTCGCTCACCCACTATTAGCGAAGAACGGTGGAGAGAAGAAAGCAACCATAGAAATAGAAAAACAATTGAACCATATTTTTGGATTTTTCACTAATAGAACTTTAATCAAGTCCATTTAAAATCGCTAAACGCAAGTCAAGATTCATAAGAATACACAAACACTAAAGAGATTTGCCACCATTGATTGGCAGGGAGAAGACTCCTGTTCATAAAAACGAAAACAAATAAAAGATCCAACATATGTTTGTGATTTCATTTCATATTGAAGAGATTTTCAATTCCAAAAGAGAAAAATAGAGGGCCAACCATGGGCATTCAAGTTCTCTCATAATAGGAAAAAAGCACCCAAAGTATATCAGATACCAAAGGTAAAAAAAAAAAAAAAAAAAAAAAAAAAAAAAAAAAAAAAAGACCTCCATGCAAAGGGGAGACAAAAAATAAAATAAAATACTTACATTTTAGCCAAATTATTGAAAAAGATACTTATTAATTTGCCATTTAAAATATTAATTTGCCATTTAAACATTACAGATGTTGATTTCTAAATGTTTCAGTGTTTTTTTCCATAAAGATGCTCAGCTTCTTTAGCAAGTAATGGTCATGTCTGTAAACATCAGAAAATTCGTATTCCATATTGGACCATTGCCAATAACTCGAAGACTAAAACCCAAGATGTTTCAGGTTCACATTTGACTTTTTCCCCATATTGAATTTAGAATATATTTGTAACAGTGAAATAAAAAATTTCATATTCCAACATTCTAAAATAAATAAATAAATAATATGTGCTATCTAAATTATTAATATCATAATTTTTACAGACTTTATAAATTCAAAACTCGAAATCATTATACTTATTCGAAAATTCAAATTTGATAAGGATTAAGTTCAAATAAAATATATTTTATTAATTTTCATGCTTGAAAGAAAATAGTTTATAAAATTTAATTCTTTTAATATAAAAAAGAAATAAATAAAAAAATTACATTATTTTTCATAAAATTTAATTTAATTAAATCATTATTTGTTGTCAAATTACAAAATAAATATCATAATGATAAAATTTTAATATTATTATTTATTGTTAAATAAATAAAGGTAAAGTCATTATGATTTTTTCGTTGCAAAAAAGTCATTGTAATTTTAAAAGAAATTTTGTATCAAATCATATTTAAGTAGTTGATAAATTATAATTGCTCTATGGCTAATATTTGCTCCCATATTTTCGTGAGAACATTTGTTAGTTACATGGTGATAAGAATTAGAAGTGGCTCCTCTAATATAGGTTGCACCAACTAAGTCTAAGACATGTCTAAATGCTTCAGACAACAGGCCACATTTCATTTAGACATCCAAGCCCAACCAATTAGTGACAATCAAGCCTAAGCCCTTATGCATAAGCCACCTCATACCTCCTCTTCACAATCATTTTAGGCTTCTTGCTCCAACAACACTTCATCTTGCCAATGGATGATCCTACTTAGCTTATAAGGAAAGTCATCTCCAATAATTGTTTATAAGCTTTATTGACATATAATACCTACCATTTCGAGAAGTGAGATTATGTCATCTTGGCATAAGGCTCCACAACTGTCATTACAAGCAAATCATTACCATTTCTAGCCATAAAATGATGTGACACTAACTCATTAATCACTTATAGCCATACAACTCACCTTCTCTTATCCCCCAAAGGGAAAGTCATCTAAATATCAAATTTTCTCCAACTTAAAAGAGACTTTTTGGATGGTAAAGGCTACCTAGAACTTTCTAGCAAACAATCATCCTTCTAGTTGTATTTAGAGCTTAGAAAAGCCTTGCTAAAAGAGCAATCTATCAATCATTCTCTAGAGTCCAACTCCAAACCTTTTTTCCCTATTGGTAAAGTTCTATTCTAAGAATCATTGCTAAGCACTCTTACTCAAACACCTAGGGAAAGTAGTGGTATAATTTCTCTAAACTCATTCTCTTCCCCAAGCTTTTAACTCGATATATACAGTCATACTATCTTAAACATTGGAAGGCACCCCTAATGCTTCTTTGCCATGCAAGCCATAAGCCCTACACCAATGAAGAAATCTAACTCTATTCCTTTTAGCAACTAAGGTCTTGGCACCTTCTAACTCCACATACTAAGGCCCAATAACTATAACTAAGATCTCGCACCTCTAGAACCAATCCAATTGCTAATATAGGTCTCAACACCTTCAATTTGCTCGACAACACCTTTGATGATCTACCATCTTATCATCACACTCAACTTTATAAGTCCTTTCCCAATCTATTCACATTAAGGTCCAACACCTACTAAGCTTAGACCCAACAGATATTGAGTCCAAGCCCAATGTCCGGCCTCTCATGTCTTGACTAATGGGTGGTCTCAAAGTTTGAGACCAACTAAGGAAAATCTCCATTAGAAAAATGGCATCATCCATCGGAAACATATCTATAAGAACAACCTATGGAGAACATCTATAGGAACACTAATAGGACATATGCAAGTCCAAAGCATTGTGCATGGCGAATCCCTAAACACACATTTCATCTTTATGCTTGGAAGAACATATTGCTATCTTCCTACAACCCATCAAGAGTAGGTAGAGTTGGCAAGAAATATGAAGAAGAACAAACTTCATTTTGGGTACATGCTCAGGCCAAACAACTAAGGCTCTTTAAAATTCTAACATCAAAGGTCACCAATGTTCAATTAAGACTTAAAGATCAACTTCAATAGTTTACCTCAACTCAAGAAAGAAAGGGGCTAGTAGTCAAGAACTTCTATGATAAAGACCTAGATCTGTCTAGGCAAAAAGTAATAGATCAATATTGGAAAAAAAGCCTTAAATCTGTGTAGGTGAAAGACCTCTCTATGCAAGATAAAAGGCCTAGTGAACTCTAGGCAAAAGATATGGATGCTCCTCCTTGCACGAGGTTTGGAGTTTACTAGTTATAGATTCCATTCCTAACTTTAATTAGGCACAAGTACTAATTCAAGTTAGGCATCTAACTTTGATCAGGTAATGAGACATGACATGTAGTAAAGTGACCATACTTGGCTTCTACAAAACACAATGACTTAACTTCAGTCAGAAACTTACAAAGACATTAGTTAGATAAAGCTACATGTAGTAGAGCAACAAACTTCCTTAATAATAGCAAGACCTAGCCCTAGTCAAGCATACATTTGAAGAAACCATTAGGAATAGTCAACATGCAATGAAGCTGCAAAGTCATCCTAAAGATATAACAAAATACCTAACTCTAGTTAGGCGAATGACCTAATTCTAATTAGGAATTAAGGCCTATTTGTTCTAGGCAAATAGACTTAGTGACCTATAAGTGAAAGTCTGTGAGGTAGTATTTTTCTCCAAGGACACACTAAGTCCTAGATCCATATAGGCGCAATGCCTAACTCCATTAAACACCTCTAGCAATCCTTATAGGTCAAGTAATACCTCCTCACAAGGATCCATAAGACTTAAACAAGGATTAGATTTAACAACTCTAGTCAAAGGTATCATCACTACCAATCCCAGTTATAATAGTATGACCTATGCTCTGGCAAGGCATCATCATTCAAGGACTTACACGTCAACTAGGAATTATCATTCAAAGACCTACGCTCTGACTAGCCATCCTATAATGACCTTAATGTGAGGCACCATAATGCCCTCTAACATGAAACCCTTGAGTTCTTCTTTAACAGGCTCTTTAATGATTTTAGGGTGTATCTATAAGACTTTCACATGCAAGATAAGACCTCATTGAAAGGCTCCTATAAAACCTAGCTATAAGCTAGGATAAGACCTTCATATAAGGCCCTCATAAGACCTTAAATGTAGGCTAGCATATGACCTCTCCTTAAGGCTCTATACGACCTCACCCTTTATGGTTACTTTTAAAGGTGTAAATGAGTCAAGCCATTCACGAGAGGCTCAGTGTTTGACTTGATAAAAGCTCATTCGCATTCAGTTCATTTTATAAATAAGCTAAGCTTAAGCTTGACTTTAAGGCTCGATGAATAAATGAGCTAAGTTTGAGTACAGTTAAGTTCGACTCTATTAGGCTCATGAACTTCTCGATTATAAACTTGTGAACATACTCGTGTATAGTCACATGAATAGCTCAATTAATAGGCTCGTAAACAACTTTATTATTATTATTATTATTATTATTATTAACTTAATAATTTTGGCACTGTAAAATATATATTTTAATACTCATGTAACTTTTTGGTAATTTAATTTAACTTTTATATATATATATATATATATATATATATATATATATATATATATATATATATATATATATTCCTGATTAATATAATTTAACATTTCCTTATTATATAATCTAATATTCTAATCTTTTAAATATTCTTTTATTAATTAATGTCTTTATAATACATGTAATGGTTAATTTTATAATTGGATTTTTTTTTTCCACTCATTGGATACTTTTGCTTTTATGTTAGTTTTAAATATTTTTATCACAATTATTTTATTAGAAATGAATACTTCAAAAGTTGAGTATTTTAATAAATTGTAAATAAGTTTTAGGTCGAGTTTGAGCTCGAGTTTATCTCAATTATAATTTATTAATGAGTTAAGCACGAGACAAGCTTAAGCTTGGCTAAAATTTAAACGAGCGAAGCTTGAACATTATTTTCAAGCTTGATCCAAACTCGAGTTTGAGCCTAAAATAGAAAAGAAAATATTGAGCTAAGCCTGAACATGCTAAAGCTTGGGCTCAGCTCGGCTCGACTCGATTACACTCCTAGTTACTCTAGGGCCCCATAGGAAATAGGTTAACACTTAGCTAGAGGCTCGGGTAGGACCTCAATATAAGGCACTTGAAAGACCTTAAATGCAGGCAGGGGTGAGATCTCGATACAAGGCTTCTTTAAAACCTTACATATGGGGTAGGGTAAGACATCTTTATAAGGCTCTCATAAGATTATAAACGCAAGCTAGGATAAGACATTTCAAAAGGCTCCCTTAAGACCTTAAAGCAAGCTAGGTAAAAAACCTCTCTATGAGGCGACATAAGACCTTTAAGTGAAGTGACCTAAGACCTCTCAATGAGGCATCCTAAGACCTCCTTTACATCACTTAGTAAGACTTTTTGACAAAGTATGGCAATATTTAATCTTTATGTCAAGCTTATTACCACCCATCAAGGCAGAGCTTTTAGTGACCTCCTCTATAGGGGCAAGCTTTTGTATTAACAAAAGGGAAGTAACTTCTGTGATGCAAAAAGTAAAATTCTAAGTACCCCAACAAAGTTAATAAGACCGAGGGGGATAGACTCAAAGCTACTCCAAGTCAAGTCAATAAGACCAAGGAGTATAGAACTAAGCTCCATCCTCAGCGAATTCAATGAGACCTAGAAAGACATACTTAAAGCCACTCCAAGTAAAGTTAATAAGACTAAGAGGGCAAATGAACACCTAATCCTAACAAAGTCAATAAGACTAGGAAGCCACCTACAAATCGATAAGTAAGTGAAGGTCCAACTTGACAATGTCAATAAGACCAAGAGCCATATGTGAAGTGAGAAGTAGGCCAAGGTCAAACCTGACATCGTTAATAAGACCAAAAAGCCAACTATGAAGTGAGAAGCATCCAAAGATTCAAATCGACAATGTCAATAAGATGAGGAAGAGACCTTAAAGTGAGAAGTAGTTGAAGGTCTAGCTAGGCAATGGCAATAAGACTATAGAAGGCCTAAACTAGACTATAAAAATTTTAGATTAGCAAGGCAAACTGGATAGCCTTTAAAAGGACACAACACACTTCATATTTGGTCGAACACACTTCACATGTGGTCGAGCATGCACCTGAAAAATGATATAAATGCTAAAAAAGGGGCCTAATCAAGATCTAAAAGACTACCCTTTTAAGAAATGATAGAAAAGTTAATGAGGGCTTAGTCAAGATCTATTCCTAACAAACAAGTAAAATAGATTCAATGATGCCTCTAAGGACTAATACAGCTTAGCATGCAGTTAAGTTTGGATCCAAAGAAGGTAGAGTTCTCCAATTGGTCTAACTATGAGGCCATAAACCCTTCCAATCACATATGCAAATGGAACACAATTATACACAAGTCCTACTCAAATAATGGCACAATCTATATAAGTTAAAGCAAACATATATTAAAGAAGCCAGATAAATTAAAAAAAGAAAGAGCACTTGTAAAAGATTGAAATGGCATAGATTTCACATAAATTTGTTCAAATCACAATGACTTTAGTGATGACATTAGAAGGGTGCTACTCTAAAGGGGTTTCAAGAACCATGAACTGCCCACCAATAGGGACACTTATAGGTGAAAGAAGTCTATCTTTAATGACTTTTGAAGGCCCTCAGAGATGGCATTTATGGCAATGGAAGACGAAGCTAGACAATCCAACATGCTAATAACCTTTGAAAGGGATGAGCATATCTCTATGATATAGGATCAACAACATAGTGCATTTAAGGTGAAAATATTCCTAAGAAGACCATTTGAGAAAAAAAATCAATTTTGTTGATGTAATATGCCAACTAAGTGGATAAGATCTAACAAATTCAAAAGCCTTTGAGGATAGAAGGGAAGGCACCATCAACTAATTCCCACATAAGATCTTACATATAGCAATGAAACTCATCAGCCCTAAATCTAGATTTTAGGAATCACTTATCCTAATCTGAGATATTCATAGTCAAATACGCTACAATCATCCTAAAGAATACCATTAGACAAGAAGGCATGAATTGACCAACAAAAGCTATGTATATGGAAAATAACTAATGGGCAAAGAAAATAAGTTAGGTTCAAAGTTTTAAAAGGACACAAGCACATAACTATATGATATGTTCTAGTTTTATATAAGACCTTACTAGTGCCTTATTAAGACTCTAAGTCTATCCTTTCAATTTCCAACACTATCCACATTTATTCCACCTTTTAATGACCCTTATAATTATACCAAATATCGAAGAAAAACTTCCACATTTTCCTGAGAAGTTTACTTTAAGACTCGAGAGCATGCCATATGGAGTAAAACATGGGTTTTCCCACACATGCTCTAAGACAAAAGACTTGATGCTTTGTCAGCCAAGTAGAAGACACTTGAAGACTTTACTCTTATTGCCATTGGCTTATTCCTGTATGGCAATGAAGTATGGTGTCATCTAATGAGGAGTAAAAATAGCTCTTTTAATATGGGACATATAAGCTAAGTCGAAAATAGGCTCAAATTGGTAAACAGTAGTCCTCATATCATATAGAAATCCAAGCATAAGTAACTAGCGATAATAATATCAAGGCATTATAGACAAGCCACCTCATGCCTCGTCCTTATAGTTATTTAAGATTTAGGTAACTCGCTCTAGTAGTACCTTGCCTTACCAATGAATGATTCTACTTAGCTTACAAGAAAAGTCATCTTTGACAATTCTTTATAAGCACACCTAATGCGCAATCTTTACCACCTTCAGGAAGTAAGATTTAGTTATCTTAGCACTAGACTTCATAATTGTCATTACAAGCACATCAATAACATTTCTAGCCACAAAAATGATGTGACATTGACTTATCAATCACTTGAAACTATGCAACTCACCTTTTCGTATCCTTATAATGAGAAAGCCCTATAAATACCAAATTGTCTCCAACTCAAAAGATACCTTTTTTTTTTTTTTTTTGTGGGGGGGGAGGGCTGAGATAAAATTTTCCTAGAATTTTTTGGCAACCTGTCATCCTTTTGGTCTCTCTTAGAGCCTCAAAAGTCCTTGCCAAAAAAGTAATCTCTCAGTCATATGCTAGGTGGCTAATCTTTTCTTAATTGTTAGAGTCTGGTACTAGGCCTTCATTCCCTATTGGAAAAAGGTCCATTTTAAGAGCCATCACTAAACACTTTCACTCAAACACCTAAATAAAGTAGTAGTATCATCTCTCTAAACTCACTCTCTTTCCTAAGCCTTTAATTTCATACATGTAGTCACAGTGACTTCAGTATGGAAGGGTGCACCCTTAATGCTTCTTCATGTCTTTGTCATACAAGCCATAACCCTTGCACCAACATATAAACCTAGCTGCATTCTTTCCAACAACTAAGGTCTCCACACCTTATGGTCCCACATACTTATAACTTAGGTCCAATGCCTCCAGAACTGGTCCAGCATTGCTAGCATAGGTCTCAACACCTTCACCTCAACTCATGAATACCTATGATGATCCACCATCTCCTCATCACACTCAACTCTGTAGGCAATTCTCCCCAAAACTCTTCACATCAAGATCTAACACCTATCGAGTCCAAGTTCCATCTAATAGAGGGCCTTAGGGCTTGAGATCTGCCAAGGAAAAACCCTATATGGTTTTTTACTATTATATTTTGTTATGTTTTAATTAATAATTATATGTTTTGATATTATATAAATAATATTTGGGTAGCATATTTTAGATATAATATTTAGTTAAAATAGTTTTGAAGTTTAAATTATGATGTTTTGCTATTTTTTAGTTTATTTTATTAAGTATATATATAAAATTTGGATCAATTTTGTAAGGAAGGGAATAAGTATAAAAAAAAATCGTCATATGTAAAAATAATTATGTAAAAAATAAAAAATAAATCGGAGATAGTAAATTTCTAGCGAGTTAACCCCATAATTAAAACCATAATGGGCAATATATAGACGACAAATATAGTAATTTAACTATAGCCATGTATGTTAATCAATTCTTTGAAAATTTCATGAGTTATTTTTTAATATAATTATCTTTTTAATTAATGGGTAATTATATAGGATTAATTTGTTTTTAATTAACATGTAATGAGAATGAGAATATAAATAATATTCTCCGGTGGGGTTTGTTCTTATTTCCTTAATCAGTTTTTGTCTATAATTTAAAAAAAAAACATGCTCTTGCTAACCAAAAAAATAAAAAAATAAAAAAAAAAACTAATGGTAAAAAATAAAAAATAAATTGTTAGCTTATGCGGGTCAAAGATGAAGAATGAGATGCCTGTGAACAAACTTGGTAAGCAAGCAGGAATGAGATGATTGTAATCCTCACCGCGTAGTGACTTTATTACTTGTTGACGCTTAGTAGACCATGCACAAGTCTAAGAACAACCCTGGTAAGCAAGCTATTGCCAAAATAATGCATATCTAGTAGTTGATTTAATTATTATTTAAAATATTTGCATTGAAAAATAATTTAAAATATTTTTGTAAGATTTTATATAAATTATAATCTATAGGATTAACATAAAAATTATACTAAAATGTTTATTTAAAAATAATTTATATTGATTCTTAAGTTTTTTATTTTTATTTTAGTATTTATCCAACACACCTATTAAAATGTATAAGATTTCAATTGATTAGACTGATGTTAACTTTTTAATTTAATTGTTTAAATTTATTCATATAATATTAAAGTAAATAATAACGTGTATGTTTGTGTGTGTGCATATATATATATATATAAAAGTCCTATGATAATATTTTAAATAAAATTTTTAACTTTAGGTGGCAAAGAAATTTTAGAATCGAATATTATAAATGCTGCTTATTATAAGAGAATGCATGGGAAAAATCTATGATATGTGAATGTCCATTATGCAATTGTAGGAATTTATTTTTTGCATTTTATTATTTATATTTTTGCCAAAGGCGCATTTTATTATTTATAGGATTTAATTCTTTATTTGTCAATAATTTGCAAAATTAATAATATGTAAAAACCTTTTATTATAAAAATGTATTTAACTGACTGATTGAAAAGTAGAGAGAAACTTAATCGAACAATTAGATGATTGTTACTTTTGATCTTTGTTGTCTTCTTCACGTTGAAAAACTTGTTAAGTATATATTAACTCATGGAAGCTGATACAGGTAGCGGCCCGCGATGACTTTTTTGGTGGTGGAGAATAAAATATTTAAAGTGGGTCCATGTAAATTATAAATTGAATACAGAGTATATATAATAGGAGCGTATGTATATAAATAAACAAAAAGGGTAAAAAAGACATTTTATCCTAATTAAGCTTTTATTAGACGCAGTATTCTTCTCTGCCCTCTTCATCTTTCTCTTCTTTCCACGCAATTCATTTGCAATATACTTTGGATTGGAGAATAAGTGGTGAGATTGCAGCTTGGTTGAAAGTTATTCCTTGTTCTTCTTCGCGTGTGGTGATCATCGAAGTTTTTAGTGAGCAAAGTCTTTTCAATTACAATTACCAGCAACTTCATGAAGGACTATTGGGCGCAAATTAAGCGAAAGCAACATGGTAGATGAAATTTCAAATAATTTAAAATTTCACTTACACCCAAATGGGTCCAATAAACATTCATCCAATCATCTAATTAATGTGTAAAATACATAAGAAAGAAAGAAGATCAAGTGGTAATCATATTACCTCTTGAAGCATATGAACTCCAATCATTCCTTGCTCTCCAAAAGCTCTCCAAATGTTGAGCCTTTAGATTATCCACACCAAGCTCCACCTCCAAGGCTCACTTTGATTTGTTTAGATGTTCTTGATTCTCTCTCTTGGTAGTCCAATTGAACACATGATCTTCTAAAACAAATCCTTCGTGATTTGATTTTTTCTAATTTCTATGGATGAATCTTTTCAACAAAAGAAACCTTTATTCTTTCACAAAGAATAAAGAATAAGAAATGAAGAACAAGAAAATTGAAGAACTCTTCTTCTCTTTCTCTTCTCTCAAAACTTAGTTACTTAGACTTCTCCAATAGAAAAGATGTACATAAAGCATCCTTAAATTAACAACATCATTTGCATTTTAAATAGCCAACCACTAGATTGTTTATTAGTGAACAAATAAGATATTTATTTTGCTTTTTTACTTTAAACTTAAATGGAAAAGACCAACTTACCCTTTATGGTTTATGATAATTTCCATTAAGCCTTAAGTAGTTGAAAGACTATATTGACTTTGGTACACTTTCTCTAACCCCTAAATCCATCATATGGGCTTTAGGGTTGGAGAAAATCTCTAACCCCTAAACTCATCATATAGGCTTTAGTGTTATAGAAAATCTCTAACCCCTAAATTGTCTATCTCCATTTCATAAATGGCCTTAGGCCATTTAAGGTTTAGTCCAAAACTCAAAATCAATTCTTTTAACTCATCCATAACTTTAATTACTTTAATCCTTGTCATTTATATCATATATAAATTAGGATTTAATTAATAAGAAATCATTTTGGATTTAAACTTCAAGACATGCTAGGGTCTTTATAAATTTAATTACAAGTTCAATCCTTTTACCACTAATCAATTAATTTAATACTTTAATTAATTATTATGGTAAACCTTTTATCCTTGGAAGGTGAAAACTTTTGAATGTGTGACTTTCTAGATTCATGTCTAATTAGCAATAGGATTGAAAAAACATTTTTCTCTACTAATGTGAAATCCCTATTTCACCCTTAGTCCCATAAGTTATGAGTGAAGTTTAGCATAGCATATCATGACTACCTAATTAGAATGAATATGAGTATTTTATTACTTATTCATATCATGGACCATTGATCATAATTAACATACAATAAAATCCCTTCATTACGAAATCCCAATCTTAGGTAGGGTCATGGATTTGTTAAACCCTAATATGCTTTTATCATATGTCAATATCTCAATTATAATTCTTGATAAAATTGATTCCTACTAGAAACCATTTCTAGTAAATCTTTACTACCTTGGCCAAGGATTTAATTATCAAGAATAATAAGATAGTATAGGATTTCTTCCTTGTTTATTCAAGTTAATGAATTCTCTCTTGGTGATCACTGACCTCCATTCATAACTAATTAAAACTATCACATACCATATATCAATATTTAAATAGCATTAGTATGTAGGTAGTAATAAATTCTAACTACCGATGAATGAGATATAATGTCCCTCAAGTAAAAAGACTATATGTACTATTATGACCTAGATGATGATTTATTGACAAGCAATAAAACTCCATATCATCATCATCTAATGTCATAGTTCGATCATTCATCATATGAATATCCACATGTTTATATCAACAATATTTGTCAAACAATATGATGCTCACTAGCTCTATAATAATAAGTATCACATACTGATTATAGATTATAAACAGAAGTGATGGACTTCTAGAATTAATGATGCCCAGTCATTAATCCTATGACCATAAACATTTTAAAATATTTGTTTAGGAGCGATCTGCCTCCATATTCTTAATGCTTGAGAATAGATCATCTTTTGAAAAATACTTATAGACTTCAAATATATATTTAATACAATGGAACAATTTCATTTATAAATATATATTTTATTGTCATTTAGGGATAATGTTTTACATTTACATAACTTATATGTTGCTCTAGGACATACCCTTTAATAATCTCCTACTTGCACTAGAGCCTATCAGTGCAATATATTAGTCCCAACTTCTCAAGATGAAATTCTAGTTGTTGCTGACTCATTGCTTTAGTGAGTGGATCTGATGTATTTTTAGCTGATACCATTTTCTATATGGCTATCTCGCCTTTCCCAATTATTTCTCTGATAATATGATAGTGCCTTTCTATATGTTTGGATTTTTGGTGAGACATTGGTTCCTTTGCTTGAGCTATAGCTCTATTGCTATTGTAGTAGAGAGGAACCACTGACTCAATGGTAGGAACCACTCCAAGTTCTGTTACAAACTTTTGAATCCAAATAGATTCTTTTGTAGCATCAAATGCAGGAATATACTTAACTTTTATAGTGGAATCTACAGAAGTTGATTGCTTGGAACTTTTCCAACATATACTCCTCCATTACAGGTGAAAATAAATCCAGATATAGATTTTCAATCATTAATATCTGACTGAAAGTCAGAATCTGTAAAACCATCTATCCTTAAGTCACCTCCTTCATATATCAAAACTAAATCCTTTGTTCTTCTTAAGTACTTAAGGATAGCTTTGACAATAGTCCAGTGATATAATCCTTGATTAGATTGGAATCTGCTAGTCAAACTAACAATATATGTGATATCTGGCCTAGTACACAATATAGCATACATTAGGCCTCCAATTTCTGAAGCATATGGAACCTTAGCCATATTTACCATTTCTTCAGGTGTCTTAGGAGACATAACCTTAGAAAGGTGGATATTGTGCCTCATAGGCAACAATCCCTTCTTGTAATCTTGCATGTTGAACCATTTCAACACCCTTTCCAAATATTGACATTGAGAAAGCCCTACCATTCTTTTCGATCTATCTCTATAGATATGAATTCCAAGAATATAGGTAGCTTCTTCATGGAGAAAGTTTTGGATAGCTAAACTTTTACAGTTGTTAACATGCTAATGTCATTTCTAATTAATAGTATATCATCCACGTACAAGATAAGAAAAGTGAGTGTACTCCCACTAACCTTCTTGTACACACGAGGCTCATCTTCATTCTTGATGAAATTAAATGATTTAATTGCTTCATCAAAATGATGATTCCAGCTCCTTAAAGCTTGCTTAAGACCATAAATGGATCTCTTAAGCTTACACACTTTTGAATGTTCTTTAGATTCATAACCTTTAGGTTATTCCATGAATATGTCTTCCTCAATGTTACCATTAAGAAATGCGGTCTTGACATCCATTTGCCAAACCTCATAGTCATAGTGTGCTGCTATAGCTAATAAAATCCTAATGGATTTAAGCATGGCTACAGGTGAGAAAGTTTCCTCATAGTCAAGGCCTTGCCTTTGATGAAACCCTTTCGCTACTAGCCTAGCTTTGAATGTCTCTATATTTCTATCTACTCCAATCTTTCTCTTGAAAATCCATTTGCATCCTATGGGTACTATACCCTTAGGTGGAACAATAAGTTCCCATACTTGGTTAGCATACATGGAATTCATTTCAAATTTCATAGCTTCTAGCCATTTTGAGGAATCTATATCTGATATAGCTTGCTCAAAAGTAGTAGGATCATCACCATGATCAACTTCTTCATGAATGAACAACCCTTGCACATTACCATAAAGAAATCCATTTCTCTTTAGAGGATGAGATATCCTACTAGATCTCTGAGGTTCTTATGTAGAGATATCATTAATACGTGTTGACTCATTACGAGATTGATCAATATCCATTTGATCATTTTGTTGGATTTCATCGGATGACCCATTGTCCAATATTATCTTTCTTCCTTGGCCACCTTCTTGAAGAAACTGTTTCTTAAGAAATATGACATCTTGACTAATAACAATTGTTTGCTCAGAAGGAAGATAGAAATAATATCCTAAACCACTTTTAGGAAATTCAACAAACCTACCCTTTACAGACCTTTCTTCCAATTTATCTGTCTTTAGCCTTTTAATGTGTGCTGGACACCCTAAATCTTAACATGTTTAAAACTTGGTTTCCTATTATACCATATCTCATATGGAGTAGTAGGAACATATTTGGAAGGAACTTTATTAAGGATATAAATGGTAGTCTGTAATGCAAATCCCTAGAAGGAGATAGGCAAGTCGATTTAGCTCATCATAGAATGTACCATATCTAATAAAGTATGATTTCTCCTTTTGAATACACCATTTAACTGTAGTGTTTCGAGAGGAGTTAATTGTGATGTAATGCCATGTTCTTTAAGGAAATCTTTAAACCTAATACTAATATTCACCTCCTCGATCTGATCATAGGATTTTAATACCTTTTCCCATTTGTTTCTCAACTTCACTTTTGAATTCTTTGAACTTTTCAAAGGATTCATATTTATACTTCATTAAATATATATATCCAACCCATGAAAGGTCATCTATAAAAGTAATGAAATATAAATATCCACCCTTTACCATTTTACTAAATGGACCACATACATCACTATGTATAAGTTCCAAAACTTCTTTGGCTCTTTCATTTTGTCCAAAAAATGGTAATCTAGTTATCTTGCCTTAGATACAAGATTCATAAATTGAAGTAGGTTCAACACCCAAAGGGTTAATGATCCCCATTTTCTCCAATTTTGATATCCTATCTTTGGCAATATGACCTAGTCTAAGATGCCAAATATGTTTTGAACTAGGAGTTATTTTTATCATGGCATTTATATTACTTATGCTTGGAGTTGTATTATTATTACCATTATCTAACTAATAAAGACCATCAAGTACATAACCCATACCAATGACTCTATTATAATAATAGATAATACAAACATCTTTCTTAAACAAGAGTTCATAACCCATAGTAGTCATACTAGTTATAAAAATGATGTTCTTATAGGCATTAGGAATGTACAAAACATATTTTAATAGTAATACATAATAAAAAAGATCAATGGAAGTCAATCCAATGGCTTTGGCCGCAACACTTGCTCTATTACCAAGCTTTGGGATCACTTCCCCTTTTTCCAAGCTTCTACTACTTGTCATTTCCTGCATAGAAGTACAAATATGAGAACTTGCACCACTATCAAGTATCCAAGCCTTTGATGAACCATGTAAAGTATTAGAAATCAAACAATTAAAAGACATACCTTTAGAAGGCTTACCTTTCCCTTTGTTCTTTTTCTTGCACTTCAAGGATTCCAAATACTTTGGGCAATTTTTTCTCCAATGTCCACTTTAGTCACAATGGAAACACTTTCCACTACCATCCGAAGCTGCCTTTATAGACTTGTCTTTGCTTACTCCACCACTTGGCTTAAGTTTGGAGTCTTTCTTTTTGCTTTTCTTATTGTGAATCCTTAATTTTGCACCTTCTAACATGTGTTTGAACCTTAGAAGCACTAGGCTCAGTAAATGAATCTCTAAAACCCAAAAACTCTTAAAATGAAAAAAAACCAAAATTTTTTTTTTTGACATTTGAACCCTTTCAAATCATTTGGGATTGAGTAAAGAGTACAATGCAACTAGAATCATGAAAAATGGATGAGAAATGAGCGAGAACGAGCAAAAATGGCAAAATGGGCTAAAATAGGCCCATTGCCGCAAAGGCTTGTTGCATCCGCAAAGGCCTATAAGGCACTGCCACAGAGAGCTCTGCAGTGCCATAAAGCTCTATGCAATAACTCTAGTGAAAACCCTATTTTTTTGCAATCCCACATTGGACATTGATGCCTTCTATGCTCCAATCCTCCTCTTATATATAGAGGACCTCTCCACACTTCAAATGACCAACTTCTAGAGCTTAAAAAGCATTACTTCAAGCAAACTACTTTACATTTGCTCCTTGCTTTACAAAGTAAGTTGGGGGGTTTTTTCTTGATTTCTACCTAAATAGTTAAAGGCTTTCTGCTCACTTTTTTGAGGCAAGTCTATTGCCCAAGGCTTGTTTCTCCAGTTCGAGGCCATCTACCACTTGCCATTGGACGTCAGCCGTCGCCCACCACCCATCATCCAAGGTAAGTCGCAATGCCATCCGAGGCTAGCTGCTACCTGCCATCCAAGGCCAACCACTGCCCGCCATCCTAAGCCAGCCGCCGCCACCGCCATCCTAAGCCAGTCATTACCATTTGAGGTAATCTTCTTTTCCCTTAATTTTATTTTGTTTAAATTTCCTTGCTTCTTTTAGTTAGTTAATTAAATTGATTCATATAGGTTGCTAGCTAATCCACTTAGTAATTAATTAAATTAATTAATTAACTCAACTCTCTTTTAATCAATCAATCAAAACATAATAAAGTGGCTAGGC
This sequence comes from Reutealis trisperma, assembly GCA_947687605.1. Lineage (NCBI taxonomy): Eukaryota > Viridiplantae > Streptophyta > Magnoliopsida > Malpighiales > Euphorbiaceae > Reutealis > Reutealis trisperma. The sequence goes on along the minus strand of CANTUT010000355.1, from coordinate 313,943 downwards.
TAAACTAACCCCTTCATAAGAAGGGAGAACTACATGGGTTATGATTCCCATTCAAAGGGATATATAGGCATGCTTGGTTCGGGCATCAAATCCAATTAAAACTAACCAACTCTCCCCCTTATCATCTTCTTCACTTACTTTTATTTTCCTTTCCTTTACTTTGATAGTAGGTTTAGTTTAGGGCATAAGTGACGTTCCTAGAACCCATAAGGGCTAGAAGAGGTATCCCTTAAGTTTGGGATTTTCTTGTAATATTAACTTTCACTTATTTTGAACCTTAACTATGTTTTTACTTTATTGTTGAAATAGATGAATTGAATGATCATACATATTATAAATTGTTCATGCATTTTAATTTGTTCATGAAATATATTTTAAGTCACTCTTATATTCATTGGCCAAACTTATTTTGTTAAAATAAACCGAAAACCTAGTCCCCGAATCCTCTTTGGTTTCAAGGCTAGTGATCTTTTTCCTTTAAGTAACAATTATAGTCAAATGGGTTTTTTTCTTATATTTTTCCAAATAAAAATAAATTAAGGTGTTGACTCTAAGAAATAATTTTCAAACCTATCAAAGATAAGCCCAAAGGCTTCCTTGTGAGTTCTTTTCCAAATGAACATTTTGATTCCTTTTAGCAGACCAAACTGATACTCGGGCAAGGCCTCACAATTGGCGACTTTATTGGGGATTAACTTTCTTTTAATAAAGGGAAAAATAAGTGGACTACTAATTGGTTTAAAAAGAGTTTGGCCTTTTAATATGATTGTAACTTTGCATGCATTACTTGCATAGGCACTTTGCCATTCAACCTAGTTTTAGGAAAACAATGGATAATGAGTAGCATTGAGTGAATCCTCCTTGGGTCTATTTGCTAATAGTGAAATCATCTTCCCTACTATGAATCCTTTGATCCTTTTAAAGGTGTAATGTGTATACACGTACTATTGAACCCACATAAGGCTCTTTGACTCACATATGGTTAGGTATATTGCTGATAGTATGATGGTTACCCAAATCGAGCCACCCATACCCTTTTATGTAATGAACTTAGATCCTGGCCTTAGGTTGTATGTATCATAATTAAAACCTTGCATCTTTGCATTCTTATGAAATATTTTCCTCATGCATATCATGCATCCATACTATATAACAAAACATGCATTCAACTCATGTCTAGGTCGAAACTTGAATCGAAGAAGGGTCAAACATTTTTACGTCCATTCAAATACCACCCCTATAAACACTCTCACCTATACCTCATCTCCTTATCCAATAACCCTTAAACCATTACTCCAAACCTTTGACCTAAACACCATTATCTCTTTACTCTAGCCATTAACCCAAAACCTTAGACACTCTCACCTCTATCCAAACACCATCAACTCTATAAACCTAAAACCCTCACCCTGACTTTTAAACCTAAACACCTCACCCTAGCCTTTATCTTAAACATCATCACCCTAACCACATGCCTTAAACACTTCAGCCTAACCTTACCCTAAATACCAAACATTCTAATCTCACACCTTAAATGTAAGCCTAAACCACCTTCAACCTCTAGACCTCAAGCCATAAACTCGCAACCCTAAAACCCATATCCAACCCTAAAAACCCTGCTAACTGACCATAAGCCTACCCTTTTATTCAAAACCAAACCTGTTATCCTTAAGCCCAACACCCATTGCCCATCACCTTTCAAAACCACTCTATTACCCTTAAGCCCAACAATTTTGGCCCAATACACTACCTTAAACCCAATACCCTTGGTCCAATCTACTACCCTAAGTCCATAATATTTGCCCCATCATTCCTTAAGCCCAAAAAATAAAAAAAAATGGTTAGCCCATGACATAATAGGAAGCCTTTTCTCTTAGGATCTACATGCCTATACCTTCATTAGCTTTCCTATTCCATCTCTGTCACTTTCCTTATTGCTTTGGTTTAAAGGTACCAATGGCTAACCCACTTGACATAACTTCCTTGACCACACTTGTGACCAAACTTCTTAAGAAGCAAGAAGAGCATTTTCAAGCTATCCTAGCTACTCAATAAGCCCAATTCGAGGAATAAAGGCAATTCATTATTGAGGAAGTTCAAGCTATGATTAACTAGGCTAACCTTAACCATCCTAACCAAAACCTTATCTTGAACCAGGCCAATCCTAGTCCAAATTCAAGCCAAACCAATTCGTATCTAAACTAATGTGGGAAAGTTTTCTCTCATCTAGATACTAGATTGCTCATGGAGAAACTTAAAGCCATGGAAAGAACCATCAAATCCCTAAAGCACTGCAATGATCTAATTGATATGGACAGTTTAACCTTATTCCCTAATGCCAAGTTTCCTCCTAAATTCAAAAAGCCAGAATTGGAAATATTTGATGGAATCACTTGCCCCAAGACTCATCTAAAGATATATGTGGGGGCAATAAAACCTTTGGGAGTTAGCGATGAGCTCCTTGCTCAACTATTCTAATAAGCACTAACGAGATGGTTCCTTTCATTAGACAAGAGTCAGAAAAAGACATGGGATGATATCTATCATGCCTTTGTCAAGTAGTATCATTACAATGGTGAAATGGATGCCACTAGGCGTGACTTGGAAACTACCAAGCAACTTCCAGAGGAGTCCTTCTCCATATTCCTTACAAGGTGGAGGGCTAAAGCTGCTCAAATGGTAACCAGACTAACAGAGCAAGAACAAGTGGACATCCTTGTCAAAAACCTACTTCTGACCTATCGAGACCACTTGTTAACTCAATCCCTACCCACTTTCAAAGCCTTGGTTGCAACTGCATCTAAGGTTAAAGATTGCATCCAAAGTGCATCATTTCAACCTAAATTCCTCACCATTAACCCGAGCAGTGATAAAGAACTCGAACCCAATTCAACCCCACCATACCTCAGCCCCAAGTGGCATGACATGGAAGAGTTCAAGTTAAGCTAATTTGACCTATCTGATATTGAAATCCAAGTTTGACCCTGTGTCCAAATCTCAAAGTTTGATTCTAAGTTTGAGTCTGTGTCTGTCATTTTATTTTCCTTTTCATGTATTTTTCACCAATCATTTCAATTCCTTTTTGTTATCTTGCAATAAAATTTTATATTGTAATAAAACATTCATATCTTTTTAATTGTTTATGCACTTGTCTTTGTTGTTTTAAACATGGATGAGCTTTGAAAAAAAAAAAAAGAAGAAGGAAAAAAAAGAGGAAAAAAAAGGAAAAAAGAGAAAAAGAGAGAGAGAGAGAGAGAGAGAGAATAGAAAAGAGTGAAATAGAGAAATGAACATCAAATCCACCACAATTGAGGTGTTATCAACAATTGCTTTGCTAGCTCCTAACCAAAGAAGGTTAAGAAATAGACCTCTTATCAAATAATTGAAGCATAAAATCAAATGATACACCTTAAGAAGGGGTAATAAGATTCGTCAAATCCAAAATTTAAAGGTTAGAGCCCCTCAAAGTGAAGAAAAGTAGCAAATTATGGTGGAATATTAATCCAAGCTCACTAAGTTGAAAATTCGAAATGGCGGCTTAGGCAAAACTTAGAGCTAAAAAAAAAAAAAGCAAAGAGAGAGAGAGACAGAGAGCTCATCCTAGTCATCTTCCTTCATTTCCAATGTTGTCAAATCATCTTTAATTAATCCGTATCATCTCATGTCTTCAAAGTCATCATTCCTTACTAGAGGCTCATTCTCTAAAGTGATATTTGAAGGAATATTGGGCGCAAATTAAGCAAAAACAACAAGGTGGACAAAATTTCAAATAATTTAAAATTTCACTTACACCAAAATGGGTCCAATAAATATTCATCCAATCATCTAATTGATGTGTAAAATACATAAGAAAGAAAGAAGATTAAGTGGTAATCATATTACCTCTTGAAGCGTATGAACTCCAATTCTTCTTTCCTCTCCAAAAACTCCCTAAATGTTGATCCTCTAGATTGTCCACACCAAGCTTCACCTCCAAGGCTCACTTTAATTTATTTAGATGTTCTTGATTCTCTCTCTTTGTAGCTGCATTGAATACAAGATCTTCTAAAATAAATCCTTGGTGATTTGATTTCTTCTAATTACTATGGATGTATCTTTTTAACAAAAGAAACCTTTGTTCTTTCTCAAAGAACAAAGAACAAGAAATGAAGAATAAGAAAATTAAAGAACTCTTCTTCTCTTCTCTTCTCTTCTCTCTCAAGACTTACTCTATAAGATTTCTCTTAGAAAAGATGTGCAAAAGCATTCATAAATTAACAATATCATTTGCATTTAAATAGCCAACCGCTATTTTGTTAATTAGGGAACAAATAAGATATTTGTTTTGCTTTTTTACTTTAAGCTTAAATGGAAAAGACCAATTTACCCTTTATAGTTTATGATAACTTCCATTAAGTCTTATGTGGTTAAAAGACTATTTTGACCTTGGTAACCTTTCTCTAACCCCTAAATCCATCATATGGGCTTTAGGGTTAGAGAAAATCTCTAACCCCTAAATTAGCTCTCTCCATTTCCTAAATGGCCTTAGGCCATTTAGGATTTAGTCCAAAGTTCAAATTAATTCTTTTAACTCATCCATAGTTTTAATTAACTAAATCCTTCTTATTTATATCATATATAAATTAGGATTTAATTAATAAGAAATCATTTTGGATTTAAACTTCAAGACATGCTTGGGTCTTTATAAATTTAATTACAAGTTCAATCCTTTTACCACTAATCAATTAATTAAACACTTTAATTAATTATTATGGTAAACCTTTTATCCTTGGAAGGTGAATACTTTTAGGTGTGTGACTTTCTAGGTTCATGTCTAATTAACAATGGAATTGAGAAAACACTTTTCTCTACTAATGTGAAATTTCTATATCACCCTTAGTCCCATAAGTCATGAGTGATGCCTAGCATAGCATATCATGACTACCTAATTAGAATGAATATGAGTGTTTAATCACTTATTCATTTCATAGACCATTGATCATAATTAACGTACACTAAAATCCCTTCATTATGAAATCCCAATCTTAGCTAGGGTCATGGAGTTGTCAAACCCTAATATGCTTCAATCATATGTCTATATCTCAATTCTAGTTCTTGATAAAATTGATTCCTACTAGAAACCCTTTCTAGTGAATCTTTACTACTTTGGCCAAGGATTTGATTATCAAGAATAATCAGATCGTATAGGATTTCTTCCTTGTTTATTCAAGTTAATGAATTCTCTCTTGGAGATCACTTACCTCCATTCATAACTAGTTAAAACTATCGCATACCATATACCAATACTTGAATAGCATTAGTATGTAAGTAGTAATAAATTCCAGCTATCGATGAATGAGATACAGTGTCCCTCAAGTCAAAAGACTATATGTACTATTATGACCTAGATGATGATTTATTGACTAGCAATAAAACTCCATGTCATTATCATCTAACGTCACAGTTCGGTCTTTCATCATATGAATATCCACATGTTTATATCGACAACATTTGTCAAACAGTATGATACTCACTATCTCTATAATCATAAGTATCACATACTGATTATAGATTATAAACAGAGGTGATGGACTTCTGGAATTAATGATGCATAGTCATTAATCCTATGACCATGAATATTTTAAAGTATTTATTTAAGAGTGATTTGCCATCCATATTCTTAACACTTGATAATAGATCCTCTTTTAAAAAAATACTTATGGACTTCAAATATATATTTAATACAATGCAACAATTTCATTTATAAACATATATTTTATTGTCATTTAGGGATAATGTTTTACATTTACATAACTTATACATTGCTCTAGGGCATACCCTCTAACAATATTGTCTTATATGACCTTATGGGGGCATATCATTATAGGTCATCATCATCTTTTATTAATCCATCTCATCACTTAGCTCAAAAGACCTTAGGCACAATCTCTCACATTATCAGTCTGTCATGTTCCTGTCTCTTATTGGGAGCATATCTCTAAGTTATCTCTTCTCATCAGTCCTTCAGCCACTCCTTAGGGCACTTCCTTTCAGCCAGTATGTCATCTATAATAAAGTGTCACCTTAAATGTCTCTTTAGTCTCAAAATGGCAAGATTAGCTTGGCTTGTTCTTTTCTATGAATCATGCTACAAATAGCAAAATCGTATAACTTCCCTGATGCTTTTCAAAATTTCCAACCATTCCCCAACTTTAAGATGTACCATTCCATTCTTTTAAGCTTAAGCCTCATACCACCCTTTCCATAGCAAAGTCTCATCATCTTCTTAGCGTCAAGCCCATAGGCAAAACCAAAGATCCTAAGTCTTTCAAGACTCATCATCCTTAAAGTTATCTTTCTCTAGCATAACCAAAATCAAGTCATGTCTTGCCAAGCTTAAAAAGGGCTGGAACCACTCAAGTCATTCCATGTCTCTTTAGCAAAATCTCATTATCCTTGAAAAGACCAAGTCTTTTTGGCAAATTACATTACCTATGAAGTCCAACAGAGTCAAGACCAACCAACTATATGATGGGCAAGAAAATTTTATGCATTCATGTGAAAGGGCAAACCCTTATCTATGAGCCTGCGAACAAAACCTTTACCACCATACCTAAGATAAAGTAATCATCTTCCAAAGAGATCTAAAGCACCCTCAACCAAAGCCTTCAAGCCTTCACCATGAAGCCCGAACCAACAAGCCTTCACTATAAAGCCAAGCTTAAAAGCCTTCACTATGAAACACAAACAAAAAAGCCTTCACCATAAAGCCTAAACTAAGAAGCCTTCACCTTGAAGCCCAAATCAAAAAGCCTTCACTGTAAAGCCTAAATAAAAAAGAAACCTTTACCATGAAACCCAAACTAAAAAGCCTTCACCATAAAGCCCAAAAGGCCTTCATTTATATCATAGTCTCCTCCAAGGCCAAATCTAACCAAGCCTTCCTAAGTTAGTTTCTTTAAGCTAGACCTAATCAAGGCAGAACTTGACCGAGTCTTCCAAATGAACTCCCCAATGGCTATAACCTTACTGAGTCTTCTAAACATGACTGAGCCTTCCAAACAAACTGTTCAAAGGTTGTAACTTGACTGAGCCAAACTACTAGACTTGACTGAGCCTTCCATGTGAACTTCTCTAAGGACAAGCCCCACAAGCTGACCTTCCCCAAACCTTCCAATCTAAGCATCTTTAAAGACCTAACCCTCTTGATCGAGCTCTCCAATCTAGCCTCAAACTAAATCTTCTCCAAAGTCAAACATATCTAAACTGAATAGCTCGATCTTTTCCAAGATTGCATCTCGCTTGACTTTCTAGAATGAATTCTTCTTAGGCCAAACTGATAGCCATTGACCAACCAAACTCATACCTAACATACCCACTTCACCTTTGAGCTAGCCAATCAACCAAAAACCAAATGACCAAACCAATTTCCTCTATCATTCTAAAGTAGGGGCATTTCCCTCCTAAATGCTCACCTTTATGAAATGGGGACATCTTTCTCTCAAAGATCAACACTTTTATATCAGGACTGGCCCTTCACAGGTTCAAGTTATCATATCATTGCATAATTATCTAGCATTTTTGCATTAAACAAGATCATGAATCAAGGCAGATCATTAAACTCTCAAAGTAAGATAGATCATCAACCAAATCTATCTGAATTAATCTCTTTTCAAAAATAAATTTCAAGATTACTATTTTTACTGTTTCTACCAGATAGGACAATTATCTTTACCATTTCTACCAGATAGGATAGTCATCTCTTCTTGATCCTACCATATAGGATCATCACTTTTCATTTCTTCATAAAGGACCATTACTTTTACTGTTCCTACTAGACAGAGACAATTACCTTTACTATTCCTACTAGACAGGATGGTCATCTTTTTGATCTTACCAGACAGGATCATCATTTTTTCATTCCTACCAAAAAAGACCACTATTTTTACTGTTCCTATCAAATAGGACAGTTATCTTTACCATTCTTATCAGATAGGATGGTCATCTTTTTAATCCTATCAAATAAGGTTATCATAGTTCATTCCTACTAGAAAGGACCACTATTTTTACTATTCCTACCAAACAAGACAGTTATCTTTACCATTCCTACCAGATAGAATGGTCATCTTTTCAATCCTACCAGACAAGATCATCACTTTTCATTCCTACCATAAAGGATTACTTTTACTATTCCTACCAAATAGGACAGTTATCTTTACCATTCTTACTAGACAGAAAGGTCATCTTTTTTATCTTACCAAATAGGATGGTCATCATTTTAATCCTACTAGATAGGATCATCACTTTTTATTCCTATCAAACAGGACAGTTATCTTTACCATTCCTACCAAACAAGATGGTCATCATTTTGATCCTACTAGATAGGATCATCACTTTTCAATCCTACCAGAAAGAACTACTACTTTTACAATTCCTGCTAGATAGGACAGTTATCTTTACTATTCTTACTAAACAGGATGGTCATTTCTTCATTCCCATCAGATAAGATCACCATTTTGTCAATTTTTACCAAATAGGGTCGCTTTCATTCCTAGCAGATAGGATCACCACTATATCAATTCCTACCAGACAGGATCACCATTTTGTTGATTCCTACCAAATAGGGTCGCCTTCTTTCCTACCAGATAGGATCATCATTCCTACCAAACAGGATCATCTTTCCTACCAGACAGGATTATTAATCCTACAAGATAGGATCACCACTTCATTAGTTCCTACTAGATAGAATTGCCTTTTTTCCTACCAGACAGGATCATCATCATCATTCCTACCAAACAAGATCACCACTTCGTTGATTCTTACCAGACAGCATCAACTTCTTTCCTACAAGATAGGATCATCATTCTTACCTAACAGGATCATTATTCCTACTAGATAGGATCACCATTTTGTCAGTTCCTACCAGATAGGGTCACCTTCTTTCCTACCATACAGGGTCGCCTTCTTTCCTACCAGACAAGATCACTATTTTGTCAATTCCTATTAGACAAGGTCGCCTTTTCTCCTACTAGGCAAGATTATCATTTCTACCAAACAAGAACATCACTTTTAACTCCTACCAGAAAGGACAATTATCAAATGCTACTAGCTGATGGATCTCCCAAATATATTGGGGGCATCTTCCTTAAAATTCAACTATACCTCTCACCTAACTATCTAAACTCTGACCTAGACATTAATTTAGTTTCTTTCACCATCTCCCATCCCCAGGTTCATCATCTTCATAATTGCCTTTCTAACAAAGACAATTCTAATGAGGGGGCAGCTATGAACCCATAATTTTGCACCTTCTAGTATGCGTTTGAACCTTAGAAGCACTTAAGCTCAGTAAATGAACCTCTAAAAGCCAAAAACTCTCAAAATGAAAAAAAAAAAATTCTTTTTGACATTTGAACTCTTTCAAATCATTTAGGACTAAGTAACAAGTATAATGCAATTAGAATCATGAAAATGAGCAAGAACAAGTGAAAATGGCAAAACGGGCTAAAACAGGCCCGTTGCTACAGATGCCTGCTGCATTGCCGCAGAGGCCTCTATGAGGCATTGTTGTAAAGAGCTTTGTGGTTCCATAAAGCTCTCTATGGCAACTCTGGTGAAAAACCTTTTTTTTGTAATCTCATATTGGAAATTGATGCCTTCTATGCTTCAATCCTCCCCTTATATGTAGAGGACCTCTCCACACTTCAAATGACCAAATTCCAAAGCTTGAAAAGCATTACTTTAAGCAAACTACTTTGCATTTACTCCCTTCTTCATAAAGCAAGTTAGGGGGTTTCTCCTTGATTTCTACCAGACTAGTTAAAGGCTTTCTGCCTGCTTGTTTAAGGCAAGTCTATTGCCCAAGGCTCGTTTCTCCAGTCTGAGGCTATCTGTTGTATGCCATCTGAGGCTAGCCGTCGCTCACCATCTAAGGCTAGCCACTGCCCAGTGTTCAAGGCTATCAGCCGCCTGCCATCTGAGGCGAGCCGCAATGCCATCTAAGGCTAGTTGCTGACCGCCATCCTAAGCTAGTCATTGCCTGCCATCTGAGGTAAGCTTCTTTTCCCTGAATTTTCTTTTGTCTAAATTTCCTTACTTCTTTTAGTTAGTTAATTAAATTGATTCATATAGGCTGCTAGCTAATCCACTCAGTAATCAATTAAATTAATTAATTAACTCAATCCTCTTTTAATTAATCAATCAAAACATGATAAAGTGGCTAGGCTAAACTAACCCCTTTGTAAAAAGGGAGAACTATGTCGGTTCTGATTCTCATTCAAAGGGATACATAGGTATGGTTAGTTCAGGAATCAAATCCAATTAAAACTAACCAAATCTTCCTCCCTATCACTTTCTTCACTTGCTTTTATTTTGCTTTCCTTTACTTTGATATTAGGTTTAGTTTGGGGATTATGTGACTTCCCTAGAACCCATAAGGGCTAGAGGAGGTATCCCTTAAGTTTGGGATTTTCTTGTAATAATAACTTTCTCTTATTTCGAACCTTAACTATGTTTTTACTTTATTATTGAAATAGATGAATTAAATGATCATGCATATTATAAATTATTCATGCATTTTAATTTGTTCATGAAATATTTTTTAAGTCACTCTTATATTCATTGGCTAAACTTATTTTGTTAAAATAAACTAAAAACCTAGTCTTTAAGTCCTCTTTGGTTTGAAAGCTAGTGATCTTTTTCCTTTGGGTAACAATTAGAGTCAAATGGGTTTTTTCCTTATATTTTCCTATATAAAAATAAATTAAGGTGGCAACTTTAAGAAATAAATTTCAAACCTATAAAAAATGAGCCTGAGGGCTTCCTCGTGAGTTTTTTCCCAAATGAATATTTTGATTCTCTTTAGTAAATTAGACTGGTGCTCGGGCAAGGTCTCACACTTCTTTGTAGTCTTACTATAAGAAGAAGTAATTAGAGCAACCTCCTTATGCCTTTCATGGAATTTTGTGCAGTCACAAGTCTATTATATAATTCGGCAAGAGTGCATTCCATCTTATTCATATGAAAGTTCATAATGAAATTAAAGAAGGAATCAAGTAGGGCTTGTAAGATCAAATCTGTTTTAAGGTTGGAATCCATGGTGAAATCTTAATTCTCCAATTACTTAATGAGCCTAATCATCTTATGAATAGGTGGCCTAACCTTCTCTCCCTTTTGTATCTTAGTTTGGAACTACTACTTCGATATCTCATATCTAGCAGTTTTACTTTCTTCTTTATATAGCTCATGCAAATGGATAAAAATGTCCCTAACCTTAACATAGTTTTCATGTTGCTTATGCGAATCATATGACATAGAAGCCAACACGATACACTTTTCCAAAATATGATCCTCTTTCCACCTCTTTAAGGTGGTATGTTCCTTAGCAGAGGCCCTTTTAGGTAAGGGTCCAGGAACATCAAAATCAAGTACATAAGCAATCCTTTCGTAAGCAAGGACCAATTTAAGGTTATGATACCAGTCCACAAAATTAGGTCCCATGAGTTTGTTATCAGTAAGCATGCTTGAGTCGGGATAGGATTTGCTCATTTTAATAGAATACTATAGAAAATAAAAAAAATTATTAGAGTTATGTAAAAAGTAACTTCCATAATGATTTGGTCTTTAATCATAATGGTGCTTCCACTAATTTTGCGATTCCTACACTTCCAAGTAGGAAATAGAAATCCTATTAGGGTGGAATTCTAGTGGGTGATTGAATTCTTATAAGACTATCAAATACTCTCAGATACACACTATTATTATTGAGAATTTGATATCTAATAAGTGAACAACACTTGTTCATCACAACTCTTTGTGAGGCACAATCAATCTAGTTCCTAATGTTTCTAATCTCAAATATACATTGTCATTATTGGTCATACACATTAGTTAAGTCAAACCCATTAGACCAACAAATATAAAGAATTCAACATTGCAAAGCTCAAGTACTCATTGCCATTATTGCTAAGTGGTGCATCTCACACTTGCAACATCACATGTTGTCCAATAACTTCAAAGAAATTATTATTCTAATGGAGAACTATGACTTAATATTTTGTTTAGAAGATTTTTGGGCTTTTATATTTGGTCTCACTTTGCACATTATTCATATTAGCATACATCACATGTATAATATATATCACTAAAAGAATAATATAAACATAGGTTTAATCATGGACTAGCTATGGACTCAATTCCTAGCCACAAGGAATGAGTTAAAATTTAGGTTAATCAAATTATAAACATGAGATTACAATAATTGAATCTTCATGCTCCCACTAGGCATCTTGATAGGTTTAACCTCCTTTTATTCTTGTATCTCTATATCACCTTATGTACATTTGTATCTTTGGCATACTAAGGTAAGAATTACAATAACAAAAGAGCTCAAAAGGCTCAATGAATTTAATTAAAACCTAAATAAGTAATTAACCTTTAATTACATTTCCATAAAAGAAAACATACATTATGATTTCCTAGTCCATGATAAACCATTCATGCCTCTCAAACAAATAACAAACATACATACAACAATTGTAATTATCGATATGTTGTTCAACATTTGGAACATTTCCAAAACCACTTTGAATATCATGTATTTGGGGTTTTTATAACTTAAAATCATATTTAAAGTCATAAAAATTATTTGATTGAAATTATAGTCCAAAACAATTTTGAAAATAAAAAAGTTGGGAAAAAGAAACAGTGGAAATTGCAAATTGTTTCGCAGCCACAATACAGGTTCATGGGTGCTATTCCAAACACGATCAATTCATTGTTGCAACATGTGTTTCGCGGTTGAAATTCTTAAATCTATCAACACAACATTTGTGCCAAAACTTTTTCCAACTCAATTTCAATCAACACAAAAACACCCATAGCAACATATACAATGGTTTTACATAGAAATTAGGTGGCTTTGATACCAATTGAAGGAATATTGGATGCAAATTAAGCAGAACCAACATGGTGGGTGAAATTTCAAATAATTTAAAATTTCACTTACACCCAAATGGGTCCAATCAACATTCATCCAATCATCTAATTAATGTGTAAAACACATAAGAAAGAAACAAGATTAAGTGGTAATCATATTACCTCTTGAAGCGTATGAACTTTAATTGTTCTTTCCACTCCAAAAGCTCCCTAAATGTTAAGCCTTTAGATTGTCCACACCAAGCTCCACCTCCAAGGCTCACTTCGATTTATTTAAATGTTCTTGATTCTCCCTCCTGGTAGCCTAATTGAATACAAGATCTTCTAAGACTAATCCTTGGTGATTTAATTTTTTCTAATTGCTATGGATGAATGTTTTCAACAAAAGAAACCTTTGTTCTTTCACAAAGAATAAAGAATAAGAAAATTAAAGAACTCTTCTCTTTCTCTTCTCTCAAAACTTAGTTACTTAAGCTTTTCCAATAGAAAAGATGTGCATAAAGCATCCTTAAATTAACAACATCATTTGCATTTTAAATAAACAACCACTATATTGTTAATTAGGGAACAAATAAGATATTTATTTTGCTTTTTTACTTTAAGCTTAAATGGAAAAGACCAACTTACCCTTTATGGTTTATGATAATTTCCATTAAGCCTTAAGTAGTTGAAAGACTATTTTGACTTTGGTACACTGTTTATAACCCCTAAATCCATCATATGGACTTTAGAGTTGGAGAAAATCTCTAACCCCTAAACCCATCATATGGGCTTTAGAGTTATAGAAAATCTTTAACCTCTAAATTGCCTCTCTCCATTTCATAAATGGGCTTAGGCCATTTAGGGTTTAGTCCAAAGCTCAAAATCAATTCTTTTAACTCATCCATAGCTTTAATTAATTTAATCCTTGTCATTTATATCATATATAAATTAGGATTTAATTAATAAGAAATCATTTTGGATTTAAACTTCAAGACATGCTTGGGTCTTTATAAATTTAATTACAAGTTCAATCCTTTTACCACTAATCAATTAATTAAACACTTTAATTAATTATTATGGTAAACCTTTTATCTTTGAAATGTGAATACTTTTAGGTGTGTGACTTTCTAGGTTTGTGTCTAATTAGCAATGGGATTGAGAAAACACTTTTCTCTACTAGTGTGAAATCCCTATTTCACCCTTAGTCCCATAAGTCATGAGCGATGCCAAGCATAGCATATCATGACTACGAAATTAGAATGAATATGAGTGTTTTATTACTTGTTCATATTGTGGACCATTGATCATAATTAACGTACATTAAAATCCCTTCATTATGAAATCCCAATCTCAGCTAGGGTCATGGATTTGTCAAACCCTAATATGCTTTGATCATATGTCAATATGTCAATTCTAATTCTTAATAAAATTGATTCCTACTAGAAACCCTTTCTAGTGAATCTTTACTATCATGGCCAAGGATTTGATTATCAAGAATAATCAGTTAGCATAGAATTTCTTCCTTATCTATTCAAGTTAATGAATTCTCTCTTAGTGATCACTTACCTCCATTCATAACTAGTTAGAACTATCATATACAATATACCAATACTTGGATAGCATTAGTATGTAAGTAGTAATAAATTCCAACTACTGATAAATGAGATACAATGTCCCTTAAGTCAAAGGACTATATGTACTATTATGACCTAGATGATGATTTATTGACTAGCAATAAAACTCCATGTCATCATCATCTAACGTCATAGTTCAATCATTCACATATGAATATCCACTTGTTTATATTGATAACATTTGTCAAATAGTATGATGCTCACTGTCTCTATAATCATAAGTACCATATACTGATTATAGATTATAAACAGAGGTGATGGACTTCTGGAATTAATGATGCCTAGTCATTAATCCTATGACCGTGAGCATTTTGTAATATTTGTTTAAGAGCGATCTGCCATCCATATTCTCACTACTTAAGAATAGATCCTCTTTTGAAAAATACTTATGGACTTCAAATATATATTTAATACAATGGAACAATTTCATTTATAAACATATATTTTATTGCCATTTAGGGATAATGTTTTACATTTACATAATAACTTGGACATTACTCTAGGGCATACTTTCTAACACTTCATTCACTATTCGTGCATGGACCATGGGCATCAGCAATTGCAAGATTACAACCACAAGGTGCATTATAATTTTTGATGTAGGCATCTATTTAAAATCAAATCAATTTGTTATCGGTAAGTCCATATTACAATTATCCATGTTTGAGATGCATTTTAGTATTCTTAGAATTATAGCCAATAAGTAGTATTGTAGAATATATATATATATATATATATATATATATATATATATATATATATATATATATATATATATATATATGTGTGTGTGTGTGTGTGTGTGTGTGTGTGTGTGTATGTGTATATATATATATATATATATATATATATATATATATATACATACACATATATATGTGTGTGTGTGTGTGTGTGTGTGTGTTGAGGGGGTGGATATAAAGATGTGGAAGAGGGATTACAAAAAATCTTACATAAATAAGATTTGATATTGATTCTATCCAATGAATAGTTATAATGGTGAGAAGTGAGAACTAAATTCAATTTATTTGAATCTGGTCTAGTTTCTACTTTGGATAAGGGAACAACAATATTTCAGACCGAGCCAAATACAACTCGAATTCTTGGAACAATACAATAAAAGATAGTTTGTTTTTTTTTTCTCTTTTATTTTAGCTCATTGAAGCATTCAAATGATGCATACATGGTATTCGTAATAATGGTTGAATGAGTTGTAAAAGAAAATTACTTCTTTTTAAGTTAAAAAGTGGCATTCAAAAGGCTAATTATGTTTCCTGTTAAGGACTTATTTGGATTATTTTCATGATTATAACAACCTTAGATTATAGTTTTTTATTCGTGCTATTTTATGTTTTTAACTAAATAACAACTCGAATAGTGAGAACAAATATTTTATTTGTATGTGAACTAAAATTAAATTTTTATTTCATTTATATTTTTTTTATCGAAGTCTAATGGTAAGTGATGGACCATCTGCTTTTAGCGCCATATTAACATGCTTAATGGTACAATAGAAACAATGGGTATTCGAGGTTAGATTCGATGAGTTGTCGGCTTTGTATTATGAAAATAAGGGCCAAATTCCAGGCAAATACTCTACGAAAGTAATTGCTCTACCTATCTCTTATTTATTATTGCTCTATAAACACATCTAGTAAAAGGATGAGTGTGCATGTGCATGAATTATATTAGTTCTAATGTCTAGTCAATTAATTTAATTGGAATAAGGAGTAAAAATTAGCTTTGTCTAAAAATAATTGATACCTTAAAGAACAAAAAATTTCAAGAATAAATACCGGTTATTTGAACTTCTGAATAAGGGAACTATAGTTATTGGTAATTTATAATTAGTACAAGAATAGCATGACATTAAGCAAATTTCTCAACTAATCTTATTACCTTGTAAAATAAATTTTTCCACAATATTATATAGATCACTCTTTAGTATGAAGCCCTAGGATTGTAAGATTAGTCAAAAATAGAAATGTGTCTGCCAAATTTATATTGTATCAAGTATTGCAATGTTAATAAAATGATTATATTTGAAATTTTATATAAGTTAATTGTTGGCCAACTTTTTATTTTTCTATAGTTTAATGTTAAATTTTTCTTACTTAAATATAGAAACTATATTTTATTGTCCATTAGTGTTTAGTATTTGTTTTCATATGATTCCTCTTATCAGATGATCACAGTGTAGGTCTTCAAATAACATGTGATTCATCATTCAGTCGACTTCCTTGTAACTTTCTAATTAAGTTGCTGAGTTGGTGATTGGATTTGGTCTTGGTAGCTCAAAGACCTGTTAAGTGTAGTGAATGACCCTAATAGAGAGTGAGCGACAGTAAGAGGTATTTAATTTTCTTAGATATTCATTTGTGCTTTGACAATACATTCTTTATGATATATAGATATAATGGCGTACTTGAAATAATGGTGAACTAGCATATGCCATAGAGCTAGGTTATGCCCGTTAGTTTATATTTTTGGTTTATAACTTATTTGCAAAGTTAATAAATTATAAAAACCAAAACTCCCAAATAATTCATTAGGGCCAAGTTATTTGACAATAATACTAGTTGGTTACTACAGTTTCTGTTGTTTTATTACTTTAATAAGTTCTCATCTTCACATGAGGCAGATGACACAAAATTTAATTTTATTAGACATTTCCTTATATACCATATAAGCAAGATACTTTCATGGAACAATATACTGTTTATTCATCATGCTGTAATTTTTTATTCCTTAAACCTACAACTTGCTAATTAATCCAGCATCAGTCAACTATTTAAGATCATGAGACTCCTCAATAGTTGAATTTTATGCTTTTTACTTCTATAAAAGACTCATAAACACTTTTTCATATATCTTGTTTTGTTCCAATACTTCTCCAAACACTTTTTCATATATCTTATTTTATGTCTCCAACCTGATATAATCGGTTCATGGTAGTATTTTATGTCATGAACCAATTATGAAAATTATATTTTGAAAATCATAGAGCTCTATAGCCAAGACCTAATGATAGAATCCCCCTCATCCCATGCTGCAAAACCTGATTCTCCCTCTTTTGGTCTAGTCCATAATGAGTGACTCAATTTTTCTTTGCCCTTTAAAATGGTTTGAATGAGTTGGGACCACTTCAGATAATTTTGACCATTGAGACGGTAGGATGCCTAAATATTCTAAAGCTCTCCCTTGGACTGAGTGTCATCTAATTAAGAATTTGAGGTAATTTTAATAATTTCAGAAATGTGTTTTCTAGAGCTAGGATTTTATTTGAACAACTGAGTATGAAATTAGGTTTATAACTATGAAGAGATTTATTAAAGAATTGAGGAAAAGTTGTAGCAATGAAGGTTGCAAATTAGGAAAAATTGTAGCAATATGGACTAGTTACTTCATTAGAAATTGCAACAATGAAGGCTATCTGTGGTGGGTAGACTCGTATCATTAAAGGCTGTTAGAAAAATTTGAGAAACCCTAAAAATGCAACTCTGATACTATATGGAAATTGAAATAATGCCTATTATTCATTGTGAATAATCATACACATATTAATACAGTATATTTACTTTAGGAAATATCCTAAATTTAATAAAATCTAACTAACCAAGAAATACTTTAGGAAATATCCTAGATTGATAGAAATCTGACTAATTAGGAAAGAATACAACCTATACCCTAATTAGACAAAAAATAAACAATCATAATTAGGAAGGAACGACTGGTTGATAGATTTTCTATTCAATAAATTTTCCATGGCAAATTTAGGATTAAGAAGTTTAATATTGTTACAAAACATTCAAAACTAATAAAGGTGTATTCTTATGAGATAATTTTTGGTTTATAGTTTACAAGAGCACCATATCACAGTTGTGTTTTTTGTTGGATCTGTACTCTGAAATATTGTTACAATTGATTTTGATTGGTATTTTTGTCTAATAGAGTCATTATCTAATAGCTGTTTCTTGTGTAAAAATGTTATTAAAGGTAGAAATTTCAATGTTAGGGTGGCAAATTTCCTTAACTTGCAAAAATAGTTCAACACCCATTCCTACATATATAGGTCATTTGCTGTCCACCTTGTAGTAGATACTGCATTTCAAATTTTTTACTTTGTGTGTGCATTATTTAAGATAGATCCTCATTCCAAATGAGACCAAGTTGTTTTAAATAGATTGAGTATAGCTGTTAAAATGGTTTGGTTTGTCGTATATAAAAAAAAATTGGCTTATGGTTTCGGTTTGGTTTCTAATTTTTTAATATCAATCCATAAACCAAATTATACATGTACTCATTTCATGTTTACATATCAAATTTTAATACTGTTTTATCCTAAATAGATGTTAACTAATATATCATATTTGTTGTTAAAAATTTAATCTTAAATTATGAGAT
Organism: Reutealis trisperma; assembly: GCA_947687605.1. NCBI lineage: Eukaryota > Viridiplantae > Streptophyta > Magnoliopsida > Malpighiales > Euphorbiaceae > Reutealis > Reutealis trisperma. The sequence goes on along the minus strand of CANTUT010000355.1, from coordinate 295,008 downwards.
GTTGTTTTAGTATTTGGTTTAACTTTATTTATCTTTGGTTTGCCCTATTTATTTGATAATCTTTAAAATAGTTACAAATTGCCATATTTCAATTTGGTTAGGTTTATATACAAAATAGTTCATTGTTTAAAAATATACATATTATATATATTAAATTGAATTTGGCAATTTGGTTTGAAATCAAACTGTGCACGTTCCTATTATTGTTCTAATCTATCATGTTTGCTTTTCATCAATGGTAGATTATCTGTTGAAGTTCATAACCTTTATTCTATTGCTTTTACTAAAGTTCATGTCCTTTTTTCTATGTTTGTGAGTGTCACATCTCAATTTTAGAGACATGACAGTCCTAGAATATAGGGAGATATACGGTCACCCATGCTCGTAAAACCCACTTATACATATATAAATACTACCTAGGATCATACCAAAACCTCATACATTAACTAAAAAAAAAAACCTTTTATAAAGGAAAAACCTTAAGTTGCAGAAGCTAAAAATAATATACTTTAATACAATCCATAGGAAATAATAATAAGACTCCAAATAAAGTCACCAATAAAATATTCCAAAATAAAGTTCCCATAATAACTCCCGGAGTGTCTAGAGACTCATCACATCATAGCTGGAAATAAACATGGACAAGGAAATCTCCCAAGCAGAGCAGGTTGCTTGAGTTATTACCTTGCCTCCTCATAATGCTCATCTAGAAGCACACAAGGAAAAGGGGTGAGATAGATGATCTCAATAAGTAAATAATAAGGCTTATAAAATAACACATTTCCCTTAGAAATGGCTCATAGCTCATAACTCAAAGTTCATGATTCAAAATTCATAGTTCATGGTTCATAGTTTGCAATTTAGAAAGGTTCGTAGAAATCACACTTATAACACATAACACATAGAGTGAAGGTTATTGCCATAATCACCCGAACACATAAAGTGAAAGCTATTGCCATAATCACTCGAACACATAGAGTGAAGGCTATTGCCATAATCACTCGAACACATAGCCGATGATTACTTAGATCAGTGTGAGGATTTCTACATAAAAGGGTTATAGGTACCATAGCTAGAGCTAATGGTAATCACTTATAATAATAACACTTAATGAAAGCAATATCATATAGTATATTAGCAATAGCAATTCAACTTATTAAACAAGAGATAAAAGAATAGTGTGATTCCAAAAAGAAAATAAGGTAAGGCAATAATTATGAAGGATCTTTCATATCATTGAACAAACAATAATGACTTTGGACCAATTGTCCTTTGACAACCCAAGTTTAACAAGAAATCATATGATAAAATTTAAAATGGAGTGAACCTAGTTTTCAAGAAGTCTCAAAGGTTCCCATAACACAATCATGATAGCTTGTACTTGTAACAATAGCATAATGTTTACTCACCTTATGATTCCTTTGCTCTTATTACTTATAGCCCTTGAAACTCTAAAACTCCTTAAGCCCTAACATAATATTTAATTCAATACTTATTATTTATTTAATCATCATGCTATCTTATCCCATAACTACCCCATGCATATATAATATTCATATACACTTAGAGTTGCACAAAGATGTGCACTCATCACTTGCACATAAGATGTTGACGTTAAAAGTCTTGCCCATTTAGCCTTCATAGGCTTACATGAAAACACATTATAATTCATACCAAACCTTTTTCTCAATTCAAACACAATGTCATGATCTTAATATTAATTTACTTTAACAATCATCTTGGTACACTTAACACTTTCATACATGTCAACTTATCAATATCCTTTCAAGTGTCATGCTTATCTCTTATGCCCAATTCATTCAATTAATCTCTTCATCAATTTAAGATCATTAATTCATTATTGATTTCTCATAAAACCTATTTCTATATCACCCAATCACATTCACATTCTTATCATAATATAAGGTTAAGATACCTTAAGTGTATCAAATTGCCTTTAACCTTATCTGGGGTCATTCCTTCAACCAACATGCAATTTAACCATTTATCATTCATTCATACATGCCAATAATCATTAAAATATATTACATAAAAATTATAGACATTGGGATAAGAATCCTAATGTAGGCCGAATCCCCTATTAAAGAGAAAAACCTGAATTTTCTTACTTTTTGCACTTTCCATCTATTACAGTAATATGTAGAAACATGGTTTGAACCAAGATTTTTCAAACAAAAATCATTTTAGAATATAAAACACTATAAATTGACAGCCATAAGTGTCCATATGCATGAAATTTCCAATTTTAGTTTTTATGATGAAAAACCATGAGTTTTCTTATTTCTGATACTTTCCGGTCATTACAATAATATGTAAACACATGCTTTAAACCATTATTTTTCATCTGATCATAACAAATATCAGTTTAGAACATCCATTCATACAAATCAGCAGCATAGATAGTTCTTATGCATGAAATTCCAAGTTTTAAGTTCTAGGACGAAAACCATGAATTTTCTTATTTTCTGAAACCTTTCAATCATTACAGTAATATACAGAAATATGATTTAATTCGGTATTTTTCATCTAAACACATCAAAAATCCATTTAGAATACAAATATATAGAAATCATCCCCCCTTGTGATGTTTATATATAAAAATTTCAATTTTGGTTTGTAGGATTTACTTTTAGAGAAATCGCATAGAGAGATTGGTGTTTTTGGTAGAGAAATTAATTTCTCTTTTAAAAACTCACCCAAACTGAATTAAATCTATAGAAATTAGTAAATACCCAGTTCAAAATAATTTTCTCATAATTTATTTAATAGAAATCATATAAGAAATTGAAAGAAAAGAAAAACTTACGAATATGGTCAAGAAATCGCAAAGTTTGAAGGTGTTTTGTCAATTTTGGTAGAGAGAATAATTTTGAGAGAATTTTTTTTGCCAAAATAATGAAATAATAGAATGGTGTTAGAGTTTTGGATAGTTTACTCTTAATGAGCTAGGTTATAAATATTTTGGTGTAATGGGCTTTTGGATATTTGGGCTTTTTAATTAATTTTTAGGTTGATTATACGTAATTAAAAATAAAATATTTTTCTTATTATTTTCATTAAAATCTCCCCCGAAAATATTTATTTAAAAATTATTTTAAAAATACTCATAAAATTATTTTATGCTTAAAAATTGCCTTTTTGCATGAAAATTCATTTTATGTAAAACAAATTATTTTATACTAATGAACTTTATATAAATCATTTATTTCATTATCATAATTCATATTAGGCATATTAAAATTATTTTAACATGCCACACACTCATAAATCACATCATACATGAATTTTCCTATAAGCATATATTTTTACACAATAATTCTAAATTCAAGCAATTTGCCACGAAACTCCTAGAGTAGATGTGGGTTGCTACAATGAGATTGGGTATTGATTAAGTCATGGTTATTAATAAGAGGAAAATTCTGGGCAACTGCTTAACGGACGTAATTGCTCCACCCATTTCATGTTTACCACTACTCTATAAACACACTAGCAAAAGGATGTGTGTGCATGCGCATTAATTATATTAGTTCTAATATCTAGTCAATTAATTTACTTGGAATAAGGATTAAAAAATTTCTTGTCTTAAAATAATTGATACCGTAAATAAAAAAAAAATTATAGAGTAAATTTAACCTTTTCTTCAGTAAATTTATTTAGTTTTATTTTCTTATATCAGGTATATGGTATGATTCAAAATTAGAGCTTATGACCGGTTTAATTAGATAGTATAACTGCACAACTTATACTTTATTTATAGTTTGGACTTTCTATTTCCAAAGAAAAAACAATAAACTTGCTATGTATTATTGATAGTTGAATGTGCTTGGTAATGATCACTAGTCTTTGATCCGAGTCTTTTTTATTTAATTTTATTTATTTGTATTTTTTTTCTTTTCCTCTTGCATTCACAATTTGTTTGTACACCATTTGCACCATAAACATGTTAGATATCCTAATGTAAATTGTAATCGCCTTTTGGTCCAATACATATATCTTAACATATGCGATCTCTTGGCTGAGATTACTTAAGAATTTCATTACATTATTCAAGCCAGCCAATTCAAACCTTAAACACATGAATTTGTTTATGCTATTTTCCCATCACAGTGACCATAGTTGGACATGGAGTATATGTTTGCATTTGTCATTTCTCATTTTAATAAGCTATATTGTTTTATTAACAAGTTTGCAATCCATACTATCATTCACTCTCTCTCTTTCTCATGGTAGTGAAAATGTCGATTGTATATTATCATAATAATATTGTCTAGCATTATGAACAATTTTTTAAAACTATGATTGCATGAGCAGGTGGAAAGCCAGTAAAGTTTAAATCTTCTCTGTCACTTCTACAATAACAAAAGTTTGACAATAGCCACACAACATTATGTTTCTCTATTTCTAAGGTAAATTCTTTGCATTTGTTATTTATAATCCCATGAATTTGATATTGTACTTTATACTTGCAATTAGCTTGAAATTTTTTTGATCCTTTTTCCGTTCACATGATGAAAATTGGAAAAGAAACTTAACTATTGTCATGTTTTATACCTAACATGTGGTGGCATGGATATATCTTGTAATTTATTCCTTAATTCAAACGTATTCCATTCCTGTCCATTTTCTTGATTATGAATGTACTGCAAAAGAAGCAACTTCATTGGATATCCTAGAATTTCATATTAGGGTATTCACACAAGTTATTTGAAATTGTTAAGGCAAATGATTTGAAAGAGCATTTCATGTAAATCTATTAATCACACGCTGCATAAAGGAATTATTAGGCTAATTAAATTTGTTAGAAAAAATATGTAGATGAAGACTTCTAATAACATATTGATTTGTAGTACTTATCATCCTGATCAATTTTGAATATGTTTATATTAAATATTTCACTAATGAATAACCTATGCTTATTATGTATTCTTACGCCAACCAATAATATCGAGTTAACATAAGAATATAGTCCATACTAGTAAGAGGAGAAGAACTGCGACTTTAGCTACCCAACATAAAGTGGTTGGTAAAAAAAGCAAAAATGTTATTGATGATGCAAGCGATGATGATGTATTATTTGATTCACATACAGGAGTTAGTCATGTTCAACTCAATACATGGAAAAGGGTAAGTAATATTTTAATTGTTATATATGTTCTGCATGTTTACATGATAAATGAATTTTATGTGTATGCATGAATATTTTATGATTTTGTATTTGCTTGGAGTTTCCAAATTACAATTTTCCCAATTTACAATATAAAAATTCAGTTATTTTTCTTCACATTTTATTCATGTTGCAAGTTAATTTTCTATTATTTCCATTTTCTTCCCAAACGTATACTCAACATTGTAATATCCAATTGCTATTTAACATATTAAAAGTAATATTGTTTTTTATTTTCCATTATTACATGTTATATCAGAGTCCAACTACAAGGAGTGGATGTCACATCCCAATTTTAGAGATATAATGGTCCTAAAATATAGGGAGACATAAGGCCACTCACGCTTATAGAACCCGCTCAAATACATATAAACAATACTTATGATCGTACCTAAACCTCATACATTAACTTAATTAAACCATTTATAAGAAAAACCTTAAGTTGTAGAAGAATAGTTAAAATATACTTTAAACCCAATCCCTAAGGAAATAAAATTTAAAAATCCAAATAATTTATCAAATGAATAATATTACAAAATAAAAGTCTCCAATAAGGAATCCCAAAGCATCTGAAAGAAACTCTTTATATCACAGTACGATAATAAACTTGGACAAGGAAATCCCCCAAGCGGAGTGGATTGCTTGAGCTATCACCTTGTCTCCTCATAATGCTCACCTAGAAACCACACAAGAAAAAGGGTAAAATAGATGATCTCAATGAGTAAAAAATATAGCTTATACAATAACACATATCCTTTAAAAGGGGCTCATAGCACATAACTCATAGGTCATGATTTATAATTCATGATTCATAGTCCATGGTTCATTATTTATATTTTAATAAGGTTCACAGAAATCACACTCATTACTTATAACTAAAGACTCTTGCTCAATTCACTCGTGAGTGAAGACTTTGCTCAATTCACTCAAATACACTGAGGAGAGGTGGCCTCAAGCCAAATTCCAACTCCTATCATAAAAAAACATGAAGCTAATTAGGCACCACAGCTAGAACTACCTCTTTTAGCTGAGGTGGATATTATCGCCCTATCCATCGAGTTAAGACCAAGTGCATAGATTTTGATACCCGCATTAGCATGAGGATTTCTGCACAAAAGGTTCATAGGTACCATAGCTAGAGTTAATGGTAATCACTTATAACAATAGCACTTAAGAAAGTAATAACATATAGCACATTAGCAATAGCAATTTAACTTATTGAACAAAAGATAAATAATAGTGTGGTTCCAGAAAGAATATTGGATAAGGTAAGAATCACAAAGGTTCTTTCTTATCATAGAATAATCATAATGGCTTTGGACCAATTGTCCTTTGGCAACCCAAGCTTAACAAGAAGTCATATAGTTATAATAGAGAATAGAAAGGTACTTGGGTTTTAAGAATCTCAAAGGTTTACATAACATGACAGCTTGTACTTGTAACATGAACATAAGGTTTACTCATCTTGTGGTTCCTTTGCTCTTAATATTTATAGCCCTTGAACATCTAATAATCCTCAATCTCTATCATACATCATCATTCAATACTTAGCATTTGCTTAACATCATTCTATCCTATCCCTTAACTACCCCATGCACATATAACATTCACATAAATTTGGAGTTGCACTTAGAAGTGCACTCATCACTTGCACATAACATGTTGACTTTCAAGTCTTGCACACTTAGCCTTCTTAGGCTCACATGGAATCTCATTATAACTCATACTATGAATTTTCTAAATTTAAACACAATATATCATGATCTTAATATCAATTCCATTTAACATTCAGCTTAGTACACTTAACACCTTCCGGATATATCAACTTAACAAGTAAGCTTAAAGAGTCATGCTTATCTCTTTTGGCCAAATCATAGAATCAATCCCATAATAAATTTAGGGTCATTAATCCATAATTAAAATATCATAAGGCCTAATTTACATACCACTTAATCATATACACATGTTAATCATAGCATAGTACTAGGGTTAGGAAACCCTAGGTAGGCCAAACCTCTCTAGACTTTGTCTAGAGTTATTCCTTCAGCCAACATGCAATTAAATCATTTACCACTCATATGCACATGTTAAAAATCATTAAAATATATCATGCAAAAATTATGGACATTGGGATTAAAATCCCAATGTAGGCCGAATGCATACTTTTATGGAAAACATGAACTTTCTTACTTTTCGCACTTTCCGTTCATTACAGTAATATGTAGAAACATGGTTTAGCCCAATATTTTTTATGTAAACATAACAAAAATCATTTTAGAACACCATGATGTAGGAATTAGCACCCCTTTATATTATATGAATGAAAATTTTCCAACTTTAGGTTTTAGGGTAAAAACTATGAATTCTCTTGCTTTTCGTACTTTCCGATCATTACAGAAATATTATTTAAATTAATATTTTTGATCTAAATAGAAAAAAAATCAGTTTAGAACACTTCAATATGCAAATTGGTAGCCCCCCTTATATAATTTCATGAAAATTCTAACTTTGAGTTTTAGGTTTCACCTTTAGTGGATGTGCGAAGAAGGAGTTGTGTTTTCAGTCAAAAATCGGTTTCTCCTTCAAAATAATCACCTAGGCTGAATTTATTCAAAATAAAATTAGTAAATACATAGCCTAAAATAGTTTTCTCATGATTAGTTTCATAAAAATCAAATAGTAGATTGAAAGAAGAGAAAAACTTACGAAAATGATCATGAAATCGCAAGGTTTGAAGGCACCTTGTGAATTTCGGTTGAGAGAATATTTTTGAGAGAATTTTTCCATAAAAATTCTAAAGAATAATAGAATGGCGGCTGCCAAGATCAAGGTTGGCTGAAATTTAGGTTAATATATGTAGGTTTTGGCAAAATTACAAGTTTGCCATTAATGAACTAGGTTATGAGTGTTTTGGTGTGTTGGGCTTTAGTGAGCTTGGCCTTTTTATTTTATTTATAGGCTGATTATTGGTAATTAAAAATAAAATATTTTTCTTATTATTTTCATTGTAACTGCCCTAGAAATATTTATTTAAAAAATATTTTAAAAATGTTCATAAAAATTATTTTATGCACTATAAATTACTTATTTCACAATAATAATTCATATCATACACATTCAAACTAATCTAACATGTCACATACTCATCTATCACATGACTCATGAATTTTCATAAAAGCATATATTTTGTCATAATAGCTCTAAATTCAAGTAAGTTGTCATGAAAACTCCTAGTGTAGGTGTGGGTTATTACATTCTTCCCCCTTAAAAGAAATTCATCCTTGAATTTAAATACTTACTCATACATTCTCAAAAAACTAGGGATGCTTCTGTTGCATCCCTTCCTCAGCTTCCCATGTGTACTCATCCATTCTATGATTGCGATAGTGGACCTTAATCATAAGTTATCTCCTTGATACATAAATTTCTCCCCATCCTTAGTTCGAAATTCTACTTGCTTTTCTTTGTAGTCAATCCGAGCTCCATACTCATATAGCCAGTTAATTCCTAAGATTACATCAAATTCTAGCATATCAAGTTTTAAACAATTCCACAAGAAGTTTTCATCCATCTATGAGTACCTCACAGTCCTTATACTTTCACTTCCATCACCTCTCTTAAAAGTGTTGACACTACTAAGGGTTCATTCATCAATTCCTTATTTCTACCAAAACTCTTAGCAAAACATGGAAACACAAACAAATGCGTAGCACCAGAATCAATCAAGCATCTTACACTAGAAGTTTGGATGCCAATGATACTGTCTTCTTTTAAATCACCCTAGATTAGTATTCATCATTTGACTATACTTGATATTTACACAAGTAACAGAGAAATCCCTACCTTTCTTATTGTTCTAGTCTATATGGTAACCTCTAAGCCACAAATTTCTTAATATAATTCACTTAATTCATATTGATACTTATGTATATATATAATGTAACTAATTTATTTCATTCTCATACTGATCATTACTAAACATGATTTCTCTTCTTATGGCATCAATCACAATAATCATTTAATAATTTCATATAATTCACATATCAATCCATTGTCACATGTAAGCATTTCATATAACATAACATTATACATATCAATCATTAATCTAAATTGGATCAACTCTTAGTCAACTTTTTTTTCTAATCCACTTAACCCCACTATCAAATTATCATACTTACCATGTATTTAACATGAGCATCCATCATACAATATCATATCACAGGACACATATCATCTAGCATATATCATATATCATGGCATGTATCAAGTATCCTAATCATGTAACACATAACTTATAGCATAATGAGCTCTTCTATCATCTAAAGTCAAACACTTCATAGACAATAAAAGAAATCAAACCCAAGCCAAGTAACTAAGTAGTCATATAACAACACTCATATTGTATAAGTCCTATGCCACCAAGCTAATAATTACCAACTGCCAGCATAAGTCTCAACTGTGCCTCTCGTTAGGGCAAACATCAGGTAACCTCTAGGGTTGCTTAGGCGAATAATCGATAAGAGGGCAATTAACAGCAATATGACCAAAACCTTTACATCTATAGTAAAGGAGATCTCTATCTGGCATGCGACCCATCAAAGATAAAGTCCTAGATGTCAAGTGGCGAGAATCTCTTAGTGCATGGTCATCTACTCAACATCTCTAGTCTTAAGCTGCTCCATATTCTCTCTCAAAGCATAAACCAAAGACCTAAGACATCATTTTTCCTTAAGCAATCTAAGCAGTCACTCTCCAGTTTCTAAATCTTACTATAAACCCAATTCATAGTCTAAATACTCCTTGAGATCCTCTTCTTCAACCATCTTCTCTTCCTTATGGTGAATCATAGGCACAACTTTCTCGAACATCTCTCGCCATGTCTTTTTATATGCCACATGCTATACTCTAGGCCGCGCTCCTCTGGTGGGGGTATTTTTCTTGGTCATCTAATAAAAGAATCGTAAGACATACAAATAATAATAAGGAGTATGATAGCTTATTAGGATTTCATGAAACTATACTAGCGATAGACTGTAAGTGACATGACAAAAAAATTCCTATGCTCCATGATTATACTTAATCAACCCATTAACTAGACTTAAAACTACGGCTCTGATACCATCTTTGTCACATTGCAATTTTAGAGATATGATAGTCCTAGAACATTGGGAGATATAAGATCACCCATACCCATAGAACCTACTTAAATACATATAAACAATACCTAGGATCGTACCTAAACCTTATGCATTAACTTAATTAAACCATTTATAAGAAAAACCTTAAGTTATGGAAGAATAGTTAAAATATACATTAAACCTAGTCCCTAAGGAAAAAACATTTAAGACTCTAAATAATTTATCAAATGAATAATATTCCAAAATAAAACTCTCCAACAAAGACTCCCAGAGCATCTAAAAGAGACTCTTCATATCATAGTACAATAATAAACTTGGACAAGGAAATCCCCCAAGCAGAGTAGAATACTTAAGCTATCACCTTGCCTCCTTATAATACTTACCTGGAAACCACACAAGAAAAGGGGTGAGATAGATGATCTCAATGAGTAAACAATATAGCTTATACAATAACACATATCCCTTAAAAGGGGCGCAAAGCACATAAGTCATAGGTCATGATTCATAATTCATGATTCAGAGTTCATGCTTCATTATTTGTAATTTAACAAGGTTCACAGAAATCACACTTATTACTTATGAGTGAAAAGTCTTGCTCAATTCACTTATGAGTGAAGACCCTACTTAATTCACTAGAATACACTGAAGAGAGGTGGCCTTAGGCCAAATTATAGCTCCTATCATGAAAAGGATGAAGTTAATCAAGACTCATGACTAGAACAATAGCTTCTAGCTAAGGTGGATACTATGCCCCTATCCATCGGGTCAAGACCATGTGCACAGGTTCCAATAATTACTCTCATCGGCACAAGGATTTCGGCATAAAAGGTTCACGGATACCATAGCTAAAACTAATGGTAATCACTTATAACAATAGTACTTAAGAAAGCAATAACATGAAGCACATTAGCAATAGCAGTTTAACTTATTCAAAAAAAGACAAATAATAGTGTGGTTCTATAAAGAATATTAAGTAAGGCAACAATCACAAAGGTTCTTTCTTATCATAAAATAATCATATTAGCTTCAAACGAATTGTCCTTTGGCAACCCAAGCTTAAAAAGAAGTCATATAGTTATAGTAGATAATAGAAAGGCACTTAGGTTTCAAGAATCTCAAAGGTTTACATAATATAATAGCTTGTACTTGTAACATGAACATAATGTTTAGTTACCTTGTGGTTCCTTTGCTCCTAGTACTTATAACCCTTAAATTCTAATAATCCTCAAGCTCTATCATACATTACAATTCAATACTTAGTATTTACTTAACATTATGCTATCCTATCATATAACTACCCCATGCACATATAACATTCATATAAACTTAGAGTTGCACTTATAAGTGCACTCATCACTTGCATATAATATGTTGACTTTCAAGCCTTGTACACTTAGCCTTCTTAGGCTCACATGAAATATTATAACTCATACTATGACTTTTCTAAATTCAAACACAATATATCATGATCTTAATATCAATTGCATTTAACATTCAGCTTAGTACACTTAACACCTTTCAGATATATCAACTTAACAAGAACCTTAAAGAGTCATGCTTATCTCTTTTGACCAAATCATACAATCAATCCCATAGTAAATTTAAGATCGTTAATCCATAATTAACACATCATAAGGCCAAATTTGCATGCCACTTAATCATATACACATGTTAATCATAACATAGTAGTAGGGTTAGGAAACTCTAGGTAGGCCAAACCTCTCTATACTTTGTCTATAGTTATTCCTTTAGCCAACATGCAATTAAATCATTTACCACTCATATGCACATGTTAACAATCATTAAAATATATCTTGCAAAAATTATGGACATTGGGATTAAAATCCCAATGTAGGCTGAATGCATACTTTCATGGAAAACATGAACTTTCTTACTTTTTGCACTTTTCGTTCATTACAATAATATGCAGAAATGTAGTTTAACCCAATATTTTTCATGTAAACATAATAAAAATCATTTTAGAACACCATGATGTAGGAATCAGCAACCCTTTATATTATATGCATGAAAATTTTCCAACTTTAGGTTTTAGGGTAAAAACTATGAATTCTCTTGCTTTATGTACTTTCCTATCATTAGAGAAATATACAAAAATATGATTTAAATCAATATTTTTAATCTAAACACAACAAAAATCAATTTAAAACACTTCAATATGCAAATT
>CANTUT010000355.1:12500-277500 GCA_947687605.1 Reutealis trisperma | reverse complement strand
AAGATGTTCAAGTCTTAAACCAAGTTTCCAAAGTTCATTTCAACACTTCTAAATCATTATTCTTCATCTAAAGTAATCATAGATGTATTCAATTAGGACTTAGAACACATCCTTGATCATTTTCTAGTATTGGCCAAAATTTACATTTAGTGTATAAGAGATTTTATATAACCAAGATACTAAAATCAATCTTAAAACATAGATATGAGAAGATGAATATGATTTCTTATCTTGGTTAGCTTTGGTTTGCTAAAGTTCTTTGTTGCTTTTAGTGTAGAGAGAATTTCCTTTTGTGATTGTGGAATTTTAGTGTAGTAATAGGCAAAATGATGATCATAATATAAATTTTGCATATATATATATATATATATATATATATATATATATATATATATATATATATATATATATATATATATAATGGGTTGGATGGTGGAGATTTGATCAAGCTCAATCCAATGGCTAAGATTTAATCTTGATGGATGGCTATGATTTGATCAAGTTTGAGGGCTAGCATTTTTCTCTACAATGATGATGATCATCATTATATGGCTTGGAAAGAGCAAAATGAATGTAGACTTGGGTATGGGTGAAGTGAGAATTCAAGTTGGAAAAGGAATTGACTTAGTAAAAAATAGTGACTAGCTTTTCCAACATCTTACTTAACCTTGGTTAGCTATTTCTAGTTAGCTATTTCTAACTCTAGTTAAGTGTATATCCATCCATCTTTGGGCCTTATGGGTCGGCTATTCAATGGGCTTAGGCTTTTGAGTCCAAAAGCCCATTAACAAATCTGTATATGCACATTTCAAGTTCGGTAACTTAATGTATTTTTCATTTTGTTTCTTTCACTTTTGTATATATATTTCTACCTTCCAATGTCACCACATATTCTAGACATTATTAGATAAATTCTATACATATCATAATGCACATTTATTAGCCCTTCAATAGCATTGTTCAAGTATGTATATTATGTAAGCTCATTGGGTCAAACTAAGTTTGACCTATATTATACAATTGTAACTTTGATTGAATTCAACTTCTCATATCATTGTCATCATTTCCCAATGTCTTAGGAGATGTCAACACCCATTCATTAGCATTATAGATTTGTATTTCATATAAATTATTAACATAGTCATATTAAGTCAATCTCAATTTGACTTTCACTTTATCGTAAGGGTGCTTATCGAAATTGATTGCATTCCTTACTCATTGTCACATTATTCATTTACAATTCACTTCTTATAATATTTTTATGGGTCTTGATGTGCTACGAAGACCTTAAATGGTATGGTATATGGACGTTATGATGTCATCATTACTGTTTATAGTTGGTTAAGGAAATCTTGGGTATTACAATTTGAATCAATATTTTTCATGTAATTATAAAAAAATTATTTTAGAATATCAAAATACATAAATCACCCCCCTTAATGAACATATGCATGAAAATTCCAACTTTTAGGTTTTAGGGTTCACTTTTGATGGATTTGAGAAAAGAGAGATATGTTCACAGCTAGAAATCGATTTCTCCTTTTCAAAAAAAAAAAAAAACCTAGGCCAAATATAATACATAGGAAATCTGTAAATATACAGCCCCATATAGATTACTCATGATTAATTTCATAAAATTCAAAAATGAGCTTGAAAGAAGAGGAAAACTTAACGAGGAAGATCACAAAATTGCAAGATTTGGAGGCACCTTGTGTTTTTCAGTCAAAAGAGAATTTTTGAGAGAAAATTCTATGAAATTTGATGGGAAAACATAATGGAGGTTGCCACACCCTAGGGAGGCTGAATATTAGGTTGTAATTAGGGTTTTGGTGCAAAATTACAAGATTGTCATTAATGAGCTAGGTTAGGAGTGCTTAGGTGTCTTACACTTTTGGTAGGTTGGGCTTTTAATCTAATTTTTGGGATGATTATAATGTATTAAAAATAAAATATTGTGCTTCTTATTTTTATCAAAATTCTCCCAAAAATATTTAATTTAAAATATTTTAAAAATGTTCATAAAAATTATTTTATGCATAAAAATCACTTTGTGCATATAAATTCACTTTATATGTATTAAATCAATTTATGCATATGCACTTCACATAAATCACCTATTTTATGTTCATAATTCATATTATGCATATTAGAACTAATTTAGCATGCTACTAGCTCATAAATCACATAGCACATGAAATTTCATGAAAGCACACACTTTGTCACAATAGCTCTAAAATCAAGCAATTTTCCACGAAACTCCTAGCAAGGGTATGGGTTGTTACACCCCCTTACATAGCAATGAAAGAGCTTATTATCAATGGAAAAAACCATCGGTAACATAAAAAAATCCATTGGTAACTAAATTTACCAATGGATCAAAGATGGCCAGTGCTCGTCATAAAAAACATGGTCAGTAAATATTTACCGATGATTTTCACTATCTGTTAGTAAACCAAAAAAAACCATTGCAAAAGTGCACCCTAAAAATAAATTAAATATTCAGATTCCATCAGTAACCCATTGATAAACACAAAATAAAAATTAATAAAATAATAAGCTTCCATCGGTATAGCTAAATAAAAAAATATGACATATATTACAAAACATTGCTAAATTGTCCACAACTAAAAAATAAAAAAATAATTAATATTAGAACCCGTCGAAACTTGAAATTTAAAAAATAATTAAATATTTTGCTTCTGTCAGTAAATGGGTAAATATATTTTTTAAATAATTAATTATATATTTTGTAGTCATTTAATTAAATAATATAAATATAAAATTTAAGATTATGCAATTTGAAATAAATTTAATAATACAAAAATAAAAATATTTATAAAACTATAAATTTCCTAAAATAAAAAATAATATGTACAAATAAAAAAAATACAAACCTAACTATCTAAATCCTCTGCCTCATCATTGCCCTCCTAATTGCCCTCTATGCCATGTGGATCTATAATACATGCGTCAGTAGCAACAGTATTAGCAGCAGCGTCAGCAAGAGGATCGATCGCGGTATGGTAAGGAGTTGGTAGAAGAGGAGCCATATAGTCCATATATAGCCCAATCATATGGTACATAGCCTACATGAACTCTCGTATCTGCTAGTCCATGCACCCCTCCCTTTGCTAATTAAGCTCTTGCATTTGCTCTGCAACTCACCTATCAACTTCTTGCTGTATCGCTACAGATGTAGAAGGTGATGGATCATATGAGAAACTAGAACTGGTATGTCTATAAAATGATCATGCTCCAAAACCAAGCCTGTAGACTCGGCCCTTCTCCTATCCCCTGACAGTCCTAATGTATAGCTTTATCTCATCCAATGGAGTGGGCTTACTAGATCCGAAGGATGGCTACGACATCTGCTCACAGAGGTTATTGATATCCTCTTGCCTTTTTAATTATTCACTTAATTGGCATCTCTGATCCATCAATAATTTGTGATGGATTTGGATCCGTTAACAATTTTCATTGGTAATCACCCCTTTTCTTGTAGGGTTATTTTGAGGCTTAAGTGACTTTCATCCTTCCTTTGCTTGTTCTCACATGTTAAGCCTTTAATTTTCAAGTCCAATTTCTTATTTAGTCAAAAGACATACAAAACAAACATTTCCTAGTTACACCCCTTTTGGCTAAACCATATTGATGGAAGAATAGAAAGGTTTTTGCAACTATAACTCCAAAGTCATACATAGAACAAAGAAAAAAGAAGATGAGCATGATTTCTTACCTTGGAAAGCTTTGATTTTGAATTTCTACAATGATGACAATATGGAGAGGTTTTTCTTTGGTTAGGGTGGTGTTTTTGGTGTAAAGTTTGCAAAATGATGAAAACTAACATAATTTTTACCTACATATGAAATGTTCAATGGTGATGATTTAATCATGCTCAATCTAATGGCTAGGATTTAATCAAAATGGATGGCTATGATTTAATCAAGTTGGATGGCTAGGATCTTATCTAGATGAATGATGATCATTATATGATGCAGAAATAATAAAAATGTATCTAGACTTTATGTAGGAAAAGTGAGAGTTTAAGTTGTTTAAGGGTTTGACTTTAGTCAATCTTGGTGGCTATTAAGTCAAATTTAGTGGCTAACTCATCCTATACCAATTTAACCTTGGTTACTCATTCATAACTATAGTAAAGTTTATGTTCATCCATTTATAGGCCTTATGGGTTGACCATTTAATGGGCTTAGGCTTTTAGAGTTCAAAAGCCCATTAAC
Source organism: Reutealis trisperma (assembly GCA_947687605.1). Classification (NCBI taxonomy): domain Eukaryota; kingdom Viridiplantae; phylum Streptophyta; class Magnoliopsida; order Malpighiales; family Euphorbiaceae; genus Reutealis; species Reutealis trisperma. Next base: position 273,262 of record CANTUT010000355.1, on the reverse strand, counting down.
AAGCCCATATGCATATTTCATACTTAACAATTTTTCCTTTTAACTTCCTTTCTTTCCTTTCACTTTAACATTCTAATTTGCATTCTCTAACATCTTTAAGAACTCTATTTATTATCATATGGACTCTATTTAGTTCACTAAGACACATATAGTCATGGTAAGATTATAAACTAGGCAAATAATTCAAATAGAATTACAAGTTCCTACCTAATTCGATCTTCTTTTATTACTATATTAACTTTCAGAAATCATGTTCTATAGCATCACTAGTGACTACAATAAGCTATGGAATCCTTGGGTATTACATGTCTTCTTTAACCCTTATGGTTATCACAAATTCCTTTATAATAAAATATAAATTTAAATTTAAAAGGGGAAGGGGATTAATTAGGATTTAGATTTTAGACTTAGATTTAGAGTCCAGGTGTGCCTATATACTCTATTGAATAGAGATCAAAACCCACGTATTTCATCTCATGGTTAAGTGGAGGGGTTTAGGCATTGATCAAATTAATTTGATTTGATTTGAGGATTTTTTGGGTGAAAGAAGATGATATATATTCTCTTTTGGCACATATGAGGGCAGAGGGTCTTTTTGGATCGAAGTTCTATTTTATCAATCTCAAAAAATGGAATCCTACTCAAAAGGAGTGGATTTATTTTAATTAATCCAAGTAGGATTAGTTTAATTTAATTAATTAATTACTCAAGGAGAGTACTTGATTATCTAATTAACTAAAATGATTAATTAATTAATTAAAATGATTAACTAATTAATTTAATATGATTAATCAACTAAAATTAATTGAAATCAAAGAGAATTTAACTAATTTTAGGGGGAATACTCAAAGAGAGTGTGAAGAAATTAATTAGAGAGAGAGAACAAATTGATAGTCAATCAATAAATGCTCAAAGGTGTAGTAAATTGGTAAATGGGAAGGCCTATTTATAGGCAAAATAAAGTGGGGGCATTTGGGGAAAGGGAATGTGAAAAGACCAAAAAGAAAAAGGGCTAAAAAGGTTGAAAATCATGCTAAAGAAGAGTAAAAAAGAAATTTCAAAGCAGTGGGGGGACTAGCCACCAGTTACCCTGGTGGGTCCGTGACCTGGTTGGTGGATCCGTGCAGAGGATCGATGGCTTGCAAGATGGTTATCTAGAGGATTCGTGTAGATGGCCAACAGTGGATTCACTAGCCTATCCAACGGCTGCTTTTAGCATGGCTAGGGATTCACCAATACTTTCGAAGACAAAACTATTTTATGGGCTTTCAAGTTTTTGGGTTAGCTTTCAAAGCTTTTGAAACTCTTAAGTCAGTTTTTTAGGACTTTTTGGTTTCTAAAAAATTATCAGTTAGTATTAGTGGATTCAAAATTAAGTATTAAAGAAATTGGCAATCATCTTTGGAGAAGAGTTTGTCGATTTTTGAAAAATACTGTTTGAAATAGAATGTCTAGTTAATATAAGAGTAATGCCAGTTAATATCTATGAGGCCTCGCCCGAGCATTGGCCCGATACGTTAGAGGGAATCAAGATACTCATTTGGGTTTAGACTCATGATGGAACCCTCGGATTTGGATTGGTTGATTTTGAAAATGATTTTGGGAGTCGCCACCCTAATTTATTTTTAAATGGGAAAATCAAAGAAAAAAACCCAATTGTGACTCCAATTCCTTAATTTTCAATTAATTTATCCAAGGATAAAATCACTAACTTTGAACCAGGTTGAGTTCGGGAACTAGGTTTTTAGTTTTAAATAATCTAAATTTGGCTATTAAGTTTAATTTGACTTAGAAAAAATTGATTTCATGAATGACATTTACAAAATGATATTAAAGAAAATACAATAATATGACATAACATGAATGCATGGTTATGGGGGATTAGTAAAATAATTAAAGTAAATATTCACAAATTACATTAAATTAAAAGGAGAAAGAAGATTGATTGGCATTAGGATTTGAGGTTTGGATTTAGATTCCAAACGTGCTTACGTACCCCATTGAATAGGGATCAAAATCCACGTAGTTCATTCCACGATTAAGTGGAGGGGTTTAGGAGTTGATCAGATGAGGAAAAAGGCTGATACATTTGCTTTTGGTGGGTAAAGAGTTTTATCGGACCAAACTTCTGTTTTATGGAGACCGGGTGATTGGACTGATTGGGAGATTAATTAATTAATTAAAAAGATTAATTAACTAATTAATATGATAAAAAGGATAAATGGATTAATTAATTGAAAAGATTAATTAATTAATTTGGATGAAAGGTGGTTTGAGAAAAAGGATTTGATTTTGGAAAAAAATGATTAATTAATTAATTAATTGAGTGATTAATTTTAATTTAAAAAAGAGTTTTAATTAATTAAAAGATTAATTAACTTGGTTAAGGTGAGATAATTAATTTATTAAAAGATTAATTAATTAATTAGAGAGTGGTTGGAGGGAGAAGAAGAGACAAATTAGTAGATAACTATCAATACTAATTCAAGAGGTGTCCCGAAATGAAAAGTGGATAGAGGTATTTATAGGAAAAGTGGGTGAGAGTTGTTTGGAAAGTGGAAAAGTGAAAAGACTAAAAGGGTAGGGCTGGAAAAGGGTTCAAAATTAGGCTAGAGAGATATTTGAGGGACTGCATGCAGAGCAGTGGGGCTCGCGCGACCAGAGGCATTGGCAGTGCTGCCAGATCTCTAGGCCGCATGCCGCCCAAAGGGGTGTTGGCGCAACCCAGTGCCTCAGTAGGCGTGCCACCTACAAATTTATTTTCTTTTCAATCATATTTTGAGACTTTCGGATCAGTTTTCGGGAGTTACATAGCTCAAAAATTTAATCGGTCGGTGTCGATATACTTGAAATTAATTTTAGAATAATTGAGCAATCAGTCTAAGTAAAGATCCGGTCAGTTTTGGAGAAATGTTGTCTAATGTAGAAGATCTAGTCAAGGTAGGAAAAGTGTCAATGTTTGAAAATTAAGCATCCTTGTACTAATGTGACTGAAAGTCCATTTTTAGCTTCGAGGGCACTACCCCCTTCTCCCCCGCAAAGGGTGCCACCCCCTTGACCTCTGCCCATTAACCGATTAGCAGGACCACTATGCTGGCTTTGCATAGCGCACTAATCTTAGTAGGTATCAAGTTTCGACCAGATGATAAGGTGTAAAATTGAGGGTTTATAGTTGCTCTCTCATCATAATTGGATTTGAACAAAAGGTGATTCTAATGATAGTGAATATTGGAAGGAGGTGCCATGCTAGACTCTGGGTTTTTGTGTCCTTGTCAAGTCCTTTAGGAGAAGGCCCTCTAGGATAAATGAGGTTTTATCAATGGCTATCAATTTAGCCTTGACGTTGGATGCGAGAATGCTCTTGGTGAATTTCAGTTAAGGCTATATGTATGGCTTTAATATCAGAGATAAAGAATGTTTGGTGAATTTCAATTAAGGCTATCTGTCCAGCCTTAATATTAGAGGACAAAGAAGGTTTAGTGAATTTCAATCAAGGCTATCTGTTTGGCCTTAATGTTGGAGATAAAGAAGGTTTGTTGAATTTCAATCAAGGATATTTGTTTGGCTTGAATATTGGAGATAAAGAAGGTTTGGTGAATTTCAATCAAGGCTACCTGTCCGACCTCAATGTTAGAAGACAAAGAAGGTTTGGTGACTTTCAATCAAGGCTATATGTTTAGCCTTAATGTTGGAGATAAAAAAAAGGTTTGTTGAATTTCAATCAAGGCTATCTGTTCAGCCTTAATGTTGGAGATAAAAAAGGTTCAGTGAATTTCAATCAAGGCTATCTATTCGGCCTTAAAATTGGAGATAAAGAAGGTTTGTTGAATTTCAATCAAGGCTATTTGTTTAGCCTTAATGTTGGAGATAAAGAAGATTAGGGTAAATCTCAATCAAGGCTATCTATTTTGGCCTTAATGCTAGAGGTAAAGATGATTTAGGTAAAAAAAGGTGGAAAGTGGAACCATATAGATGTCTAGGTGATCTTTTCTAGACATTTATGGGTGAAATTGATAGATTTGGATAAAAGAGATGAAAAAAGAAATCACATGGATGTCTAGGTGACCGTTTCTAGACATTTATAGGTGAAATAGAATTTTGGACAATATAATTTAGTTAAAGGAGAGCGTTGACCTGTGGCAAGTCAGCTCAAGAGATCCTGACAAGATTTTAATAAAGGAAGAGCCTTGGCTTATGGCGAGGCAGCTCAAGAGATTCTGACAAGATTTTGATTACTCCAAAGAAGCTTGGGCTTCTGAATGTGAGGGGTTGGCCCTTTTCAGAAGGCACGAAGAAACTTTGCTGGGAGTGAAGGGACTCTAGAAGTTACATGTTGTTAATTAGATCTAAAGAGGTATCATTTTGCCTCAAAGACACACTGGTCAGCTTTAAGAGGTGTCGATCAATTTTGAGGAAGTACTTGTCAGCTTTAAGAGATGTCGGTGAGGCTATTGGCTCAGCTTATGCATGATTACATAAATGCTAGTGCACATATGAGGCATACATGTTTCAAAATTCATAGACCTTTTATTTGACTTATATGCCATGCATGATTTGTGATGATGCCTACAATGGATAATTGCATGGATGCATGAGGGTGGAGGCCATGCATTTATGGAATGAGAAACTTTACAAAGTTTGAGAAACTCAACTTAGATTAGTATGGGATATTTTCCATGGTGGCTTTACAAGGAGTTCAAGGGGTTGCTTTAGGTTTTGGAATCTGGTGGCCCGTGTTTTCTATTTTGGTGTTGTTAAGGAGGAGTTTAGCAGTATGGCTTAGTTGCAATTCAAAGGTAGCTTTGGTGGTGCCGGAGCTTAGAGTTTGGCATATCCTGGATTTTTCAAGAGTTTTTTTTTTTTTAGACTTGTCTCAGGATGTAGCAAGTTAGATTATGATGGGTAATAGTCAAGTGAATTTGACCGATGTGATTAAGAAGTTCATAATCCCAGTGATTAAGGAGATATGGGGGGGGGGGGGCACAGGCTCAACATGAGGGCCTTATTTTTCTTTGAGTGTCAGATATAGGTTTGTTAATTAGGGTGATGTCAAAGTGGCAAATGGAACAGAGGCACTAATGAGCCTTGACTACTTTCTTTGGGATTTAAAGAGATGAACTGTCTTGCTAGTTATTTACCAAGTGAGAAAATTTTGTCTATTCTTACCCTTTCTGTTAGGGGTGCTTTGTGGGTGTCTATTTTAAGTTTTAGATTATCTTAGAAGTGTAGCTGATGGATCATTTTTGGGTGGTGGCCCCCTACTTTTCAGTCTGCATATGCTTTATTGAGACTCAATCAAAGATCATATAGGATGGTTGTTTACAGCCTGCCCTCTGAGGACACATTTTTAGCACTGCCAATGGTAAAAGATTAGATCTCTCATGACTGGAGGCCATAGGTGTCGAGTAGTTTCCCTGTTGGACTTGGTTTGAATGACTTTCCACTAAGGGATAAGGGTCTTAAGGCAAACTCTAGATATGCCCCCAGCCTTTCTTTCTTGGAGTTTATACATATCATTGCTCCCATTGCAAGAGCTATCAGCTAGTGGCTGGCTGAGTTATCATCCTATTTATTTTGGTATTTCACTTGGGACTAGAAAGAGGTATGATAGGTGGTTGATAAAAGTGGTTTGGCCAGTTGAGAAAGAGTACTAGGCTGCCCTACTGAGGGTGACATAGCTGAGGAAGGATGGGCTGTAAGAGAAGCCATTAGTAGAGCGAGGACTGCAATATAGACAAAGGGATGACTCAATCTTTGAAGGAGACTTGGGGATCTACTAGAAGTGTGACACCACAGATTGCAATAGTGAGTCAAACTATTGTGGCGATGACAAAGGAGATTGTTACTATAGTGAGGACAGGATGACACTACATTAGAGGTTTAGAGAAGGACTACTTTAGAGGAGGATTACATCTTCTAAATTTTAAAGAAGGATTTTTAGAAGTAGTTTTAAAACTACTAGTACTCAAGAGAGGGTTTCTGATACTACTGTGATGAGTAGTTTTGATTCTATCGGTGCTTCTACTACTACAGTAGAGGGAGCTATAAAGATCTCGAGGAGGGGTATGTCCATTTGAGGAGATTATGGCAAACTCTAATTCTGACGAGGACACAAGAGATGCGCACCTCAGGAGGTAGAGAGGGACTGGATAGACCATGACTTCAAACATGACCTTTTTCACTTTTTTATTCAAAATACTTATAGGTTGACAGGACTACACGATACTAGATAAGCTATAAAGGATATTGAAAGGGCTATCCTTTTGTCAAGATGATGGATTTGTATTTTGCAAGATTTGATCATCATTAAATGAGACATCTTTTATTTTTGCTCTAACTTCTACCTAACCACCCTTTTGGATTTTCATCTCAATGAGCATTCTTTCCTACTTCTCCTTTTTCTTTTTTTTTTCTTCCTTTTTTTTTTTTGTTTAGGCAATAGAATTAAGTGAATGATGTATTAGGCACAAAGAAAATGAAAATATGATGCAAATAAAATATTTATATCATGATTTGGACCGCACCCGAGATGGGCTGCCTATGTATCCCTTACAATCATTTTCCTGTCAGTCATTTCTTATAGGAAGAATCAGTTCCATATAGTACTGATTACATATGCATGAAAAAATGAAATGCAAATGTCATCTTCAGATGATGCATTATTTCAGCTAATCTAAATTACAAGGATGGGAGAATTCACTTCCGTCCACACCAATGAAGATGGTGCCTCTGTTGAATAGGATCTTCTTGAGCATATACTGTCTAGCTCAGTTTAGTTTGAACTTCCTCTTAGATCATGAATAGGAGCTTAGATGTTTCTTAAAATTGGATTTCCTTCTTGCGAACCCTTGTCTCTTACCTTTTAGTTGAATTGCTCAGCTAGTCTTCGTTGATAACTCTGAATTTTGTACAAAGCATCGATTCTCTTTTCCTCGATGGCATTTAGCTGGTCATGATACATTTGAATCTATTTTATCCTTATTCTCTGTAGCTTCTTCTTGACAGGTTTCTTATGTATATAGGTCGGGATCTTGTGAACGGCGATGCTTGGATCATCCCTATCATATCCTATACAGAATAACTCATGAGCTATTACTATACAAATGTAATGTATATGTTTTTTTATTCTTTTCCTTTGTGCCATAATTAATCAATCCTTTTGCCTTTTCACATTGTTATATTTTTTTTGTTGCCCTTTTTTTTTTAAAGATGTCCCATTTAAATATAAATCTAAAAAATTAAAACAAATCAAAAAGTTCAAACTTTTTTTTTATTACTGATAAAAAAAAAGTCCCATGATTATGGGTTACATTAAAGGATAAGCCTAGAAAGTAAAATACAGACTTGAGAGGACAAGACTTAACGGACTCAAACTCAAACATAGACTCAGAAGACTCAAGCATAGACCTGAAAAACTTAGACAGGGGTACAGTAGTGCTAGTACTCTTCTCCATATACCAGTTTATTAGGTGAAGCTTGAGATGGTCGAGTGAGCTTAGTGGTTTAGAAAATGATTGGTAGTGGTGGTGGTGCTAGACTTTAGGTCTAGGAGCAATGATATCTCCACTACCAATAAGGTCTTGAATTTTGTGCTTTAGAGCATTGCATGCATCAGTTTTGTGCACCAACCCTTGATGATAGTCGCAGTGCTTAGTAGCATTATGACCTTTGGGCAAGGGGATTGTAGAAGGTCATGGATCTAAAGGCTTAACCAGATTAGCCTCAAGGCTTTCTTATAAATGATGCTAAGGGGCATGCCTAGTTCAAAAAAAGTCCTCCTTGTTTCTAACTTGATCGGCTGATGACAAGAGACAACATTTACCTCTCCCTCTTTTTGGGTGGTAGAATTGGTGGTGTAGTTGGTGCTCTTATGATACCTCAAACCAGAGGACTGATCTTTGACTTGTCCCAATTGGATCAAATCCTCAATCTTAGTGGCAGTGATAATGAGAGCTTTAAAATCGAGGAGGTATTGAGTTTACATATGAGCCTAATATTTGGGAATGAGGTTCCTGACAATGATGTCAATTTACTCACTTCAGATGGATAGCTCACCATTTGAGTCGCGTTTGTCCTCCACCTTGTAAAGAACACGGTGAAGGATTCTCTTGGCCCTTGTTTGGTGGTTTCCAAATCTCGACGGGTGACATCCACCTTGATGTTGTAGTGGTATTGCTTGACAAAAGCATTGTAGATGTCATCCCAAGTTTTCTTGTGATTATGGTCTAGATCTAGTAACCACTTAATAGCTGCTCCAGTTAAAGATTGTTGGAATAACTAAGCAATGAGCTCGTTATCCACACCAAAAGGTCTCATGACGCCCATATACATTTTGAGGTGAGTTTTGGGGCATGTGGTGCCATTAAACTTGTCCATAACCAACATCTTAAATTTTGGAGGAACCCGTGCATTTAGGAAAAAAGCTAAGGAGTCGACATCTATCATGTCTTTATGCTTTTTGACATTCTTAAGTGTTCTCTCCATGGTCTCAATTTTCTCCATCAATTTCTTAACTTCCAAAAAGCTAGAAAAATCTCCACTTTGAAAAGAATTTGCAGTGGGAGAGGGAGTGGTTGTGTTCAAGTCCATGATAGGAGAGGTTGGAGCTTCAAGTGCTTTCCCATTATCGGTGAGATCGATAACAGGGGGAGTAGGAGTATGGCTAGTCCCAGCTTGGGTAGATGCAAGCTCAACACAAGTAAGAGGGGGAGTAACAATAGCATTGGTCATTTCCTTGACCTCATTGATGATAGACTAGAGTTGGGAGTTGAGGGCATTGGCAAAGGTGGTAGACTAGGGTTAAGAGCATTAGTGAAAGTGTCAGCTTATGTCTTAAAGGCGGTGATGAGTGCAACTTGAAAAGTTTCCTTTTATTTCTTGAGGAGATTGTGAAAAGGTGCTCATTACTTCCTGGTCAAAAGAGCTGGAGGTGTTAGCCATTGGTACCTTGAAACAGATAAAAAAAAGGTGGGTAAGAATATAGCATTGCGAAGGAAAAAATGGTATAAATGTGAAGGTGTGTCAAGAAAAGGATTCCTTCCACATGGTTGGTCACCGGGTTTATTTGTTGACAAGGTGAGTGAGTGAGGTGTTTTGGGGTAATGTACCACTGATCTGAGGCTTTTACTTTGTCGAGCTTCTTATATTATGTATGCATAGCAATGTTATGATGCATGTTAAAAAAAAGTTTCATAGGCATATGCATAAATATCTCCTTTATTACGGTACATAGAACCTAGGGTCGATGCTAAGGTGATTACATGCATCAGGGTGAAAGGTGGTTTGATTAAGGGTCTTCGTCCCACTAGAGCACCGATATACCTAACCACATGTGAGGCAAGGAGTCTCGCATGGGTCCAATAGTACTGATTGCTCTTTACACTAATAAAATGATCGGGGATTTATTGCGGGGTGGAACGATATCTCCCAACATACACAAAAAGAGTTGTTGAGCCAATGCTACTCACTATCCAAAAGTTTTCCTAAAGCTAAGGTTAGGCAATGAGCCTTTATTATACAAAGTGATGCATGAAAGTTAAATTATACTTAATGAGCCAAATAGAAATTAGTTTGGAAAAATTTTTCCTTAACCAAATAGTAATCCTTTTATTTTTAACCAAATAGTAATCCTTATATTTTCCTTTTTATTTAAAAAAGGTGGCAACTAGTTCCCAGTGGAGTCGCCAACTGTGTGGCCTGGCACAAGCACCGGCCTAGTCTGTTGAAGGGAATCGGGATGCTCATTCGGGTTTAGACTCATAATGGAACCCTTGAGTTCAAATTGGTTGATTTTGAAAATGATTTTGGGAGTCGCCACCCTAATTTATTTTTAAATGGGAAAATCAAGGAAAAAAACCCAATTATGAATCCAATTCATTAATTTTCAATTAATTTACCCAAGGATAAAATCACTAGCCTCGAACCAAGTTGAGTTCGGGTAGGTTTTTAGTTTTAAATAATCTAAATTTGGCTATTAAGTTTAATTTGACTTAGAAAAAAATTGATTTCATAAATGACATTTATAAGATGATATTAAAGAAAATATAAGAATATGGCATAATATGAATGCATGGTTATTGGGATTAGCAAAACAATTAAAGTAAATATTTAAAAATTACATTAATTAAAAAGGGGAAAGAAGATTGATTGGGATTTGGATTTGAGGTTTGGATTTAGATTTTAAATGTGCTTACGTACCCCATTGAATGAGGATCAAAACCCACGTAGTTCATTTCACGATTAAGTGGAGGGGTTTATGAGTTGATCAGATTGATTTTGGTTTAGGTGTGTTGAGAATGAGAAAAAAAGCTGATACCTTTGCTTTTGGTGGGCAGAGAGTTTTACCGAACTGAATTTCGTTTTATCATGACCGGGTAATTGAACTGATTGAGAGATTAATTAATTAATTAAAAAGATTAATTAACTAATTAATATAATGAAAAAGATAGATCGATTAATTAATTAAAAAGATTAATTAATTAATTTACATGAAAGGTGGATTGAGAAAAAGGATTTGATTTTGGATATGATTAATTAATTAATTAAAAAATTAATTGAGTGATTAATTTTAATTTAAAAAAGAGTTTTAATTAATTAAAAATATTAATTAACTTGATTAGGGTGAGGTAATTAATTAATTAAAAAATTATTTAATTAATTAGACAGTGGTTAGAGGGAGAAGAAGAGATGGATTAGTAAATAACTAACAATACTAATTCAAAAGATATCCCAAAATGAGGAGTGGAGGGAGGTATTTATAGAAAAAATGGGTGATGGTAGTTTGGGAAGTGGAAAAGTGAAAAGACTAAAAGGGTAGGGCTGGAAAAGGGTTAAAAATTAGGCTAAAGGGCTATTTTAGAGACTATAGGCATAGCAATGGGGCCCACGTCACCGAAGGCACTGGTGGTGCTGCCAAACTTGTGGGCGGCGTGCCACCAAGAGGGGTGCTGGCGCCGCCCAGTTCCTTGGTGGGCGTGCCACTTAGAAATTTATTTTCTTTTTTATCAGATTTTGAGACTTCCGGATCAATTTTCGAGAGTTACAGAGCTCAAAAATTTAATTGGTCAGTTTCGATATACTCAAAATTAATTTTAAAACAATTGAACAGTTAGTCTGAAAAAAGATCTGAACAGTTTTGGAAAAATACTATCTGATATAGAAGGTTCGGTTAGGGTCAGAAAAGTGCCAGTGTTTGAAATTTAAGCATCCTCGTACTAATGTGACTGAGAGTCCATTTTAGCTCCAGGGGCAATGCCCTATGCTCCCCCGTAAGGGACACCGCCCCCTTGACCCCTGCTCATTACTCAGCTAGTGGGACCGCCGTGCTGGCTCTGTGTAACGCACTAATCTTAGCAAGTATCAAGTTGCGGCTGAGTGATGAATGTAAAATTGAGAGTTCACAATGTATAGAAACGAATGCCCGAGCACCGCTATGATATGCTAAAGGGAATCAAAATGTTGATTGGGTTCAAACTCACTTTGTAGCCCTCCGCTCAGATAGATTGATTTTGAAATAGTGTATTAGAGCCACCACCTTAATTTTATTTTATTAGGAAAAGTTAATGAAAAATTCTGCTAGAATCTAAATCAAAGAGGATTTGGGGTTTAAGTTTTTAGTTCATTTTAAAATTGTTTGGTATTTAGCAAAATTATTACTTAAAAATAAATTTATGAATTATGAATGTATAGTCTAATTGGTGCATGATCATTCATTCCATTCATTCATACAAATAAAAAATAAAAGGAAAATAAAATGGAAAACTAAGTTAAGATTACAATAAAAACTAGTTTAAGGGATACCTCCTCTAGCCCTTATAGGTTCTAGGAAGTCACATATTCTCCAAATTAATCCAAAAGAAAACAAACAATTAAAAAGAAATCCTAACTAAATGAAAAAAGTGATGGAGATGAAGTTGGTTTATTTTAATTAGATTTGATGCTTAATGAATCAAGCGTGCTTGAGTAGCCCTATAGGAATCAGAACCCATTTATTATGTTTTGATTGACTAATTGTTTTGAGAGTTGAGTTGATTGATTGAGTGATTTTAATTTATTACCAAGTTGAATTAATTAAGTCACATTCTAATTAATTAACCTAAGTGAATCAATTAAGAGAGTCCGAGTAGAAGAGAAAAGAATTAGGCAATGAGCCTAAAGGGGAGAAGAGAACCCCAAGGAGGAAAATAAATAATGAAATAAATAAATTAAAAAGAAAGAAAAGAAGCTTGCCTTGCACCTATGCGGCTTTTAGAAGAATAAGACTTGTCTCGGTCAGTAGTGGACTTGCCTTGAATGATGGGCAATGGCTTGCCTCAAATGACGAGAAACTTTTGACTTGATGGGTTAGCTTAGAAAGTCGCAACCCAACTCATATTGCAAAGTAAGGAGTAATAACAAAATAAAAAATAAAAGAAAAGAAAACTTTAGACTAAGGAGCTCATTCCTTAGCAAACCAAGCTTATAGGGATGGTTTGCTTGATGCAAAGGATAATTAAGCAAGTTATGAGGTAAAGAAAACTGAGTAGGAAGACCCCTATATGTACGAAAAAGGCTAGGGGAAGAGTTTGTAAAGTTTTGATATGGGATTTAGTAAAAAAATTGAAGAAAAATTGGAATAACTATGAATTTTGAACTTGGAACTGCACAGGCTTTTTGCGATTGTCAGGCTCGTCAGTTCGCCAATTTTGCTGTTTTCGCCCTTTTGACCTATTTCTCATCCATTTCTCACGATTCCAGTTGCATTGTGCTCCTTATTCAATTTTGAATGATTTGAGAATAGATCAGAGGCCAAAAGGGTGGGTCATAACTCTCGTGGCTCAGTTTTATTATTTTTTTAGCTTTTGGCAGTTTTGGTTTCTAGAGGTCTATTTACCAAGTTTAAGTGCTTCCAAGGTTCAAATGCAATCTAGAGTGTGAAATTGAGGGTTTATAGCTGCCGCTTCATCAAAATTAGCTTGAACAAAAGGCAATTCCGATGATAGTAAAAGACCTAGAGATGAGGAATGAAAAAAAGAACCAAAGGGATGTCTAAGTTAGGATTTAGAGATGTTTGGATGAAATATATTACTGAATTTTAAAGCGAAGTGTAGGATGTGTTTGACTTGGATAAAAAAGAGGTGGATAACAAACCACAAGGATGTTTAGGAGACTATTGTTAGACATATATGGGTGGAAATTGATTGATAAATGAAAGCGAAAAAATAAACCATATAATACCTAAGTGATCATTTCTAGCCATTTGTGGGTGGAAATTGGTGGATTTGGAAAAAGAGGTGAAAAAATGAACCACAAGTATGTTTAGGTAACTATTGCTAGACGCATATGGGTAAAGTTTCAAAAGAATTTTGATAAAGAGGTGAAAATAAGAACCACCGGGATGTCTAGGTGACTATTACTAGACATATATGGATGAAGTTTCGAAAGAATTTTGATAGAAGATAGAAATAAGAATCACAAGGATGCCTAGTTGACTATTTGTAAACCCTTATTTGAGCACCTCCAAAATTAATTCTAAACTCTTTAAAAACAACCAAAGTATTCTTAGCACAATCTAACACATTTCCTATTTTGACCAGACCTTCTGTACCAAACAGCATTTTTTCAAAACCGACTAGATTTTCTCTCAGACTGACTACTCAAATGTTTTAAAATTAATTTTGAGCCTAACAACACTGACCAGTAATTTTTCTAAGCTCTAAAACTCCCAATGTAAACCTACATCTCCCCTAAAAGTTTTCGTGACAAATTGCTTGAATTAGGAGTTATTGTGACAAAATACTTGATTTTATGAAAATTTATGTGTGACGTGATTTAGGAGTTTGGGGCATATTAAATTAATTTTAATATATCTATTATGAATTATTATTGTGAAATAAATAATTTGAATAAAATGCATTAGCATGAAATAATTTACTTTTCATAAAATGAATTTTCAGGTAAAAAGGCGATTTTTAAGCATAAAATAATTTTATGAGTATTTAAAAAAAAATTAAAATAAATATTTTGGGGGAAATATTATAGAAATAATAAGAAAAATATACTTTTTATTTTAATTATAATCAACCCAAAATTTAAATAAAAAACCTAAATACCCAAAAGCCCACTACACTAAAATCCTCCTAACCTAGTTCATTAAGGATATCAGTGGAAATTTTACCCAAACCCTAGTATATATTCTAAATTTCAGCCAAAATAGAGTTCCAGCAGCCATCACCTTAATTTTTCTATATCTTGGCAGAAAAATCCTCTCAAAATATTCCTCGCCACCGAAATTAAGAAAACACCTTTCCGTTTTGTGATTTATTGACCGTAATTGTATGTTTTTCTTCTCTTTTGATTTCTAAACTGATTTCTATAAAATAAATTATGGGAAAATTTTTTTGAACTGGTTGATTACTGATTTTTACATATTAAATTCTGTTTGGGTGAGTTTTTGGGAGAGAAAATCTATTTTCTATAGAAAACACAAATATTTCCGCAAGATTTCTCCAAAGGTGAATTCAATAACTTAAAATCACAATTTTTATGCATAAACATCACTAGAGGGGGGCAATTTGTGCATTTTTGTTTGCTAAACTGATTTTTGATTTGTTTTGATGAAAAATATTGGATTAAATAATATTTTTTCATATTTCTGTGATGACCAGAAAGTTTCAAAAAATAAAAGAATTCAAAGTTTTTATGCTAGAACTTAGAAGTTGGAAAATTCTATGATTTCTTGAACATGTGGCTGCCGATTTGTGTATGGATGGATTCTAAACTAATATTTTTTTTTTTATATGAAAGAGGATGATTTAAATCATGTGTTTATATATTATTGTGATGAACGAAAAGCGTGAAAAGCACGAAAACTCATGATTTTCACCTAAGTCTTAAAACTTGGAATTTTTTTGTATAAATACTATCTATGGCTGCCAAATCATGTATGGATGTGTTCTAAACTGATATTTGCTAAAATTGAATGAAAAATAATGGATTAAATAACTTGTGTACATATTTCTGAAATGACCAAAAAATACCGAAAACAAGAAAACTCATGGTTTTGTACTCTATAATTCAAAAGTTGAATTTTTATGTATAAACAACACCAAGTGTGGCCGATTCATAGGAATTAAAATTCTAAAATGATTTTTGTTGTGTTTACATGAAAAATCTTAGTTCAAACCATGTTTTTACATATTTCCGAAATAGACGGAAAGTGCGAAAAGAAAAAAAAAGAATTTATTTTTTACTTTGGTGATGCATTCGACCTACATAAATATTTTTGTTCTAATATTTATAATTTTTATGTGATGTGTTTTGATGATTATTGACATGTATGTATGTATAAGAAATGATAAAATTTCATGTTAGTTGAAGGTATGACCTTAGATAAGCTTAAAGGCATTTTGGTATACTTAAGATATACTTAAGGTATCTTAACGTTATATTATGATTAGAATGCAAATGTGATTGGGAAATATGGAACTAGATGTTATGATGACTTGATAATAAATACATGGTTTTGAGTTCATGAAGTGACAATTGAATAAAAAGGATCATAAGAGTTAAGCATGACACTTGAAAGGTTAATTGTTAGGATGACATGTATGGAAGGGTAAAGTGTATTAAGATGATTGTTAAAGTGAATTGATATTAAGCTAATAATATTGTGATGACCTTAGAAAGGTATTGACATGATTGTAATGTGTTCTCATATGAGCCCATAAGGCCTAAGTGTGCAAGCCTTTTAAAGTCAACGTATTATGTGCAAATGATGAGTACACCTATATGTGAACTCTAAGTATATGTGTATGCTATATATGCATGGGTAGTTATGGGATAGGAGCATAATAAGTTAATAAATACTAAGTATTAAATCAAATCTTATGTTAGAGTTTAAGGAGCTTTAGAAGTGCAAAGGGACTACGTATACTAGGAGCAAAGGAACCCCAAGGTGAGTAAATGCCATGTTCATGTTATAAGTGTGAACAACATTATGTTATGTTATAAGAATGTGATATTTTACTATGTAAGCCTTTGTGATCTTTGAAGCCCAAGTTCTTCTATTCTAAAATATTATTATATGATTTCTTTGACAAGCTTGGGTTGCCAAAGGACATTTGGTCCAAAACTATTTTGTTTATCTAATGAGAAATTCTTGTGATTAATACCCTAACTTATATTTTTTCTAGAACTACACTATCATTGTATCTTTTATTCGAAAGCTAAACCACTATTGTTATTGGAATACATGTTATTGTTACTTTATGTGATATTGTTAATTGTGATTACCATTAGCTCTAGCTATGGTACCTTTAACCTTTTATGCAGAATCCTCGTGCCAATGTAGATAATCATCGAAACTTGTGCACACGGTCTTAACCCAATGGATAAGGGTTGTGTATCCACCTCAGCTAGAAGGGGCAGTTCTAGCCGTGGAGCCTGTTCAGCTTCATGCCTTATAAGTGATAAGAGTTGGAATTTGGTATAAGGCCACCTCTCCTTTATAAGTTCAGGTGATAGAGCAATAGCCTTCACTCTTTATAAGTTATAAGTGTGATTTCTACAAACTTGCCCAAATTGAACCTTTGCTAAATTGCAACTTGATTCATAAATTATTAAATCATGAACTATGTGTACAAGCCATGTGTTTCCTTTTCAAAAGAATACGTGATAATGTATGTACCTTATCGTTTACTCATTGAGATAATCTATCTCACCCCTTTTTCCTTGTGTGGTTCCAGGTGAGCAAATATAAGGAGGCAATGTGATGGCTCAAGCATTCTAATTCGCTTGGGGAATTCCTTGTCCAAGTTATCAATAATACTAATTTATGAAGTCTTGTCTTTAGATGCTCCGGGAATGTTGATTGATACTTATTGATATATATTATTTTCCTTATGGATTTTATATGTAATGATTTATTTTAGACTTCTGCAATTAAAGGTATTCATCTAAATGTTATAAATGAGTTATTGTAAGAGGTTTGGTAAGATCCTAAGCATGATTTGTTTATGAGTAAGTGGGTTCTATGGGCGTGGGTGACCTTATATCTCCCCATGTTCTAGGACCATCATATCTCTAAGGTTGGGATGTGACACCCAAAAGCCTCAAAAAAAAGGACTAAAGAAGCACCTAAAAAAGCTGATGTGACTCAGCAAAGCAGATCCCTACAGCTCCTCCACGCCGCCTTATTAAGCCTGCTAAGTCAAATTGACCAAAATGCCCTTTTTCTATTTTTTTTTTTAGTATTTTTTAGCCTTATCCTTTTCGTCTTTTCACATTTTCACTTCCTAAATTATTCTCACCTCATTTTCCTATAAATAGCCCTTCCATTTCTTCATTTCAAACACCTATTGAGTTAGAGGTGATAGCTACCCTCTAATTCCTCTCTTCTTCCCCCTCCAACCACTCTCTAATTAATTAATTAATTTTCTCACCCTAACCAAGTTAATTAATCTTTTCAATTAACTTAAACTCTCTCTTTTTTACTTAAAATTAACCACTCAATTAATTAATTAATTAATCCTTTTAATTAATTAATTAATCACTTTTCAAAAATCAAATTAATCATTTTTCTTAATCCACCATTCATCCAAATTAATTAATTAATCTCTTTAATTAATTAATCCATCCATCCTTTTCATCATATTAATTAGTTAATTAATCATTTTAATTAATTAATTAATCTCTTAATCAATCTAATCACCTGGTCCCAATAAAATGGAATTTCAGTCTGGAAAAACCCTCAGCCCTCTAAAAGCAAAGGTATTAGCCTTTTTCCCTCACTTTCAAAATACTCAAACCAAAATTAATCTGAATAGCTCCTAAACCCCTCTACTTAATCGTGAAATGAACTACGTGGATTTTGATCCTTATTCAATGGGGTACATAGGCATGTTTGGAATCTAAATCCAAATCCCAATCAATCTCCTTTCCCATCTTTAATTAAATTTGTGGATGTTTTATTTTAATTTTCTCATTGCACTTATACCATGATCATGCATTAATCATGATGTCATAATTGTCATATGATATTTGTCATCCATGAAATTAATTTTTAAGCCAAATTAAACTTAAGAATCAAATTTAGATTATTTAAAACCAAAAACCTAGTCTCTGAACTCAACTTGGTTCAAGGCTAGTAATTTTATCCTTGGATAAATTAATTGAAAATTTATGAATTGGATTCAATTGGGTTATTCCTTAATTTTCCCATTTAAAAATTAATTAGGGTGGTGACTCCCAAAAATCATTTTCAAAATCAATCAAATTCAAACCCCGAGGGTTCCATCGTGAGTCTAAACCCGAATGAGCTTCCTAGTTCCCTCTAGCAGATTAAGCTAGTGCTCGAGCAAGGCATCACACTATTCTAGACATATATGGGTGAAGTATCCTAAGACTATCTAGGATGATCTGATTTTGAAAGAGAAACCTAACCTTATACTAAGTTGTTGATCCTAAGGTTGTTTTAGGATGGTCTAATTTTGAAAAAGAAACCTAACCATATGCTAGGTTAATGATCCTAAAGCTATCATAGAATAGTCTAACATTGTAAATATTGATGGTCCCATCTTTATTCAAGAATTTGGATTGATGATCCATCTTGCTTTGAGAATTTTAATAGATCCAATCATGATTTAGATTAATGATCTATTTAGTTAGAATGTATCTAATTATACAAAGATTATGAATACCTTGAACCTATGAAGGGTTAATTTGGTTAGAGAGTGCTAATCTTTTAGGAAAAAGGTGCCCCGATTTTTGGAAAGATGAAAGAAAATGGTTCTACTATTCGGTCTAACTTTGGAGATGAAGAGGTCATACTTGACTTATGTCAAATATGATGTTGGTTGAAGAATCTATCAAAGGCTATGTGTCTAGCCTTCAAAGAAGGTTAGTTCAGTTTTACTCTTTAGAGAAGATTATCTCAAAAGGCTTGATCATGTTTGGACTTCGAAAAGGTCATTTTGGAAGGGTAAGGCCATTGAAGGAGGTCAATTTAAAAGGATGAGTTAGGTTTTAGGCTCAGTTAGGTTTTGGCTTGGAGAAATTTAGCTTAGAGGTTCAATTAGGTTTAGCTAAGTAGGAGGTTAGACTAGAAAGCTCGATCAGGTTTTAGCGTTAGGGGAGGCTAAGTCTATAGCTAAGTAAAATTAGGCTAAAAAGCTAAAGTGGGTTTGATGCTAGACTATGGTTTTAGAAGAGGTCAAGCTAGGAGGCTAGATCAGGTTTAGCCATAGAGAAGATCATTTTAGAAGGCTTGATCAACTTTATAATCATTCTAAAAGGTTCGATCAACTTTAGACTAAATGGAGGTTAGATTGGATCGAGTTGGAAGGTTTAGTTAGTTTTGGCCTAATGTGAACCCTTAATTTTGCATCCTCATCATCCAATCGCACCTTAACACCTACTAAGTTTAATGTGTTACGCGAAACCATTATGACAATCCTGCTAGTCGATTAGCGAGCAGGGGTTTGGGCAGCACCCCCGAAAGAAATTTTTTTTAGCCTTAGTTACATTGCTATCTAGACATCTAAGTTTCCTAAACCCTAAACCAACCAATCCCTAAAAAAAAAAAAAAAAAAAAGCCAGCTGCATCATAATCTAATATGGCTCTGTGTCTGTGGTGGTGCAGATTGGCTCTGCCAAAGCTGTTGGCCCCGCTTGTCTGACCCAGCCTGCTGCACTTCCCACACGCGGTAGCCATGTTAGATCGGCGCAAATCCATGTCGCACGCTAGATCCAATTTCTGAAAATGCCCTTCTTTTTCATTTTTTTAATATTTTTTAGCCCTATCATTTTCGTCTTTTCACAGTTTCACCTTCCATATTACCCTCAACTCATTTTCCTATAAATAGCCCTTCCATTTCTTCATTTCAAACACACTTTGAGTTAGAGTTGATAGCTATCCTCTAATTCCTCTCTTTTTCTTCCTCCAACCACTCTCTAATTAATTAATTAATCTTTTTAATTAATTAATTATCTCATCCTAATCAAGTTAATTAATCTTTTTAATTAACTAAAACTCTCTTTTTTAAAAAAAATTAATCACTTAATTAATTAATCCTTTTAATTAATTAATTAATCACTTTTCAAAAATCAAATTAATCATTTTTCTTAATCCACTATTCATCCAAATTAATTAATTAATCTCCTTAATTAATTAATCCATTCATCCTTTTCATCATATTAATTAGTTAATTAATCATTTTAATTAATTAATTAATCTCCCAATCAATCCAATCACCCGACCCCAATAAAATGGAACTTCGGTCTGATAAAACCCTCTACCCACCAAAAGCTAAGGTATTAGTCTTTTCCTCTCAAATCCTAATCAAATCAATTAATTTGACTAACTCCTAAACCCCTCCACTTAATTGTGGAATGAACTATATGGGTTCTGATCCCCATTCAATAGGATACGTAGGCACATTTGGAATTTAAATCCAAATCTCAATCAATCTCCTTTCCCCTTTTATAATTTATGAATGTTTCATTTTAATTTCTCATTGCACTCATACCATACTCATGCATTAATCTTGATCTTGTCATTTAATATTTGTCATGCATGAAATTAATTTTTCAAAGTCAGATTAAACTTAAGAGCCAAATTTAGATTATTTAAAATAAAAAACCTAGTCCCTGAACTCAACCTTATTTGAGGGTAATGATTTTATCCTTAGGTAAATTAATTGAAAATTAATGAATTGGAGTCAATTTGGGTTTTTTCCTTAATGTTTTCCCAACTAAATAAAATTAAGGTGGCAACTCCTAAAAATTATTTTCAAAATCAATCATATCTGAACCTGAGGGTTCCATCGTGAGTCTAAACTCGAATGACATCTTGGTTCCCTCTAGCGAGCCGAGCTAGTGTTCAGGTGAGGCCACATAACTAATGACTTTGCTAGGGACTAGTTGCCACCTTTTTTAAATAAAAAGGAAAATAAGAGGATTACTATTTGGTTAAGGAAAAATTTTTCCAAAATAATCTCTATTTGGCTTATGAAGTTTAATTTGACTTTCATGCATCACTTTGCATAATAAAGGCTCCTTGCCTAACCTTAGCTTTAGGAAAACTTTTGGATGCTGAGTAGCATTGTCTTAACAACTCTCTTTGAGTATGTTAGGAGATAGTCAAAGAATTCCACCCTGCAGCGAGTCCCCGATCATTTCAGTGGTGTAACAAGCAATCAGTACCATTGGACCCACGCGAGGCTCCTTACCTCACATTTGGTTAGGTATATCGATGCTCTAGTGGGACAAGGACCCTTAATCAAACCACCCTTCACCCTGATGCATGTAATCGCCTTAGCGTCGACCCTAGGTTCTATGTACCATAATAAAGGAGATATTTGTGTATATGCCCTGAAACCTTTTTTTCAACATCCATCATAACATTGCTATGCATACATAACATGAGAAGCTCGACAAGGTAAAAGCCTTAAACCAGTGATCCATTACCCCAAAACTCCTCACACACTCACCTTGTCAACATATAAACCCGATGACCAACCACGTGGGAGGAATCCTTTTCCCGACAAAACTTCACATTCATACCATTTTTTCCTTCACAATGCTATATTCTTACCAACCTTTTTTTTTAATCTGTTTCAAAGTACCAATGGCCAACACCTTTAGTTCTTTTGACTAAAAAGCAATGAGCACCCTTTTCACTAATCTCCTCAAGAAACAAGAGGAAACTTTTCAAGCTACACTCACTACCACCCTTAAGACCCAAGTTGACACTTTCACTAATGCTCTTAATGCCCAATCTACCACCTTTGCCAATTTCCTCAACTCCCAATGCTAGTCCATCATCAATGAGGTCAAGGAAATGACTAATGCCACTGTTACTCCCCCTTCTGCTTATGTTGAGCCTGCATCTACCCAAGCTGGGACTAGCCATGCCCCTAGTCCTACTCCCCCTATTATCAATCTCACTGATAAAGGGAAAGCACCTAAGACTTCAACCTCCCCTACCGTAGACTTAAATATAACCACTCCCTCTTCCACTATGAATCTTTTTCAAAGTGGAGATTTCTTTAGCTTTCCCGAAGATAAGAAATTCATGGAGAAAATTAAAGCCATTGAGAGAACACTCAAGAACATCAAAAAGCATTAAGACATGATAGATGTCGACTCCTCAACTCTCTTACCAAATGCACAGGTTCTACCAAAATTTAAAATGCTGGTCATGGACAAATTTAATGGCACCACATGTTCCAAAACTCATCTTAAGATGTATGTGGGTGTGTCATGAGACCTTTTGGTATGGACGACGAGCTCCTTACTTAGTTATTCCAATAGTCCTTGACTGGAGCTGCTATTAAGTGGTTACTAAATCTCGACCACAATCACAAGAAGACTTGGGATGACCTATGTAATGCATTTGTCAAGTAATACCACTACAACATCAAGGTGGATGTCACCTATTGAGATTTAGAAACCACTAAACAAGGGCTAAGAGAATCCTTCACTGCATTTCTTACAAGGTGGAGGATAAAAGCGGCTCAAATGGTGAATTATCCATCTGAAGTAGAGCAAATTGACATCATCATTAAGAACCTCCTCCCCCAATATCAGGCTCATCTAAAAATGTAGTACCTCCCTAGCTTTAAAGCTCTCATTATCACTACCATTAAAATCGAGGATTTAATATAACCAGGACAAGTCAATGATCAGTCCTCTGATTTGAGGTATCATAAGAACATTAACTATACCACTAATTCTACCACCCAAAGAGAGGGAGAGGAAAATGTTGTCTCCTGTCATCGGCCGATAAAGTTAGAAACAAGGACCTTTTTTGAGCTAGGCATGCCCCTCAGTATCGTTTATAAGAAAGCCTTAGAGGCTAATTTGGTTAAGCCCTTAGAACCACAACCTCTTCTAAACCTCTTGCCCAAGGATTATAATGCTAATGAGCACTACAACTTTCATTAAGGGCTAGGGCACAAAACTGATGCATACAAAGCTCTGAGGCACAAAATCCAAGACCTCATTGATAGCAAAGATTATTGCTCCTAAACCCAAAGTCTAGCATGAGCATCTATCCTTTTCTAAACCATCAAGTTTCACCCAATAATCAGTGTTTTGAGAAGAGTGCCAACACTACTATGCCCTTATCCAAGTCTTTTAAGTCCATGTCTGAGTTCTCTAAGTCCATGCCTGAGTTTAAGTCAGTCAAGTCTTGTCTTCTCAAGTTTGTGTTTTAGGTTTATCCTTTAATGTAACCCATAATCATGGGACTTTTTTTATCAGTAATAATAAAAAGTTTGAACTTTCTGATTTGCTTTAATTTTTTCTGATTCATCTTTAAATGGGATATCTTTAAAAAAATAGAAAAAAATGAAAATTACAAAAAAATGAAAAAGGCAAAAGGATTAATAAATTATAGCACAAAGGACAAAAATCTAAAATCCCATACATAGCGTTTGCATGGTACTAGTGGAAAAGCTCATGGACTATTCTGTACAAGACAAGATAGGGATGATCCAAGCATCATAGTTCATGAGATCCCTACCTACATACATAAGAAGCTTGTCAAAGAGAAGCCATGGAGAATGAAAAAGAATAGACCAAAAGGTATCATAGCCAGCTAGATGCCGTTGAGGAAAAGAGAACCAATGCTCTATACAAAATTCAAGGTTATCAATGGAGACTAGTCGAGCACTTCAGCAAGAAGGTGAGAGATAGGGATTCACAAGAAGAAAATCCAGTTTTGGAAGAAATCCAAAGCCCCTATTCATGATCCAAGAGGAAGTTCAAACTAAACTGGGCTGGATAGTACAAAAAGATCCTATATGACAGAGGCACCATCTTCACGAACATAGACTAAAATGAATTCTCCCATCCTAGCAACCCAGACCAGCTGAAATGATACATCATTTGAAGATGACATTTGCATTTCATTTTCTATTTTTCATGCATATGTAATCAGAACAATGTGGACTTGATTCTCCCTAAAAAATAACAAAAAATGATGTTGATAATTGTAAGGGAGACGTAGGCAGCCCAACTCAGGTGCGGTCCAAATCATAATACAAAATATTTTGTTTGCATCACATTCTCATTTTCTTTGTACCTAGTACATCATTCACTTAATTCTTTTGCCTAAACAAAAAGAAGAAGAAGAAAAAAAAAGCAAAAAAAAAAAGAAGAAGAAGAAGAAGCAAAAAAGAATGCTTGCTAAGCCGAAAACCCGAAAGGGCAGGTTAGGCAAAAATTAGAGCATAAAAGATGTCTCATTTAATGATTATCAAATTTTGCAAAATGTAAACCCATTATCATAACAAAAGGATAGCCTTTTCAATGTTGTCTATAGTTTATCCTATTTTGTGTAGTCCTATCAACCTATAATTATTTAGAACAAAAAGCAAAAAAAAAAAAAAAAAGGAGGTCATAATCCAGCCAGTCCTTCTTTCTACCTCTGCAGTAGTCCTTCTCTGAACCTCCAATATAATGTCATCTTATCCTTAATGCAATCACAATATCCTTTGTCACTGCCATCATAGTTTAAGTCACTACTGCAACCTACAATGTCGCACTTCCAGTAGATCCCCAAGTCTCTTTCGAAGATCAAGTCAGCCCTTTATTTGTGCTATAGTCCTCTCTCTGCTAGTGGCTTCTCATATAGTCTCTTCTTCCTCAGTTGCATCATCTTCTATTCCCCTCAGTAGGGTCGCCTAGTGCTCTTTCTCAACTAGCCAAACCACCTTTATCAATCATCTATCATACCTTTCTATGGTCCCAAGTGAAATCCAAAAATAAACAGTATGATAACTCCTCAGCCAACCACCACTTGATAGCTTTGGCAATGAGAGCTGTGATCTACACAAATTACAAGAAAGAAAAACTGGGGGCATATCCTGAGCCTGCCCCATCTACCTCAAGACCCTCATCCCCTAGTAGAAAGTCATTCAAACCAAATCCAACATGCAAATCACTCAAAACCCATGGCCCCCAGTCATGAGAGATCTAATCATTTACTATTGGCAATGCTAAAAATGTGTCTTTTGAGGGCAAGCTGCAACCATCCTATATGATATCTAATTGAGACTCAAAAAGCATGTGCAGACTGAAAAGCAAGGGCTACCATCCAAAAATGATCCATCAGCCACACTTCCAAGATAACCCAAAACCTAAAATAGATAGCCAAAAAGCACCCCCAATAGAAAGGGTAAGAACAGATAAATTTTTTTCACTTGGTGAATAACTGGTAAGATAGTTCATCTTTATAAATCTCCAACAAAGCAGTCAAGGCTCATCAGTGTCTTTGCCATCATAACTCCAACTAAAAAATGCCTCTGCTTCATCTACCACTGGCATTACCCTAATCAGCAGGCTTGTATCTGACTATCAAGCAACCAAAGCCTTCATCATGAACCTTTGTCCCACTCATATCTCCTTGGTCATTGAGATCTTGGAACTTCTCAATCACAGTGGTTAAATTCACATGACCATCATTAATCAACATCTTAAGGCAAGTCTAAAATTTTAAAAAAATATAGAAAATGCCAAACTCCTTGAGAATGGACAGAGCTCCTTCTTAGCAGCACCAAAACAGAAACCTTGGGCCACCGGACCTTAGAACTCAAGCCTTCAAAAAAATCTCATTCCCTTCAAACTCTAAGTAAAGCCACCATGGCAACTATCCCATACCAATCCAACTTTAGTTTCTCAAACTTTATAGAGTTTCTCAATACACAAATATATGGCTCCACGGATGCAAAAGTCATATGAAAAAAATTACATTCACCCTCATACATCCATGCAATCATCCATTACAATCATCATCATAAATCATGCATGGCATAGAAGTCAAAAGGTCAATGAATTTTGAAACATGCATGCATCATCTGTGCACTAACATCTATCACCTGCAATCATGCACTATTACGCATAAGCTAAGCCAATAGCCTCACCAACATCTCCTAAAGCTGACCAGTACTTCCTTAAAGCTGACCGATACCTCCTAAAGCTGACCAATGTCTCTTTAAAGCTAATGATACCTTTCTAGATCTAATCAACGAAGTGTGACTTCCAGAATCCCCTTAATCCCAGCAAAGTTCCTTTGAGCCTTCTAAAAGGCTTAACCTCTCACATTTAGAAGCCCAAGTTTCTTTGGCACAACTAAAATCTCGTCAGAATCTCTTGAGTCGACTTACCAGAAGCCAAAGCTCTTCTTTTACTAAAATCTTTTCAAAATCTTTTGAACCAACTCACCATAGGCTGAGGCTATCTCTTTACCAATATCTTGTCAGAATCTTTCGAGCTGACTCGCCATAAGTTGAGGCTCTCCATTTATCAAAATCTTGTCAGAATCTCTCGAGCTGACTCGCTATAGGTTGAGGCTCTCCTTTCATTAAGATATCTTGTCCAAAATTCTCTTCCACCCATAAATGTCTAGAAACAATCACCTAGACATCAATTTGGTTCTTTTTTCCATCTCTTTTATCCAAATCTATCAATTTCACCCATAAATGTCTAGAAATGATCACCTAGACATCTATATGGTTCCACTTTCCACCTTTTTTAACCAAATCCATCAATTTACCCAAAAATATCTAGTCACTGGCTTAGATATCTCTTTTGTCTATTTTTTTACTTCCATTCATCAGTTGCACTTATCCCCTATAAATGTTTAAGAATGATTGCTTAAACATTCTTATGGTTCTTTTTACTGTCTTCCTTTTTCAACCATGTCTCCCACCCAAATATGTCTAAGTACCGACATTGACATCACTTGGGTTCCTTATACCATCCCCTTTCTTGGGCTCACCATCATCAAAATTGAGATTTTCCCAAATCTTTTTTACCTCCAATATTAAGACCAGATAGATAGCCTTGATTGAGATTTACCCAAATTAGCTTTACCTCTAACATTAAGGCTGGATAGATAGTCTTGATTGAGATTTACCCAAATCATCTTTACCTCCAACATTAAGGCCAAATAGATAGCCTTGATTGAGATTTACCTAAATCATCTTTACCTCCAATATTAAGGCTAGACAAATAGCCTTAATTGAGATTTACCCAAATCATCTTTACCTCGAACATTAAAGCCGGACAGATAGCCATGATTGAGGTTTACCCAAATAATCTTTACCTCAAATGGTAAGGCTGGACAAATAGTCTTGATTAAGATTTATCGCAAATCATCTTTATCTCCAATATTAAGGCCAGACAGATAGGCTTGATTGAGATTTACCCAAATCTTTTTTACCTCGAATATTAAGGTCAGACAGATAGTCTCGATTAAGATTTACCTAAATCATCTTTATCTCAAACATTATGGCCGGATAGATAGTCTTGATTGAGATTTACCCAAATCATCTTTACCTCTAACATTAAGGCCAGACAGATAGCCTTGATTGAGATTTAACCAAATAATCTTTACCTCGAACATTAAGGCTAGATAGATAGCCTTGATTGAGATTTAGCCCAGATCATTCTTTACCTCTAACATTAGGGCCGAACAGATAGCCTTAATTGAAATTTGCCAAGACCATTCTCGCATCCAACATCAAGGCCAGACCGATAACCATTAATAAAATCTCATTTATCCTAAAGGGCCTCCCCCAAAGGACCTGACAAGAATAAACAAGCCCAGAGTCTGACATGGCACCTCTTCCCGATGTTCACTATCATCATAATCACCTTTTGTTCAACGCCAATTCTGATGAGGGGACAACTGTGAATCCTTAATTTTGCACTCTCATCATCCAGCTGCACTTTAGCACCTGCTAAGTTTAATGTGTTACATGGGGTCGTTACGACGATCTCGCTAGCCAGTTAATAAGTGGGGGTTCGAGGGTAGCGCCCCCAAAAGAAATTTTTTTTAGCCTTAGTTACATTGCTATCCGGACATCTAAGTTTCCTAGACCCCAAACCAACCAATCCCTAAAAAGAAAAAAAAAAAGTGCCTGCTGCGTCAGAATCTGATGAGGCTCCGCCTGTGGTAGCGCAGATTCGCGCCACCCACTGGATCCAATTTTCAAAAATGTTCTTCTTCTTGATTTTTTAATATTTTTTAGCCTTATCCTTTTTGTCTTTTCACATTTTCGCTTTCCATATCACCCTCAACTCATTTTCCTATAAATAGCCCTTTTATTTCTTCATTTCAAACAGACCTTGAGTTAGAGTTGATAGCTATCCTCTAATTACTCTCTTCTTCTCCCTCCAACCACTCTTTAATTAATCAATTAATCTTTTTAATTAATTAATTATCTCACCCTAATCAAGTTAATTAATCTTTTAATTAACTAAAACTCTCTTTTTAAAAAAATTAATCACTTAATTAATTAATTAATTAATCTTTTTAATTAATTAATTAATCACTTTTCAAAATCAAATTAATCCTTTTTTTTTAATCCATCATTCATCCAAATTAATTAATTAATCTTTTTAATTAATTAATCCATCCATCCTTTTTATCATATTAATTAGTTAATTAATCATTTTAATTAATTAATTAATCTCCCAATCAATCCAATCACCCGGTCTTGATGAAAAAGAATTTCGATCTGGTAAAACCCTTTGTCCACCAAAAGCCAAGGTATCAGTCTTTTTCTCTCAAACCCAAATCAAATCAATCAATTTGACCAACTCCTAAACCCTCCATTTAATCGTGGTACAAACTACGTGGGTTTTGATCCCCATTCAATGGGATACATAGGCACGTTTGGAATCTAAATCCAAACCTCAAATCCGAATCTCAATCAATCTTCTTTCCCCTTTTGTAATTTATGAATGTTTCATTTTAATTTTCTCATTGCACTTATACCATACTCATGCATTAATCTTAATATTGTCATATAATATTTGTCATGCATGAAATTAATTTTTCAAAGTCAAATTAAACTTAAGAGTCAAATTTAGATTATTTAAAACCAAAAACCTAGTTCCTGAACTCAACCTAGTTTGAGGTTAGTGATTTTATCCTTAGTTAAATTAATTGAAAATTAATGAATTGGAGTCAATTTGGGTTTTTTCCTTAATATTTTGCCAACTAAATAAAATTAAGGTGGTGACTCCCAAAAATCATTTTCAAAATCAACCATATTCAAACCCGAGGGTTCCATCGTGAGTCTAAACCCAAATGAGCATCTTGGTTCCCTCTAGCGGACTGAGCCAATGCTTGGGGCAAGGCCTTACACCTAAGAAGAGATCATATTATATCAGGTTAGAAGGCTATATCAGTTTTGGCCTAAAAGGAGATTTATCTTGATCAAGTTTTGCTTGGAGCATGTAATAGGCTTCTTAAATGAAGACAGTGTGAGCTTTATGATGAAGGCTTTTAGTTTTAGTTTTCATGGTGAAAACTTCTTGCTAAAAGGCTTTTGATTTTTTAGGATAGTTTATGGTCTTGGGATTCCACAAAGATAATTGGCTTTAGCTCAAGTAGTATGCCAAAAGCTTTGGTCATGAGGAATTTATGAGTCCTTAGGTAAGAGTTTTCTTTTTGACATGGATGCATTAGTTTAAAAAAATTAAGCTAAGAATGGTTTATAGACCTTGAGAGACTTAGACCTTAGGGATTGTGTGATTTGCCAATAAGGCTTGGTCTTCTCAAGGATAGTGAGATTTTGCCAAAGAGGCATGGGATGGGTTTTGACTGGTTTGGGCCCTTCTTGATCAATTTGAGGATGATAAGCCTTAGGAGACATGACTTAACTTTGGTTTTGCTAAGGAACTAGCTTCAAAGATGATGAATCTTGAGAAACTTGGAATGAGACTCTGTCAAGAAGATCTAGGTTCGAAAGGATGGTATGACTTGCTAAGAAGGCTTGGGCATGGAGGGACAATGTGATTTGCCGGAGAGGCTTGGGCTTGAACAGTTTGAATTGATTTTGCCAAAAGCTTGAGATGATGGGCTCTAAGAGACATATCTGATTGGGGTTTCAGCTAAAGAGCTAGGGCTTTTTAAGATTGATGACATTTTGTCAATCTAGGTTTGGAGAAATAGGCAAGAAAGATGGGGTGCCACTTTGCAAATCAGACTCAATAAATTAGACACATGGACTGAACTCCTAAAGATGTGACTATTTAATTTAAAAGGATGATGGTAGAAAAAGACTTAAGAGGTAAAGGCTACAAGGATGAACTTGACAGATATAGGATGATGATTCAGACATTTTCTTAATGAATGATCAAAGTAACCTGACTTGATGACTTGAAAACCTTAGAAATATGATCACAAGGAAGGGTAGAACTGCTAGCTTTTCCTAGATGAAAAATGATAGATAAAGTTCCTAACTTTAATACAAGACAGGATTAACTAGATATCGAATCTAATTTGAATAAAAGCATAGTACTACTTTCTGCTTGAATTGTCATAAGCTTGATCTATCCTCTAACTAAGCTACCCTTTAGGGTTTTCAACTTAGCAAACCTCTTTCATTATTAGCTCTAACTTCTACTTGAGTCACCCTTTTGGGTTTTTGACTCGATGAGCTTGCTCTAATTTCTGTTTAAGCCGCACTTTTGGGTTTTCAACTTAATAAGCTTTTTTTCTTTTTTCTTTTTTCTATTTTCTTTTTTCTATTTTCTTTTTTCTTTTTTCTTTTTTCTTTTTTCTTTTTTCTTTTTTCTTTTTTCTTTTTTCTTTTTTCTTTTTTCTTTTTTCTTTTTTCTTTTTTCTTTTTTCTCTTTTTTTTTAAAGAAAAGAGTGACATTGGAAAGGGCTTTTATATTGGAACGTGCCCAAATTGAGCTACCTACGTACCTCCACTTTTATTGTGCCTCTACTTGTCCTTTCTTTGGAGGGTTAAGTCTACATAGTTCTCAGTTATGATGCTTTATTGAAACAATAAGTTATTTCTCTATTTGGAAGATCTGATTCCATTTAGACCTATCAAGAATGATACTTTTGCCAGGCAAGATTTACTTCAACATTTTAGATCGGGAGTTAGAGTTCTGACTTTCTTTTCTTACAACCCATTCTTCTTCTTTACTAGCTCTACTTAACTGAAAAGATCTTCATCTTAATTATTTCACTAGTCCTTTTTTTGCCTATTAATGAGTAAGGAAGTTTGACATAGCCCTTAATGACCACTATCAATTCTTGGTTAATTTTTGCAAAGTCGGTTTAAAATAAACCATGATTCATCGACTGTGATGATTTCTAATGGTGCTCCAAACTTAACAAAGGATGCTAGCTAAGAGAAAAAGTGATATGAGGATGCTCCTACCCATTTTTTCATTACCAAGGATTTCATTCAATGTTCACACCCTTAAGGAATTGCAATTGCATTAAAAGCCACTTTTAAAGCTTTGCAAAGATCTATCATGATTTTTTTCCTTAAATCTCTTGAGATGGTGTAGTTCCAATTATTCTAGATCCTTTTGCATCACCATCATTAGTGGAAACCTATGTTTGATTAGAACCCACATATGGATTAATTAAGGAGATGATTATAAAATTTAATTGTACAATTAACTAATCATTATAGATAAGTGATTGTTTTTTAACAAACCAATAACTCAATGAACTCTCTTAGGATCACTGTGGTCTTTATTTCATATAGTCACCATGAATCTTTGATTCTTCCAACTTATCCTGTAGTGCATGTCACCTTTCCCTTGTGCAAAAATTTATTGATCTTTATTTATTTAAATTAGATTCAAAAAGAGAGAACACATAAAGAGAAAAAAAAATGAAAATTTTAAATTTTTATTATGAATGCAAAAGGATTCCATCATCCATTATTACATAAGTAAATTGAGAAGATAGACTAGGAAAGAAGATTATAAACTTGAAACTAGAAATATGACTATGATAGATAGACTTTGATTTTTGAATTGACTTTAATTAGCATGACTTTAACAAGCTTTAATTCTAACTTGGACTTGGCATTTGGACTTTGACTCTAACAAGCTCTAAATCTAAGATTGTGTCCTTTTTAAAGTTATGATTCACTAGGTAGGTGTAGGTATGCTGGGGTTGAGTTGGTTTTACTCCACACCCCATTTCTTTCAATTTCTCTTCTTTGGAGCTCAAGGATTTAATGGTAGATCGGAGATCAATGGAGGCATTTGGTTTAGGTAGGATAAGGTCTCCATTGTCAACGAGATCTTAGATCATGTACCTTATGCTCTTGTTCGCTTCTGTCTTGTGGCCAACTCTTTGATGGTGTTCACAGAATTCAATTGCAAAAAGGTTTGACGATGCCTCTAGTTTTAAAAGCATCACCAAACTCTACCATAGAGCCTTTTGAAAAGCTACTTAGGGGCATGTCCAAGTCAGTGAACTCCTATGCCATTTCTTATAAGGATTTTTGGCTGGAGATGGCAATTGCCTTTATTTTCTCTCATTCGACATCAGTAAGGGGTTGTATATGTTTATATTATCCATTTGATAGAAGTAAAGGGAGTGTAAGTGTCCATCCCTTCCATTCAACAAAGGTAAAGGGAGTGTAAATGCCAATTTTCTTGTATCTTTTCTCCCCCATATGAGGTTGGTCATACTCAGTCTTTTTACGCTTTAAGGTAACTAAAGGGATAGATTTGTTCCTATTTTGAGAAGGATTCAAAGACGAAGAGGGTTTATTCTTAGGACCAGTGGCATAGGGTTTTCAATAGCAGAGATTAGGGTGGTATCAATGTTTGGGGTAAAAGGAGCAGTGTTCAGGGTTGTGCTCTTAGACTTTTCTAGTTAAGTATGAAGGCTAAGATAGCTTTGGTGATTGGAGTTAGGGATATGGAGCTTTTGAGTACTATTCTAGAAGTAGCACCATTAAATTTAGCTTGATTTATCATTTCCTTTATCTCTTTCTTGATGATTTGGTGTTGAGATTTCAAAACTTTGGCAAATTTGCCTTATTGAATATAGAGTGCAGTGGTGAGATTAGCCATTGCTTTGCTGGTATTGGTTTGTTGGATGCTTAAGGCCTTATTAAAGCTTGCTTGTTAAGCATTGTGAGGCCTCGCCTGAGCACCAGCTCGATCCACTAAAGGGAACCGGGTTGCTCATTCGAGTTTAGACTCATGATGGAACCCTCGTATTCGGATTTGGTTGATTTTGAAAAATGATTTTTAGGAGTCGCCACCCTAATTTATTTTTAAATGGAAAAACTAAGGAAAAACCCAATTTGACTCCAATTTATTAATTTTTAATTAATTTGCCCATGGATAAAAATCACTAGTCTTTGAACCAGATTGAGTTCGGGGACTAGGTTTTTAGTTTTAAATAATCTAAATTTGACTCTTAAGTTTAATTTGACTTGAAAATTGATTTCATGAATGACATTAATAATTACAAATAAAATGCATGAATATGACATGAGTGCAAGGTGAAAATTAAAATAAAATATCCACAAATTAAAAAGGGAAAAAGAGATTGATAGAGATTTGGATTTGAGGTTTGAATTTAAATTCCAAATGTGCCTATGTACCCCATTGAATGGGGATCAAAACCCATATAGTTCGTTCCATGATTAAGTGGAGGGGTTTAAGGGTTGATCATATTGATTGATTTGATTTGGGTTTGAGAGGAAAAGGCTGATACCTTGACTTTTGGTGGGTGGAGGGTTTTACCAAACCAAAGTTCTGTTTTATCAAGACCGGGTGATTGGATGGATTGGAAGATTAATTAATTAATTAAAATGATTGATTAATTAATATGATGAAAAGGATGGATGGATTAATTAATTAAAAAGATTAATTAATTAATTTGGATGAAAGATGGATTGAGAAAAACGATTAATTTGATTTTGGAAAAAAGAATTATTTTTTAAAAAAGAGTGATTAATTAATTAATTAATTAAAAAGATTAATTAATTAATTTAGTGATTAATTAAAAAAAAGAGTTTTAGTTAATTAAAAGATTAATTAACTTGGTTAGGGTGAGGTAATTAATTAATTAAAAAGATTAATTAATTAATTAAAGAGTGATTAAAGGGAGAAGAAGAGAGGAATTTGAGGATAGCACTCTACTCAAATTCAAGAGGTATTGATGAATGAGAAGAAATGGTGAGATATTTATAGGAAAGTGAGTGAGGCTAGTTTAGGAAGTGGAAAAGTGAAAACACCAAAAGGGTAGAGCGAGAAAAAAGCTGAAAAATCATACCGGGGGGTATTTTAGGGACTGCAGGCAGGCAATCTGGGCGGCGCCACTGGAGGCCTGGACGGTGCCACAGGGCCTATGGGTGGCGCCGCCGGTTGTAAGGGCGGTGGGGCTGCCTAGGCAAGAGCTAGCGCTGGTGCTTAGGTTGACGTGCTGACTAGATTTTTACTTTTTCGCTCAGTAAGGTTTTTGAACTTCTAGATCGATTTTCGGGAGTTACAGAGCTTAGAAAATTAATCGGTCAGTGTCGATAGGTTCAAAATTAATTTTAGAATATTTGAGCAGTTAGTTAGGGAGAAAATTCAGTCAGTTTTGAAAAAATACTGTCTGATATAGAAAGTTTGGTTAGGGTAGAAAAAGTACTAGCATTTGAAAAATTAAGTATTCTCCTAATAAAGTGACTGCAAGTCCATTTTTGGCTCCAAGAGTGCTGTCCCTTCACCCCTGCCAGCTAACCGACTAGCAAGACTATCATACTGGCTCTGCATAGCGCACTAAACTTAGCAGATGTCAAGCTGCGGCCGAACGATGAGGTGTAAAATTAAGGATTTACAACTGCCCCCTCATCAAAATTGGCTTTGGACAAAAGGTAATTCTGATGATAGTGAACATTAGGAAAAGGTGTCATGTTAGACTCTGGGCTTATATGTTCTTGTCAGGTCCTTTGGGAGGAAACCCTCTAGAATAAATGAAGTTTTATCAATGGCTATCAGTCTAGTCCTGATGTTGGATGCGAGAATGGTCTTGGTGAATTTCAATTAAGGCTACCTGTTTGGCTCTAATGTTAGAAGATAAAGAAGGTTTAGTGAATTTTAATCAAAGCTATCTGTCTGGCTTTAATGTTGGAGATAAAAAAAGGTTTAGTAATTTCAATCAAGGTTATCTATTCAGCCTTAATATTAGAGATAAAGAAAGTCTAGAGTAAATCTCAATCAAGGCTATCTGTCCGACCTTAATGTTGGAGATAAAGAAGGTCTGGAGTAAATCTTAATCAAGACTATCTGTATGGCCTTAATGTTGGAGATAAAGAAGGTCTGGAGTAAATCTTAATCAAGGCTATATGTCTGGCCTTAATGTTGGAGGTAAAGATGATTTGGATAAATCTCAATCAAGGCTATCTGTCCAGCCTTAATGTAAAAAAGATTTAGGTAAATCTCAATCAAAACTATTTGTCCGACCTTAATGTTGGAGATAAAGAAGATTTGGGTAAATCTCAATCAAGGCTATCTGTTTGACCTTAATATTAGAGATAAAGAAGGTCTTAAGTGAATCTCCATCAAGACTATCTATCTGGCCTTAATGTTGGAGATAAAGATGATTTGAAGTAAATCTTAAGGCTATCCATCCAGCTTTAATGTTGGAGGTAAAGAAGATTTGGGTGAATCTCAATCAAAGCTATCTGTTTGGCCTTAATGCTAGAGATAAGGATGATTTGGGTAAATCTCAATTAAGGCTATCTGTTTGGCCTTAATGCTAGAGTTAAAGATGATTTAGGGTAAATCTCAATCAACTGTCTTTTCAAAGCTATCGCCCTACTAAAAAAAATATTCTTGTGATAGGTCCTATTCCTGGTCAAAAATATAGTGAAATTACCTTTCCTATTCTATCTTCGGATCCCACCACTAAGAAATATGTTCACTTTCTTTTTAAAATATCCCATATATGTAGGCAGAAACAGAGGAAGGGATCAGATTTATCCCGATGGGAGCAAGAGAAGATTTGGGTAAATCTTAATCAAGGCTATCTATCCGGCCTTAATGGTGGAGATAAAGAAGATCTGAAGTAAATCTCAAGGCTATCCGTCCAACTTTAATGTTGGAGGTAAAGAAGATTTGGGTGAATCTCAATCAAGGCTATCTATTTGGCCTTAATGCTAGAGGTAAAAATGATTTTGGACAAGATAATTTAGTGAAAAGAGAGCCTCAACCTATGGCAAGTCGACTCGCAAGATTCTAAGGAAGAGCCTCGGTTTATAGCTAATCAGCTCAAGATTTTGGTTGTGCGAAAGAAATTTGTGAAGGGTTAGGCCTTTCAGAAGGCTCAAAGGAACTTTGTCAGGAGTAGAAGGACTCTGGAAGTCACCTTCATTGATTAGATCTAAAAAGGTATTATTTAGCTTCAAAGAGACACTAGTTAGTTTTAGGAGGTGTCGGTAAGCTTAGAAGAAGTATTGGTCAACTTTAGGAGATGTCAGTGAGGCTATTGGCTTAGCTTATGCATGATGGTGCATAATTGTAGATGATTGTATAGGTACTGGTGCACAGATGATGCATGCATGTTTTAGAATTCATGGACCTTTTATTTAACTTTTATGCCATGCATGATTTGTGATGATGCCTGTAATGGATGATTGCATGAATGGTTAGGGTGAGGTAATTAATTAATTAAAAAGATTAATTAATTAATTAGAGAGTGATTGGAGGGAGAAGAAGAGAGGAATTTGAGGATAGCAATCTACTCAAATTCAAGAGATGTTGAGAAATGAGAAGAAATGGTGAGGTATTTATAAGAAAGTGAGTGAGGGTAGTTTAGGAAGTGAAAAAGTGAAAAGACCAAAAGGATAGAACTACAAAAAAGCTGAAAAACCAGATTAAGGGCTATTTTGGAGACTGCAAGCGGGCACTTTGGGCGGCGCCACCGAAGGCCTAGGCTACCCACCGAGCCTCTAGGCAGCGTCGCTAGCTAGTTGAGCGGCGCGTCTCCTGCAGGGGCAGCGGCACCACCCAAGCTAAAGCCAGCACCACCAATGTCTGGGTAAATGTGCTAACTGGATTTTTACTTTTTCTCCCAGTAAGGTTTTTGAACTTCTAGATCAATTTTCAGGAGTTATAAAGCTTAGAAAATTAATCAGTAAGTGTCAATAAGTTTTAGAAATATACTGTTTGATATAAAAGATTCGGTCATGGTAGAAAAAGTACTAGCATTTGAAAAATTAAGTATTCTCCTACTAAAGTGACTGCAAGTCCATTTTTAGCTCCGGAGGCGCTGTCCCCAGCACCCCCGTAAGGGGCGCTGCTCCCTTGACCCCTGCCTGCTAACTGGCTAGCGAGACCGCCGTACTGGCTCTGCGTAGCACACTAAACTTAGTAGGTGTCAAACTGCAGTCGAACAATGAGGTGTAAAATTAAGGGTTCACAAGCATTGAGGTGGAAATAAGGATAGTTTGGAAGCTCTTTTCTTACTTTTTAAGGATGGTGTCCACAGTATCCATGTCGATTATCTTGGCCATTGGTATGTTAAGGAAAAACCAGAGAAACAGTTAAGTACATGGGAAGAGATAGGAAAAGGCAATGCTGATTTCAAGGGAAAATGATTCCTTATAGTATTAAGAGCCATTTGGGTTTTGATGGTTTCTTAAGTTAGGATGGGCCAAGGTATAAGGCTTGGTAATGTATTTGGACCAAAGGAGTTTGGGCTTTAGATGTTCAAATATGTTGAGCCAAGGTTGTTTAGGGGTAAAGGGTTGGTTTTTGGGTAAAGTGTAGGTTTAAGGCATTCTTGATTTTAGAGTCCTATAACGTTAAGGTTTTTGAGATAAAGACAAAGGATATGGGTTAAGCTTGTGGTTAGGTAGTGAATTTTAGGTAAAGTGACTTGAGTTTTAGGGTTGGAATATAAGGTAAAAGCACTTAGGGTTATAAGTTCAAAGTTTAAGATTTTGGGTTGAAAGTGGTTGATATTCATTTAGGAAGGGTGTTTATGCTTATGAGTTTAAGGCTTAAGATGTAAGGTTCAAGTGCTTGGTGTTTAGAGTTATGTGTTTAAGGTTTAAGGCTAAGGTTATGGTGTTTAAGATAAAAGCTAAGGTGATGGTGTTTATATTAAAAGTTAGGGTAAATTATTTAAGGTATATGGTTAAGGTGTTTGAATGATTAGGGTGTAGGGGTGAAGATTAGATATAGGCAGAAGCATTTGGGGTTTAGGGTTGAAAGCATTTAGATAGTGTTTAACACTTCTTTGGTTTAAGGTTCGGCTAGATTTGAGATGCATGTATGTTGTACAGTATAGATACATGATATGCATAGAAAAAAAAAACATTTCATAAGGATGCAAATATACAAGGCTTTGATTATGGTACATAAAACCTAAGGTCATGTTCTAGGTTCATTACATGAGAGGGTAAGGGTGGTTTGAATAGGGTACCCATTACATTAGAGTAATGATATACCTAACAACATGTGAGTCAAGGAGTCTCGCATGGGTCCAACAGCACTTATTGCTTATTACACCTTTGAAAAGATCAAAGGATTAATCGCAAGGTGGATGATTTTACTATTAGCAAGTAAACCCAAGTGTTTCCACTTGATACTACTCACTATCTATTGTTCTCCTAAAATTAGGCTTAAAGGCAAAGAGTTTATGCAAGTGATGCATAAGAGTCACAACTATGTTAAGGGCCAAACTTTATTTTTAAACCATTTAGTAGTCCTTTTACATTTTCCTTCTATTAAAAAGAAAGTTTATTCCCCAGTGGAGTCTTCAGTTATGAGGCATTATCGGAGCACTAGTCTGATCCACTAAAGGGAATCAAAATGGTCATTGGGTTAATATTGGAGACCTCTAGCTCAGATAGATTGATTTTGAAAAAGTGTACTAGAGTCGCCACCTTAATTATATTTATTTGGAAAAGTTAAGAAAAAACTCATTTGACTCTAATTGATATCCCAAAGGAAAAAGTGCATAAGAGTCGAAAGCAAAAAGGATTTAGGGACTATGTTTTCAGTTCATTTTAAAATACTTTGGCATTTAACTTAAAAATAATTTTATGAATTATGCATGTATAATTTAATTGATGCATGATTATTCATTCCATTCATTCATATAAACAAAAATATAAAAGGAAAATAAAATGGAAAATAAAACTAAGATTACAATAAAAACAAATTTAGGGGATTCTTCCTCCAATCCTTATAGGTTCTAAAGAAGCCACACATTCCCCAAACTAATTTTAAAGAAAATAAGCAATTAAAAAGAAATCCTAAGTGAAGAAGGTGATAGGGGAGAAATTGGTTAATTTTAATTGGATTTGATGCTTGATGAATAAGCATGCCTGCTTATCCCTTTAAATAGGAATTAGAACCCATGCAGTTCTCCCTTCTCTCAAAAGAGTTAGTTTAGTCTTAGCCTTTTATCATATTTCAATTGATTAATTAATTTGAGAGTTTAGTTTATTGATTGATTGATTTTAATTGATTACCAAGTTGAATTAATTAATTTAGATTCTAATTAATTAACCTAAGTGAATCAATTAACAGAGTCGGGGTTAGAAGAGAAAAGAATTAGGCAATGAACCTAAAGGGGAGAAGGAATCCCACTAAGAGAAATAAAGAAAGAAAGGAAAGAGAAAGGGAAAAAAAATTTACCCTGTGCTTGCACAACTTTGAGACGAAGGAGACTTGTCTTAGTTGACTGCAGACTTGCCCCCGGATGATGGCTTGCCTCGAATGGCGAGAAGCTTTTAACTTTATAGGTTAGCTCAAAAAGTCACAACTAAACTCACTTTGCAAAGTAAGAAGCAATAGCAAAGAAAAAGTAAACTTTTGACTAAGGAGCTCATTCCTTGGCAGATCAAACTTGTAGGGATGGGTTGCTTGATGAAAGGCTAATCAATCAAACTAAAAGGTGATGAAAACTGAGTGGGAAGACTCCTACATATAGGGGAAAGGCTGGGGGAAGAGTTTGTAAAGTTTCAATGTGGGATTAAATCAAAAAGCTAAAGAAAATTCAGATAAACTTAGAATTTTGGACTTGGAACACACAAGCTTTATGCAATTGTCATGCTCGTCGGTTCGCCGATTTAGCTATTTTGGCATGTTTCTTATCTATTTTTCATGATTCTAGTTACATTGTGCTCCTTATTCAATTTAAAATGATTTGAGAATGGTTCAAAGGCCAGAGGGATAGGTCCCAACTCCCGAAGCTCAATTTTCTCAATTTTCAGTTTTTGGTAATTTTGCTTCTAGGGATTTGTTTACAATGCTAGGTGTTTCCAAGGTTCAAATGGAACCTGAAGGGTGTAAAATTGAGGGTTCACATTGTGTAGCATACTAATCTTAGCAAGTGTCAAAACTGAGAGTTCACAGCTGCCTCCTCATCAAAATTGTCTTGTCTATAAGGTGATTATGATGATAGTAAACTAGAGAGAAGGAATAATACAAGGAACCAAAATGATGTCTAAGTCAGTGCTTGGACATATTTAAGTGGAAGACATGATCGAAAATGAACCACATGGATGTTTAAGCAATTGTTTCTAAACATTTACGGGTGGAGAATGTAACTGACTTTGATAAATAGATGGGGGAATGGACTATATGGATGCCTATGTAGTTTATGTCTAAGCATTTATAGGTAAAAATTGACTGATAAATATAAGCGAGAAAAGAAACCAAAAGGATATCTAGGCTAATAGCTAGATATTTTTGGGTGAATTGATGGATATGATTGACCCAGATAGAAGGAGGGGAAAGAAAGACTTGGATAAAAAGGAGGAGAAGGACATTTAGATTACACATTTCTCGGTGATTGATTTAGATGGATTTTGGATTAAAAAAATGAGGAAACAAGGAAGCAAAGGGATCTATTTAGACATTTCTAAGTGAAGGATGTGGCTTACTTTTAAGATAAGCGAGAATGAAAAGGGAATTAGATTGACATCTAAGTGAGAATGCATTTCTAGGTGGAGAATATGTTCGATTCAAAATAAGAGGAGATGGGAAAGGAACCCTAGGGTTGCTTAGGTGATCATTTCTAGACATTTATAAGTGAATTGATTGATAAAGGAAGATGCTTTCAATATCTTTAGGAGATTTTGCATGATTGGCATTAGAATTGCATGTCTCTTAGGTTATTCTGATGAGCATGAACCAAAATGGTTGTGATAAGATTGGGTGAAAGTTGATTATCACAATCAAATATGGGTGAAAAAATGGTTACCACAGTCAAGATCAGGTGAAAATTGGTCAGAATCGGGTGAAAGATTATTACCATGGTCATGATGGGCTGAAAAATTATTATCACGATTAAAGCCAAGTGAAAGATAGTTAATTTACTTAGAGAAGACCTAGCTCTATGCAATAGGTTAACAATTATTAGAAAGGGAAACTTGCTTGTGCAAATTATCACATTCCAACTTCTGAGACATGACGGTCCTAGAACATGGAGAGACATAAGGTCACCCACACCTGTATAACCCACTTATACTTATACAAATACTGCCTAGGATCATGCCAAAATCTCTTGCATTAACTTAAATAAATTTTTTTTTATTTTTTAATTTTTTTTAAGAAAACCTGAAGTTGCAAAAGCGTAGTTAAAATATACTTTAAATATAAACCATAAGGAAATAATATTTATAATCCAGTTGAAACCTTAATAAATAACATCTCAAAATAAACATCAAAAATAAATATTCCCAGAGTATCTAACAACAACCCTTCATAGCATAGTATTATTAAAGACTTAGACAAGGAATTTCCCAAGCGAGGTAGTGTAATAACCTACATCTACCCCAAGAGTTTTAGTGACAAATTATTTAAATTTAGAGTTATTGTGACAAATTGTGTGACTATATGAAAATTTATGTGTGATGCGATTTATGGGTTTGAGGCATATTAAATTAATTTTAATATGCCTAATATGAATTATTATTGTGAAATA
Organism: Reutealis trisperma; assembly: GCA_947687605.1. NCBI lineage: Eukaryota > Viridiplantae > Streptophyta > Magnoliopsida > Malpighiales > Euphorbiaceae > Reutealis > Reutealis trisperma. The sequence goes on along the minus strand of CANTUT010000355.1, from coordinate 231,561 downwards.
AATAATTTGAATAAAATGCATTAGCATGAAATAATTTATTTTTCGTAAAATGAATTTTCATATAAAAAGGCGATTTTTAAGCATAAAATAATTGTATGCATATTTTTTTAAAATAATTTTTTAATAAATGTTTTGGGAGAAAATTTTAATGAAAATAATAAGAAAAATATTTTATTTTAATTACCTATAATTAGCCCTAAATTTAAATAAAAAGCCTAAATACCCAAAAGTTCACTACGCTAAAATCCTCCTAACCTAGTTCATTAAGGGTATTAGTGGAAATTGCACCCAAACCCTAATGTTTAATGAAAATTTCAGCCAACCTAGGTTTTCTAGCAGCCATCAGTCTATTTTTCTGTATCTTAGCAGAAAAATTCTCGCAAAATATTTTTCTCTATCAAAATTAAGAAAATACCTTTCAGTTTCGATATTTCTTGACCGTAATCATAAGTTTTCCTTTTCTTTTAATTCCTAAACTGATTTCTATGAAATAAATTATGAGAAAATTATTTTGAACTGGTTGTTTACTAATTTTTATAAATTTAATTTTGTTTGGGTGAGTTTTTGGGAGAGAAAATTTATTTTCTATTGAAAACACAAATCTTTCCGCAAGATTTCTCTAAAGGTGAATTCTATAACTTAAATCATAAACATCACCAATGGGGGGCGATTTTTGCATCATTGGTTTCTAAACTGATTTTTTATTTGTTTTGATGAAAATATTGGATTAAATGATATTTTTGCATATTTCTGTAATGAACGAAAAGTTTCAGAAAACAAAGGAATTCAAGGTTTTTGTGCTAGAACTTAGAAGTTGGAAAATTCTATAATTAAATTAACATGTGGCTGCCAATTTGTGTGACACTGAAGTCTAATATGATATGTTTTGTTTAGATGAAAAACAATGATTTAAATCATGTGTTTGCATATTGCTCTAGTGAACAGAAAGCGCGAAAACTCATGATTTTCACCTAATTCTTAAAACTTGGAATTTTTTTGTATAAATCCTACCTATGGCTACCGAATCATGCATGAAGATGTTCTCAACTAATATTTTCTATGATTGAATAAAAAATAATGGTTTAAACCACCTGTTTACATATTACTATAATGACCGGAAAATACCAAAAACAAGAAAACTCATGGTTTTGTACCCTATAAACCAAAAGTTGAATTTTCTTGTATGAGACATACCATGAGTGGATGATTCATGTGAATTAATATTCTAAAATAATTTTTATTGTGTTTACATGAAAAATCTTGATTCAAACCATGTTTTTACATATTACTAAAATAGATAGAAAGTGCGAAAAGTAAGAAAAATTCAGTTTTTCCTTTGGTGATGCATTCGGCCTACTATGGGATTTTTATCCCAATGTCTATAATTTTTATGCAATATATTTTGATGATTATTGACATGTATGTATGTATAATAAATGATAAAATTGCATGTTAGTTGAAGGTATGACCCTAAACAAACCTAGAGGCACTTTGGTATACTTAAGGTATCTTAATCTCATATCATGATTTGAAGGTGAATGTGATTAGGAAATATGGAACTAGATGTTATGATGACTTGAATATGAATAAATGGTCTTGAGTTGATGAGGTGATTGATTAAATGAATGGATCATAAGAGTTAAGCATGACACTTGAAAGGTTAAGTGATTAGTTGACATGTGTGAAAGTGTTAAGTGTAATAAGTTGACTGTTAAAGTGAACTAATATTAAGATAATGGCATCATGATGACCTTAGAAAGGCATTGACATGTTTTAATGTGTTCTCATATGAGCCTATCTGGGCTAAGTGTGCAAGACTTTCAAAGTCAATGTGTATGTGCAAGTGATGAGGTGCAATTATCTATGCAACTCTAAGTGTATATGAATATTACATGTGCATGGGTTAGTTATGGGATATGAGCATCATGATTAAATAAGTACTAAGTATTAAATTAAATATTATGTTAGAGTTTGAGGAGCTTTAGAAGTTCAAAAGGGCTATGTACACAAGGAGCAAAGGAACCACAATGTGAGTAAACTCTATATTCCTACTTCCAGTGTGAGTAAACATTATAATCTTGTTTCAAGTGTGAGTAGCATTATGATATGTTACAAACATGTGATATCTTGTTATATGAACCTTTGTGATCTTTGAAACCCAAGTTTTTTTTATCCTAAAATTTGATTAAGTGATTTATTTGTAAAGCTTGGGTTGCCAAAGGACAATTGGTCCAAAAACCACTTTTGTTTATCCAATGAAAATTTCTTGTGATTATTATCCTAACTTACATTCTTTTTGGAACTACATTGTTCTTGTATCTTTTGTTCAATAAGTTAAACTAATATTACCATTGTGAAATATGTGATTATTGCCTTAAATGTTATTGACATATATGATTACCATTAGCTCTAGCTATGGTACCTCTAACCCTTTATGCAGAATCCTCGTGCTGATACGGGTAATCATCAGAACCTGTGCATACGGTCTTAACCCGATGGATAGGAGTAGCGTATCCACCTCAACTAGAAAGGGGCAGTTCTAACCATAGGGCCTAATCAGCTTCATGCCTTTTATGTTATAGGAGTTAGAATTTGGTATAAGACCACCTCTCCTCTATAGGTTCGAGTGATAAAGCAATAGCCTTCACTCACCATGTGATATATGTGTGATTTCTGCAACTTTGCTAAATTGCAACTTGATTCATGAATTATAATCATGAGCTATATGTATAAGCTATGTGTTTCCTTCTCAAAGGAAGATGTGTTAATGTACGTGCTATATTGTTTACTCATCGAGATCATCTATCTCACCCCTTTTCCTTATGTGGTTCCAGGTGAGCAAATGTGAGGAGGCAAGGTGATAGCTCAAGCTTTCTACTCCACTTAGGGACTCCTTATCAAAGTCATTAATAATACCATGTTATGAAGTGTTGTCATTAGATGCTTCGGGAATATTGATTCCTATATTATTTTTCTTAAGTTTCCAAATGGGATATGATTATTATTTTCCTTATGGATTTTATATGAAATGTCTAATTATAGTCTTCTGCAATTAAAGGTATCCATTTAAATGTTTTAAAAGAGTTATTGTGTGAGGTTTGGTACGATCCTAGGCATGATTTGTATATGTGTAAGTGGGTTTTACAGGCATGGGTGACCTTATGTCTCCCCATGTTCTAGAACCGTCATATCTCTAAAGTTGGGATGTGACAGGTAGGATGCTTGAGCCATCATCTTGCCTCCTTATACTGTTTACTTGGAATCACATAAAGAAAAAGGATGAGATAAATGATCTCAATGAGTAAATAATATGGCACTTACAATAAGGCATATCCCTTTTTAAAAGGAAACTCATAGCTTATAATACATAGTTCATGTTTTACAATTCATGAATCAAAGGTTGCAATTTCTCAAGGTAGCAAAAATCACACATATAACACATAACACATAGAGTGAAGGTTATTGCCATGATCACTCAAACACACAGAAGAGAGGTGGCCTTAGACCAAATTTCAACTCCTATCACATAGAGAAGCATGAAGCTTATTAGGCTCAACAGCTATAATCACCCCTTCTAGCTAAGGTGGATACACAACTCTTATCCATTAGGTTAAGACTGTGTCTACAGGTTCCAATGATTACTCGCATCGGCACGAGGATTTCTGCATAAAGGGTTAGAGGTACCATAGCTAGAGCTAATGGTAATCACATATAACAATAGCATTTAAGGCAATAATGACATATATCATAATAACAATAACAGTTTAACTTTTGAACAAAAGATACAATAATAGTGTAGTTTCAAAAAGAATGTAAGTTAGGGCAATAATCATAAAGGTATTATCATTAGATATTCAAAAATAATTTTAGACTAATTATCCTTTGGCAACCCAAGCTTAACAAGGAAATCCTAGAGTTTCATTTTAGGATAGAAAGAACTTGGGTTTCAAGAATGTTAAAGGTACACATATCATGATAGCTTGTACTTGTAACAATATCACAATATTTACTCATCTTATAGTTCCTTCGCTCCTAGAGCACGTAGCCCTTTTAAACCTTTAAAACTCTTTAAGCTCTAACATAATGTTTAATTTAATACTTAGTACTTATTTAATCATGATGTTATCCTATCTCATAACTACCCTATGCACGTATAACATTCACATACACTTAAAGTTGTACATATAAGTGCACTTCATCACTTGCACGCAACATGTTGACTTTAAAGTCTTGAACACTTAGCCTTTATAGGTCCATATGAAAACACATTATAATTCATGTCAATACCTTTCTAAGGTCAACACAATATCATTATCTTAATATCAGTTCACTTTAACAATCATCTTAGTACACTTAACACTTCTATATATGTCAACTTAACAAATAACCTTTCAAATATCATGCTTATCTCTTATGACCAATTCATTCAATCAATCTCTTCATCAATTCAATATCATTAATTCATTATCAAGTCATCATACAACCTACTTCCATATTATCCAATCACATTCACATATTAATCACAACATAAGGTTAAGATACCTTAAGTATATCAAACTGCCTCTAGCCTTGTCTAGAGTCATTCCCTCAATCAACATGCAATTTAACCATTTATCATTCATTCATACATCTCAATAATCATTATGATATACTACATTAAAATTATAGACATTGAGATAAAAATCCCAACAATGGTCGAATACTCCATTAAAGAGAAAATTTGAATTTTCCTATTTTTCGCACTTTCTGTCTATTACAATAATAACATGGTTTGAACAAAAATTTTTAATGTAAATATAACAAAAATGATTTTAGAACGTTAATCCATAGGAATTGGCACATATATAAATCCATATGCATGAAAATTTCTAACTTTAGGTTTTAGGATGAAAAACCATGAGTTTTCTTGTTTCCGATACTTTCCAATCATTACAACAATATATAAACATGTGATTTAAACCATTATTTTTAATTCAATCACAACAAATATCAGTTTAGAACATCAATGTACACAAATTAGCAGCCATGGATGCTTCTTATGCATGAAAATCCCAAGTCTAGGGTTTAGAGTGAAAATCATGAGTTTTTTAGCTTTCCACGCTTTTCATTCATTACAGTAATATGTAAACACATGATTTAAATCATTATTTTTCATCTAAATAAAACAAACATTAGTTTAGAACTCCATCATATACAAATCGATAGCCACATGTATATATAACCATAGAATTTTCCAACTTTCAAGTTCTAGAACAAAAACCTTGAATTTCTAAGTTTTCTAAAACTTTTCAGTCATTATAGTAATATGCAAAAATATGATTTAATTTAATATTTTTTTTTAAACACATCAAAAATTAGGTTAGAATAGAAGCATATAAAAATTGCCCCCTTGGTAATGTTTATGCATGAAAATTTAAATTTTGAGTTGTAGGATTCACCTTTGAAAAAATCACGTAGAGAGGTTGGTGTTTTCGATAGAAAAATTGATGTTTTTCTCTCAAGAAATCACCTAGGCCAAATTTTATCAGTAAACATTCAGTTCAAAATAATTTTCTTATAATTTATTTCATAGAAATTAGATAAGAAATTGAAAAGAAAGAAAAACTTAAGAATACAGTCAAGAAATCACAAAGTTAAAGGTGTTTTGTGAATTTCGGTAGAAAGAATGATTTTGGGAGAATTTTTTTGCTAAAATAATAAAATAATAGAGTGATGACTGTTGTAATGAAGGGCTGGCTGAATTTTAGATATTTATATGTAGGTTTTTTGAAATTTCCAAGATTACTCTTAATGAGCTAGGTTATGAGTGTTTTAGTGTAGTGGGCTTTGGATATTTGGGCTTTTTAATTAATTTTGGGGCTGATTATAAGTAATTTAAAATAAAAAATTTTTCTTATTATTTTCATTAAAATTTCCCCCAAAACATTTATTTAAAAATGCACATAAAATTATTTTATGCTTAAAAATCGTCTTTTTGCATGAAAATTCATTTTATGTACAATGAATAATTTTATGCTAATGCATTTCATATAAATTATTTATTTTACAATAATAACTCATATTATGCATATTAAAATTAATTTAATATGTCACATATTCATCAATCACATAGCACATAAATTCTCATAAAGGCACACACTTAGCTTTAATAGTTCTAAGTCAAACAAATTGGTCATAAAAACTCCTAGGGTGGGTGTGGGTCATTACATAAAGATTGTATGAGGAAGAGGACCTTGCTTTGTACAAAAATTTTCTAAAAAGGGGAACCTTGCTCTATGTAAAGGTTGTTTGACATGGGAGATCTTGCTCTACGCAAAGATTGTCATCTTGATATGATTATGAAGACTATCTTGGGATTTTCTGAAAATAAGAATGCCATTATGGCATTAGGGAGGAGTAATTATTCAGAAAGATGTTGTTTAAATTTGGAGAGGTGACATTTAGCTTCAAAAAGGTACCAGTCAGTTTTAGAAGGTGTCAAATTTGAGGTTTTTTAGGAGAAGCCCCACTTTTAGGGGAAATGACTTGAAAGGAAGGTGATTCAGTCACTTTAACAACAAATAGGTTTAGCATTGAGCAATTTTGACTTGGACCAAAAGGCTTACTTTGGTATAAAGATATTTTATGCTAAAAATGGTTTTTGGGCTTTAATGAATATTTAGTTATTTAAGGATGATTGTGTCCATATGGGTTTAGAGAGATGAATTCAGGCTTAAAGAGATAAGGATGGTAAAATAGATTTAGGCTTTGAGAATAATTATTTGCTCAATCTTCAAGAATGATTGATTTTCATTTTGCTAAGAAACATAGGCTCAGAGGGATGATTTATGAAACATGATTCATTTTTGTTATGCTAAGGAACTTAGGCTTAAAGAATGATCTACAAAACATGATTGATTTTAGTTGTGACATGGAACTTGAGCTTAAAGGATGATTTATGAAATGTCATTGATTATGGTTTTTGTTAAGGAACTTGGGCTTAAAGGATGATTTATGAAACATGATTGATTTTGATTTTGTTGTGGAACTTGAGCTTAAAGGATGATTTATGAAATGTGATTGATTATGATTATTGCCAAGGAACTTGGACTTTTGAAGGTGAAGGATTAGGCCTTTTAAAAGGTTTGAAGTGACTTTGCTATGATTAAAAGGGCTTTGAAACTCATAATTTGTTGATTAGATTTTATAGGATTGCCACTCAATTTGATAGGTCTTTGAAAGTGCAGAGATGTTTACTTAGTTTGATGCAATAAGCATTTGACTTACATGTGCTGCTACAGCTAAAAAGGTAACTTTGAAGATGACTTAATGATTTTAAAGGCAATGCCTTTAGCAAGGGATAAAGATAACTCAATAGTTTTAGGTATAAGATATGACAAATTGATAGAAAATGATGACTTAGAAGATATGTTGTTTATAAGATCTTCCTTTATTTTTGAAAATGATCCTTAGTAAAAATAAAAGTGATGCCCCCTAATGGGACCCTCCTTTTACTTTAAAAAATGATCCTTAGTAAAAATGATTTTTGCTTTATCTTAGATTATGCTCGGTAAACTCATAGTGTGGTCCATTGGATGGAGTATAACTATTTATTGGGTAGAGGTGACCATCTTTAGTTTTTTTTTTTTTTTTTTTACTCTGCTTGATATTACTTGGTGGATGACATTCAATAGATGCAAAAGAAGAGAGGCCATTAGCTTGGCATATGTATGATGGTCTATGATTGCAAATGATTGTATAATGTTTGCCCTTATGCACCAAGAAGAGGGATTAAATTGGTAGGAAATTAAAAATTAGATAGAAAGAGATAGGGAAAGAGAATGAACACAATCAATTTTTATAGTGGTTCAAGTATTAACGAACCCTACGTCCACTCCCCAATCTCAATTGGGTATTCTACTACTAGATGATACTTACAAGCAGTTTCAAGCTCACTCTAAACTTACAATGTATTTTCAATGGCTCACACACAACCCTTACAAGTGTTTCCCTTAGGCTCACACTCAAACCTATACAAGAGTTTTCTAATGGCTCACTCTCAACCCAACAATATGTGTTTTCAAGGCTAACACTTAACCCTTTCAGCTATCAATACTCTTACAACAACCAAATAATAACAATTAAGAGTTAAAGGCTTTGAGAAATAAAATTATAAGAGTTTGGCTTAAATGAAAGTTGTTGGATCATTATAAGGGTCTTTGGAGGGGGTATTTATAGCTTCTTCCCTCCAAATTCCCATTATAAAGAAATACCAAAAAGGATCCTCATAACAGCCACAAAATCTTGCATTAAATGCACTATCAGAGCTGGGTCACAGTCGCTAAGCCCTTTTTGTGGTCGAGACTAATATTTCATGGTCACAATCTTCATAATCCAAAATGGCTAGATCACACGTGGCATCTTCTAATTGGTTTTTTGACTATCCATTGGAAGCTTGGAATCCTGTATGAATTTCACTGTCTTGGGTGCGACTCAGAAGCCAATAAAGTCTTTGGGAGATTTCAAGCATACTTGAAATTCAATCTATCAAATATGTTATCATCTATAAAATAAATACTTAAAGTACATATTAGATACCTTCATTTTGATTGACAAGATCAAAATAGAGATTGACTAAGTTTTGAAATAACTTAGGTCAACATATAGTATAGATGATGTATATTTATGTATGCATGTTTTGTGATTCTTGAACTTTTTGTTTAATTTCTATGCTATGAATGATTTGTGATGATGTATATAATGGATGAACTATAGATACACGATGGTTGATTCACAGGTTTACTTTGTGTATGTTATAAATGCAATTTGCATAAGATGTCGACTCTTAAAAATGATCTTGGAACAAAGTGGCTTGTGGGTTATGAAATTATTTTTTGGTGGGTTGATAAGGCTATTCTAGGAAGGTCTAACAAATCTGTAATATTTTTGAGTGATATCATAATGGTAATTTGGACCCTAAGTAGAAGGGTGTTTATGAAAACTAGATGCCTTGAATTAATGAATGGTTATTCAAAAAGGTGATTTTACGAAGATGCTCTATTTTTAGGGGATAACAATTCAATTATTTCAATATGGGTTAAGGCTTAGCATGGCAGTGGGATAGTCGGGTTGGTTTGTAATAGATTTAGCAGACAGGTGGCTTATTTCAAGTTCAAAGGGTTCAAAGGGGTGTTTGTCTATTTAGACTTCCCAAGACTTTAAAGGAAGGATTAGCTTTGGTAATGGGGTGTCAATGGTTTACTCCAAGGTCAATTTTAGAAGCTTGAGAGGATTTATAGGTTACCATAGGTGATAAGGATTCATGGTTCACTCCACATGGCATGATGGTTCCTTTAAAATGAGGTAAAAATATCTAGGTTTTGCTCCTAACAAAACTTTGAAAATTGGCTTTAGTCTAAATGGATGTTTTAGTTACGTGGATGATCTAAAGATAGCTTAGACTCTGAGGATTAATTTCTTTAAAAGGTTCAATTTAGGTTTGGCAAAAGCATTAGGGTTTTAAGGATGAACAAATAATTGATGGGTCTACTCTATGAGGACTTGTTCTGGTCTTTGTGATTTAGGCCTATAATTAGAAGAGGTTGACTATGATAGGTTAAAATCATAGAGTTTTAGACCGAAAGGAGGTAGTGTAGGTTTCAAACATTTGGTAGCACTGTGAAAGCCACTGATGTGAATATGGTCAAGGCCCCCTGGAAGTTTCTCAGTTGAATCAGCCATTATATGAGTTTCTAGATAAATTAACAAAGACAAATATCTTACAACCCTTTGATCTAAAACCTCTACCAAATCTGGCTCCTCCGAGGTTCAATGCTAAACTATATTACCACTTTCATCAGATAATAGGGCATGACATGGACAAGTATGAAGACTCTGCCATGAAATCCAAGATCTCACCGTAATAAGACCATCCTAAAACTAGAAAGACTTGATATCAAAACTAATCTACTTTCCAATCATGATAATGCATCTCCTCTTTACACTTATCTGATTGATTTTATTATAATAGAAAAGTAAGTCCTTAGCTACTTTACTCCTATAAAAGAGAGTTTGAAAGACAATGAAGTGAGAGAACAGAAATGGAGAGAATGAGTTAAACACATTTGACATTAGAGAATAGAAAATGAGAAAGGACTGTTTCATATCGTGACCATTGATACTTAGAGTGATTGTGATACAGTTTAGTACTTGAATTTCTGGAGGGAATTCAAGAGGGGTAATGATGGAGTTAATAATTTGATTCAGAGTGGAAAGGTGTATCAACCCCTACTGAAAAGGTAGAGAATGAGAGGGTGAGTGAAAAAAACAAAGGGGGAGAAGACAATGACACTCTTTTTAAGCAATTAAGGAAAACCCCTGCAAACCTAAACATGCAGAACATTTAATGACTCTAAAAGACATAAAGAACCCTTGGTCAAGGCTGTAGCAAAAATACCCATTTCTACTACCATCACTCTAGAAGATTTGGTTAGTCTGGTTGGTGTTAAATCTCCCACTATAAGCTTTATCGATCAAGAACTAACTGTTCAAGGGAAAGACCACACCAAACCTCTAATCATCCAAGTAAAGGTTAAGGGAATGAAAGCTATAGTAGATGATGGGTCAGTTATTAATATGTCCTTTAAAGGTTCTGTCTAGTCTAGGTGTGACTCCTAAAGACTTGTAAGCCTCATATATTATTATTAGAGCTTATGATAATTCTAAAAGGACTGTGGAAGAAACCTTTCAAACCATTATGAAGGTTGGGGATATTGAATCCATAGTGGAGTTCACTATGATGGATACCTCTATCTTTTGCTCTTTTGCTCGGAAGGCTTTAATTTCACCCACTTAAGAGAGTTCCTTCTACTCTACATCAAAAGATCAAATTTCCTTTTGAAGATGGGATAAAAAATATTAGAACTATGAATGATGAGATGGTAGCCATGCTAAAACTTGATTTAGATGATGGGCCTTTAATGTGTGGTTTCCAAATATATGGAATTTATGAAGATTGGATGGATCCATAGGTAGCAGGGATAATTAACAATTAGAATTTCTTTCCTATAATGGGGTTAAGTAAGAATAATTAAGGAGTGACTAAAGCTATAAATTCCAAGGGGTAGACTTCTAAACTCGGCTTAGGCTTTGACGCTGAAAATCCCCAGTTGATGAGCCGGATCATTTTGAAATGAATGGAAGGTTTGTTAAGGAAAATGAAGCTCATCCTTACTACGGTTTCCTAGAGCTAGTAATTTTCAAAGGTAAGGGGATTCCTGGTTTTGAGATCTTCAAAGATGTTATGTACTTCGTTCAAGCCAAAAAGATAGAAGTGGTTAAGAAAAGGGGAGTTGTAGTAGGAAAGAGAAAAGATGACCTAATGGATGGCATCAAGAAGTTGTTCTAGACTAAAGACCTAGAAGCTAAGTAGGAAGACATTAATAAGGTAGTTGATAATGTAACTAATGACAAATACATTGTCAAGAACATTGATTTTGAGTTTTTTAATGAAATGAAATTTGATTTTGCTTATTTGTTTGATGTTTTTCCCAGTGGGAGCATTCATAAAATAGACCTCATATGTGCACATTTATAACATCAATGCATCTAATTTATGTGAATTTAATTTGAGCACTTTTAGAAAACCAAAGCTATTACAACTGGGTCTTAAAGTTGCAAATGGATTTAGGGAGGGATTAAGAGACATGCTCATCAAAAAATAAAAGGCATTCGCTTGGAGTTATGAAGGCATGCCTAGGATAAACAGATTAATTATGAGCATACCATTCCATTGTATCCATATGCAAGACAGGTAAAATAGAATCTTTGACAGTTTAGACCAGAATAGGCCACTCTGATTAAAATCGAGGTCATTAAGTAGATAGAAGTGGGATTCTTAGAAGTAGTTGATTATCCTGAGTGGTTAGCCAACATTATACTAATTCCTAAGAAGGATGGGAGTTTAGAATGTGTGTCGACTTCAGGGACTTGAACAAGGCTTCTCCAAAGGGTAATTTTCCTTTATCTCATATTGATGTCCTTATAGATGGCATAACAATGATGAAATAGTACTCTATTTGTGATGGATTGTAGGATACAATCAAATTCTGATAATCGAGGCAAATAAGGCAAAGGCTACTTTTATGACTCAATGGGGAACATTTTGCTACTGGGTTATGCCATTTGAGTTTAAAAAAAAATATTGGAGCCACTTACTAGTGCATAGCCGTCACTCTGTTTCATGATATGATTCACAATGAGCTAAAAGTATATATTAATGTTATTATAATGAAACTCGAAATCGAAGAGGAGCACCTAGCAACTTTGGAAAAATTCTTAGACCGAATCATTCAATACAAGTTGCCTTGAACCTTAAGAAATGCTTGTTCAATGTTAATACAGGAAATATGTTGGGATTCATTATGGCCCCCAAGGTATCAAGATCGATCTGGATAAGATTAGAGCAATTTAAGACATGCCTCAAACTAAAGACTGAGAAGGAAGTCAAAGGGTTTTTAGGAAGGATCTAGTAGATCAGTCGATTCATTACTAAATTGTCTTCAATCTCTAAACTAATATTTAAGTTAATGAGAAAGAAATAGCCCATAAAGTGGAATGAGCAGTATCATTTTGCCTTTGATAAAATCAAGCAGTACTTAAACAATCCCCTAATACTCCGGCCTCTTTAATCGAGCAGTCCTCTCATTTTATACTTATCTATACAGGAAGTAGCCCTGGGGGTAATGTTACTATAAGTAGATGCAGCTAGTATAGAATTTGCCCTCTAGTATTTGAGCAAGAAGCTACTCCCCTATTAAGAAAAGTACAATTCAGTTGAAAAGGCTTGTCTAGAAGTCATATGGCAACTAAAAAGTTGAGGCACTATTTTTCAAAGTCATAATAGTGTCTCAAATGGAACCTTTCTAATACTTTTATGCAGTTCTCACTCTAGTGGGAAAATTATCTCAATGGCTTACTCTAGTGGGAAAATTATCTCAATGGCTTATTTTATTATCTAAATTTGATATAGCATATGCCACAAAGAAAATGGTAAAGGGCATAACAGTGGTGGATTTTTAGCACAATCACATGTAAAAGGAGATGAAAAGGAATAAGAGTCTGGCGATAATCAAGAAGTAGACTTAGAGATTATATTTTGATGGAGCTATAAATAGGAATACAGCCAAAGCTGGAATTGTCTTGCAATCCCCTAAAAAAGAAAAATTCCTTTAGCAAAGAAGTTAGATTTTTTTATCACAAACAAAATAGTAGAGTATAAAGCTTGCTTATTTAGATTAGAATCCTTAGCAGCTTTAAGGATAAAGTAGGCCAGGGTTATTGGGGATTCTAAGCTAGTCATCAAGCATGCAATAAGTAATTAGAGAAAAAATATTGAAGCCTTATATGGATTATTGTAAACCATTAATTTTGCACCTTTTAATATGTGTTTGAACCTTAGAAGCACTTAGACTTGGTAAACAAACCTTTAAAAGTCGAAAACTCTCAAAATTGAAAAATCAAAACATTTCTTTTTAACATTTGAACCATTTTAAATCATTCAAGATTGAGCATAATACAACTAAAATCACGAAAAACGGATGAGAAATGAGCAAGAATGGGCGAAATCGGTAAAACAGGCCAAAACCAGCCCATTGCCACAAAGGCCTACAGCATTGCCGTAGAGGCCTCTGCGGTTCTTACGGCACTGCCACAGAGAGCTCTACAGTGCCACAAAGCTCTCTACGACAACTCCAGCAAAAATCCTCTTTTTTTGTAATCCCATATTAGAATTTGATGCCTTCTATGCTATAATCCTTTTCCTATATATAAAGGGCATCTCCACACTTCAAGGGACAAACTTCTAGAGCTTGAAAAGCATTAATTTCAAGCAAATTGCTTTGCAATTGCTCCTTACTCACAAAGCAAGTTGGGGGGTTTCTCTTTGATTCCTACTCAATTAGTTAAAGGCTTTCTGCCCGCCTTTTCGAGGCAAGTCTATTGCCCAAGGATCGTTTTTCTAGTCCAAGGCTAGCCGCTACCTGCTATCCAAAGCTAGCCACCACCAGCCATCTGAGGTTAGCCGCCGCCCCCCATCCAAAACCAGCTATTGCCTACCATCATAAGCTAGCCACTACCAGCTGTCCAACACTAGTTGCTGCCTACCATCTAAAGCTAGCCACCGCTAGCCATCCGAGGTTAGCTGCCACCCGCCATCTAAAGCCAGCTGTTGCCTACCATCTGAAGCTAGCCACTACCAGCCGTCTGAGGTTAGCCACCGCCTACTATCCTAAGCCAGTCGTTGCTTGTCATCTAAGGCCAGTCATTGCCTGCCATTTGAGGTAAGCTTCTTTTCCTTTAATTTTCTTTTATTTAAGTTTCTTTGCCCCTTTTAGTTGGTTAACTAAATTGATTCATCTAGGTTGCTAGCTAATCAACTCGGTAGTTAATTAAGTTAATTAATTAACTCAACCCTTTTCTAATCAATTAATCAAAACATGATAAAGTGGCTAGGCCAAACTAACCCCTTCGTAAGAAAAAAGAACTGTGTGGGTTCTAATTCCCATTCAAAAGATAAGCAAGCATGCTTGGTTTAGGCATCAAATATAATTAAAACTAACCAACTTTTCCCCTCTATCACTTTTTTCACTTGCTTTTATTTTATTTTCTTTTACTTTCTTATTAGGCTTAGTTTAGGGAATATGTGACTTCTCTATAACCCATAATGGCTAGAAGAGTTATCCCCTAAGTTTGAGATTTTTATTGTAATGTTAACTTTCTTTTGAACTTTACTTGTGTATTTACTTTATTATTGAATGAGTTGAATGATCATGCATATTATAAACTATCCATGCATCTTAAATTATTCATGATATATATTTTAAGTCATTCTTATATTAATTGGCCAAACTTATTTTTTAAAATAAATCAAAAACCTAATCCCTCATTCCTATTTGGATTTGGAGCTAGTGATCTTTTTTCCTTGGGGTAATAATTGGAGTCAAATGGGCTTTTTCCTTATATTTTCCTAAATAAAAATAAATTAAGGTGGTGACTCTAAAAATAATTTCCAAATCAATCAAAGATAAGTCTGAGGGCTTCCCCATGAGTTCTTTCCTAAATGAGCATTTCAATTCCCTTTAGCAGATCGAATCGGTGCTCGGGCGAGACCTCATAGCTGGTGACTCCACTGGAGACTAGCTTTCTTTTAATAAAAGCAAAAATAAGTGGAGTACCAATTAGTTTAAAAAAAGTTTGGCCTTTTAATATGATTGTGACTTTACATGCATTACTTGTATAAGCTCTTTGCCATTCAACCTAGTTTTAGGAAAATAATGGATAGTGAGTAGTATCGAATGGGTAACCCTCATTGGGTCTATTTGCCAATGGTGAAATCATCTACCCCTCGACGAATCCTTTGATCCTTTCAAAGTCATAACGAGTATGCACATAATATTGGACCCAAGCGAGGCTCCTTGACTCACATGTGGTTAGGTATATCACTGCTTTAGTGTGATGGGTACCCAAACCAAGCCACCCTTACCCTTTTATGTAATGAACCTAGATCCTAACCTTAGGTTGTATGTACCCTAATTAAAACCTTGGATCTTTGTATTCTCATATAATATTTTCCTCATACATATCATGCATCCATATTATATAACAAAACATATATTCATCTCAAGTATAGGTCGAACCTTGAATTGAAGAAGGGTCAAACATTCTTACCTCCATTCAAATACCTTCCTTATAAACACTCTCACCTATACCCCATCACCTTATCCAATAACCCTTAAACCATTACCCTGAACCTTTGACCTAAACACCATTATCCCTTTACTCTAGCCCCTAATCCAAGCACTTTCACCCATAACCCTTAAACACATTCACTTTTGTCCTAATCACCTTCGCCCCCACAAACTTAAAACCATCACCCTGACCTTTCATCTTAAACACCTCACATTAGTCTTTATCCTAAACACCATCACCTTAACCACATTCCTCAAACACCATGCCCTAGCCTTACCATAAACACCAAATGCTTTAACTTTACAGCTTAAATGAACCTAAACCCCTTTCAACCTTTGAACCATAAGCCATAAACTAATAACCCTAAAAACATGCTACCTAATCATAAGCTTAACCTATAGCCTCTATCCTTATCTTAAAAAAAAAAAAAACAAAAAAGAAACTAGACACCTTAGGTTCTCTATACCAAAACCATTATCTTAATCTTACCCTTGTTCAAAATCAAACCCACTATCCTTAAGCCCAACACCCATGGCCTATTACCTTCAAAACCAGCCTGTTACCCTTAAGCCTAACAACTTTGCCCCAACATGTTACCTTAAACCCAATGCCTTTGATCCTACCCTAAACCCAAAACCTTTGTCTCATCTTACCTTAAGCCCAAAAAATGGTTAGCTCGTGACACAATAGGGAAGCCTTTTCTTTTAGGATTTGTGTGTCTATGCCTTCATCACCTTTTCAATTCCATACTCGTCACTTACCTTATTGCTTTGATTTAAAGGTACTAATGGCCAACCCACTTGATATGGCTTCCTTGACTACACTTGTTACTAGACTTCTTAAGAAGCAAGAAGAGCATTTTTAAGCTATCCTAGCTACTCAACAAGCCCAATTCGAGGAACAAAGGCAATTCATCATTGAAGAAGTTCGAGCTATGAGTAACCAAGCCAACCTTAACCATCCTAACCCAAACCTTATCTTGAACCAGACCAATCCTAGCCTAAATTCAAGCCAAACCAACTTATATCTAAACCAAGGTGGGGAAGTTTTCTCTTATCCAGACACTAAATTGCTCATAGAAAAACTTGAAGCCATGGAAAAAACCATCAAATCCCTAAAGCACCATAATAATTTAATTAATGTGGACAGTTTAACCTTATTCCCTTATGCTAAGCTTCCTCCTAAATTCAAAATGCTCGAACTAGAAATATTTGATGGAACCATTTACCCTAAGACTCATCTAAAGATATATGTAGGGGCAATGAAACCTTTGGGAGTTAACAATGAGCTCCTTGCTCAACTATTCCAACAATCACTAACTGGTGCTACTAGGAGATAGTTCCTTTCACTAAACAAGAGCCAGAAAAGGACATGGGTTGATATTTGTCATGCCTTTGTCAAATAGTGTCATTGCAATGATGAAATGGATGTCACTAGGCGTAACTTAGAAACTATCAAGCAGCTTCTAGAGGAGTCATTCTCCATGTTCCTTACAAGGTGGAGGGCTAAAGCTATTTAAATGGTAACTAGACTAATAGAGCAAGAACAAGTGGACATCCTTGTCAAAAACCTACTTCGAACCTACCAAGTCCACTTGTTAACCCAATACCTACCCACTTTTAGAGCTTTGGTTGTAACTGTATTAAAGGTTGAAGATTGCATCCAAGGTGCATCATTCCAACCTGAATTTCCCATCACCAACCCAAACAGTAATGAAGAACCTAAGCCCCATTCAGCCCCACTTTACCTTAGTCCTAAGTAGCATGACTTAGAAGAGTTCAAGTCCAGTTAATATGACTTATTTGAGATTGAATTCCAATTTTGAGTTTAAGTCTAAGTCTAAATTTGAGTCTGAGTCCATCATTTTACTTTTTTTTTTGTCAATCATGTCAGTCTCCTTTTATTATCTTGTAATAAAATTTTCCATTGTAATAAAACATCCATATTTTTTTTTTATTTGTGCACTTGGTGAGCTTTAAAAAAAAAAGAAAAAATAAAGACAAAAGAAAAAAAAGAGACAAAGAAAGGATGAAAAAAAAGAGAGAAAGAGAAAAAGAGAAATGAATAGTCAATTAAATCTGTCATAGATAGCATATGTTTGGAATTAAGGTGCCATCAACAATTACTTTCCCAGCTCCTAACCCAAAAAAGATCAAGAAATAGACTTCTCATCAAATAGTTAAAGCACAAAATCAAATAATACACCTCAACAAGTAGCTACAAGTTCATCAAAGTTCAAAATTCAAAGGTTAGAGCCCCTTAAAGTGAAGAAAAGTAGCAAATTATGGTGGAATGTCTTCTCCCAAGTTTCATTATTCTAAGTTCTCTAAGTGAAAAATTGAAAAGGCCGCTTAGGCAAAACTTAGAGCTAGAGAGAGAGAGAGAGAGAGAGAGAGAGAAAGAGAGAGTTCATATTAGTCATCTTCCTTCATGTCCAATGTTATCGAATCATCTTCAATTAATCCATCTCATCTCATATTTTCAAATTCATCCTTCCTTATTAAAGGCTCATTCTCTAAAGTGGTATTGTCTTATATGCCCTTATAGGGGCATATCCTTCTAGGTCGTCATCATCTTTTGTTAATCCGTCTCGTCACTTAGCTTAAAAGAGCTTAGGCACAATCTCTCACATTGCCAGCCTATCATATTCCTATCTCTCATTAAGAGCATATCTGCAAGTTGTCTCTTCTCATTAGTCCTTCAGTCGCTCCTTAGGGCACTTCCTTTTAGCCAATATGTCATCTATAATAAAGTGTCACCCTAAATGTCTCTTTAGTCTCAAAATGGCAAGATTAGCTTGGCTTATTTGTTTCCATAAATCATGTTACAAATAGAAAAATCATACAACTTTCCTGATCCTATTCAGAATTTCTAACCCACCTTTAAACCATTCCTAAACTTCAAAATGTACTATTTCATCCTTTTAAGCTAAAGTCTTACACCATCCTTTCTTTGGCAAAGTCTCATCATCTTCTAAGGGCTAAGCTCTAGGTAGAACCAAAGATCCTAAGTCTTTCAAGACTCATCATCCTTAAAGCCAACTTTCTCCAACACAACCGAAATCAAGTCATGTCTTGCAAAGCTGAAAAAGGGCTCAAACCACTCAAAATCAACTCATTCCAAGTCTCATTGGCAAAACCTCATCATCCTTGAAAAGACCAAGCCTCCTCAACAAATTACATCACCCATAAAGTCTAATAAAGTCAAGGTCTGCCAACTAATGGGCATTAAAAATCTGATGCAACCATGACAAAAGGCAAGCCCCTATCTGTGAACCTGTGGTATCCATATGACTAAAACCTGGACCACTATATCTGAGATAAAGCCAACCATCTTCCAAAAAGGTCCAAAGCACCCTTGCAGAAAAAGCCCAAGCTGATAAACTTTCCTCAAAGCCTAAAAGCCCATATCTAAAAACCTTCACAACGAAGCCCAAATCAAGAAGCCTTCACTATGAAACCCAAACCAAAATACCTTCACCATGAAGCCCAAGCCTAAAAGCCTTCAACATGAAGCCTACACCCAAAAACCTTCACCATGAAGCCCAAATCAAGAAGCCTTCACTATGAAACCCAAACCAAAAAGCATTCACCATGAAACCCAAGCCTAAAAGCCTTCACCAATGAAGCCCAAACCAAAAAGCCTTCACTATGAAGCCCACTCCCAAAAAGCCTTCACTATAAAGCCCACTCCCAAAAAGCCTTCACTATGAAACCCAAACTAAGAAGCCTTCACTATAAAGCTCAAATCAAAAAGCCTTCATCATGAAGCTGTTGCGCGATTTCTGCAAGTGCACAGATCGTTACAAGTAATAAAGTGATGAGTGAGTATCGTTACCACGAGAAAGGGTTTGTCAAGTACCAATTTTTAATATTACTCTATTATTTAGAAAATCAATTATGAGATTTTATATTTTAAACTAAAATGAAATTGAAGTAAATAAATAATGATAAATATGAAAATAAGATTAAAGGTTTAGGATTTAGAATTCATCAATTGATCACATATGATTTCTTTATAAATTTTAGATGGATTATTTTTGCTGGAATTAATGATTAGATTTCTCTAAATTATATGGTGTTCTCTCTCAAGAAACAACATGTGTATTCATATCAACTTTACGTCTACTCTCGTGATCATAAGCAATTAATACAAACCCATTAAGTTTTATGGAAATCTCTTTTAAAAATCACAAAGGAGTGTTCTTATCTCTAAGCAACACATTCCCTAGGTCAATTATCCTAATGAACTAATATTGTGCTTCCACTCTCGCTACTTCACACAATATTTTAAATCATGCAATTAATGGCCAGTTAATTACAAGCATTAAATTTTAAGATAAAAGATTAATTCCAATAATCAACCCAATCAATTAAATATAAATAATCATATGCAAATCAAAAGATTACATCTAAATCCTAGAAAAATAAATTTAGCTATTCATAATTAAAAGAGAAGAAACAATTAAATTAACAATAAAAATAATAAACATAATAATAACTTATAATTAAATTCAAGAATAGAGTTTAGAGAGAACTTGTTTTGGGATACAATCTTTGATGAACTCAAGCTTCTAAAAACTCCTTCTCTTGATCAAAATTAAAAATAAAACTAATCTACTCTAAGAAAACATATGAAAATCTCTCTACATATTTTTTTATGGATTTTCTTTGATGCTCTTTCCCTTTGCCAAGCATGGTATTTATAGACATGTTTGGTGTAAGAATTCAAGTTCCATTAAAATTCTTGCATCAAAATTCAACATTGATAGTTAGGTTGGCCACCAACTATTGAATTCCTTCATCAATATTCAAAAATGGTTAGGTTGGCTACCAACCATTGAATTTTGGCCACCAACCATTGAATTCCTTCATCAATATTCAAAAATGGTTAGGTTGGCTACCAACCATTGAATTTTAGCCACCAACCATTAAATTTATTTCTCATGGATTGAAAACTTGAATCATTGCTTGCATCATTATTTTTACTGCATCATTTTGATCTGCAAAAATAAAATAAAAATACTTAAAATATGTTATAATTTATTTATAAAGTGTAGAACTATTTATTTCTAAAAATATGTAATAATATTATTGCATTTTCGAGAACTGAGCTAAAATTTAAGTTTAAATAAATAAAATAACTCTAAAAATATAGAGTTATCACACCCCAAAACTTAAGTTTTTGCTTATCCTCAAGCAAAAGAAAATTCAAAACCTAAACTAGTCCACTTTCGTAGGAAATTACGATTGCATTTAGTGTATGCAACAAGCCTTTAAACCCCTAGGTGTCCCATAGAGGACGAGTTATAGTCTCGTGAGGGCTTCCAGTGGTGATACCCACAAACACCTTTAAAAATTTATTTCAAAGAAAAATAAAATATCACAAAAAAAAAGAAAAAATTTAATCCCCTCATGCTTATGTTGAATTTTTTTTTTTTAAAGGTCTCAAGAAATTAATATTTACAAACAACATATCAATAGTATTGCAAATCAAGCTTCTATCTCAGGTTCAAAACAATGCTCATCTTAATCATGCCTTGAATAACTATGCATTAAATCAACTGCAAAGAAATTATTGCACTTCAAATAGGCATATACACACTAATATCTTTAAATGCCTATATCAAATGATATAAAATAGATGTACAAATCTCATAAGCATATTAAAGCAAACAATCTCCACTAATGGAATTCACAAATCAAGAGAGATCAATAGGTCTTGACTAAGGTTGTAATAGGGCTAACACAAGGTATTTTGGCTAAATAAAGAAAAGGCTAAATGAACAAAAATAAGATAATTATACCAAGTTTACAAAAGAAAATCAATAGCTCAAATAAAGGGATTAAATTAATGAAGGATCCCTTTTATCTTAAGTACCATTCTTCTTCAATGTTTTCTTCTTTTAAGCCCCCCTCTTTTTCTTCTTCTTTTTTTTTTCTTCTCTTTTTTTTTATTTTTTTTATTTTTTATTTTTTGCCAACAACATTATTCTAAAGATAGCAAGAATTACTAACTTTTATTTATTAAATTTTCTTGCTTTCCCCTAAACTTATTCTAAGCAAAAGGTGGTCTTTTACAATGAATAATACTCTTAGTTATTAGAAATCCTTTTTTTCTTTTAAAACTTCAATAATTCCCTTTTCTTCATTAGAATGTAAACTTGATAAAATTATCTCACAAATAGGGTAAAGGATAACAATTAAGGTTAATTAATCAAAGAAAAGAAAGCTAAAATTATCAAGGCACAAAAGGGTAAACTAGGGAAAAAATTAAAATAAGGGTAGATACAAGTAACAGGCTAAACAAACAATGCCTAAATCATATCTCTCTTTCAAAATAAATTCAAAATTTCACCTCAAAAGTTTGCAAAAACATGTTCTAAGATAAGTGAGGCAAATGAAGATAAAAATGTGTAGAAGCCCTCTCTAAGTAAGCATACACAAATTCAATGCAATCAATATAATGCAAAGCAAAACAAAACATAATCTTAATAAAAGTTAATTTCTTACCCAAAATAGTTGCTCAACCTGAAATACTTTAATAAATTGTCCATAAATATCAATTATAATCTATCATTGACCTTTCATCAATTTATTTAATACAAGCATATTTTATTAATAAAAGAGTAAAAAATTTTAAATTTATTCATCAAAACATGAAAGAAATTACTGAAAACAAAAAAAACAAGCTAAATCTCCCCCAAACTTGCAATAGACATTGTCCTCAATGTCAAAGAAATAAGCTAAAAGAAAGAAAATACTCCCTCTTATAGAAAAGTGGATTCCAAATTGTAAGTAGGATGCGCATTCCACTTCCTTATTTCCTATAAAACATCATGAAACAACACTAAAAGCAAGCATGAGAAACTAATCACACAAAAAAGAAAACATCAATTTTTTTTTTGTATTTATTATTTTTTTAATTTTTTTTTAATTTTGGAAACTAGAAAAAGAAAGAAAAGAAAAAAAAATACAAATGCGTATCAAGAGCACAAAAAGTACTCTTTACTCAGCCATCTTGTATGAATAACTCTTAATTAAGTTTAAATAAATAAAATAACTCTAAAAATATAGAGTTATCAGAAGCCCAAACCAAAAAGCCTTCATCATGAAGCCCAAACCAAAAAGCCTTCACTATGAGGCCTAAGCTTAAAAGCTTTCACCATGAAGCCTACTCTAAAAAAACCTTTATTCATGAAGACCATAATCTCCTCCAAAGCCAACACCTAACCAAGGCTTCCTAACTAATTTCTTAACATGACCTTTCCTCTAAGTTAGACCTAATAAAGCCTAAAGCAGAACTTGATCGAGTCTTCTAAACCTGACTGAGCCTAAGGCAGAACTTGACCGAGCCTTCCAAATAAACTCTCCAAAGGTTTTAATCTCACCAAGCTAAAGTACTAAACCTGACTAAGCCTTTCACAAGGACAAGCCCCATAAACTAACTTCCCCAAACCTTCCAATCTAATCATCTCCAAAGACTTGACCTTCCTTATCAAGCTCTCCGATCCAGCCTCAGACCAAATCTTCTCCAAAGTCAAACCTATCTAAACTGAATAACCCAATCCTTTCTAAGATCATACCTTACTTGACTTTCCAGAATGACTTCTTCTTAGACCGAACTGATAGCCATTGACTAACTAACCTCATAACAAACCCACTTCACCTTTGAGCTCGCTAATCAACCAAAAACCAAATGTCCAAACCACTTTCCTCTATCATTCTAAAGTAGGGGATTTCTCCCCTAAATGCTCACCTTACTGAAATGGGGGCATCTTTCTTCCAAAGATCAACACTTTTATATTAGGCTGACCCTTTACAGGTTCAAGGTATCTAATCATTGCATAATTATTTAGCATTTTTGCATTAAACAGGCTCATGAATTAAGATGAATCGTCAAACTCTTGAAGTAAGATAGATCATCAACCTAATGAACCTGAATTAATCTCTTTTCAAAAATCAATCTCAATCTCAGAACAATTATCTTTACCATTCCTACCAGATAGGATCATCACTTTTCATTCCTACCAAAAAGGACAACTGCTTTTACTATTTTTATCAAACAAGACTGTCATCTTTATCATTCCTATTAGATAGGATGGTCATCTTATCATTCCTACCAGACAGGATCACTACTTTTCATTCCTACCAAAAAGGATTATTACTTTTACTATTCCTACTAAATAGGATCATTACTTTTCATTCCTACCAAAAAGGACAATTACTTTTATTATTCCTACCAGACAGGACAGTTATCTTTATCATTCCCAGCAGATAAGATGGTCATCTCATCATTCCTATCAGATAGGATCACCACTTTATCAATTCCTACCAAACAAGATCACTTCTTTGTCGATTCCTACCAGATAGGATTATTGCTTTGATTCTTACCAAATAAGATCACCTCTTTGCCAATTCCTACCAGATAGGATCACCACTTTATCAATTCCTACTAGATAGGGTCATCTTCTACCATATAGGATCACCATTTTGTCGATTCCTACCAGCCAGGGTTGCTTTCTTTCCTACCAAACAAGGTCATCATTTCTATCCGATAGGAACATCACTTTTAGCTTCGACTAGAAAAGACAACTACCAAATGCTATCAACTGACAAATCTGCCAAATATACCGAGAGCATCTTCCTTAAAATTCAATCACACCTTTCACCCAAATATCTAAACTCTGACCTAGATATTAATTTGGTTCCTTTTACCATCTCCCATCCTCAGGTTTACTGTCATAAAAATCACCTTTTAGATAAAGACAATTTTGATAAGGGGGCAGCTATGACCCTTAACATTACACCTTTCAGTATGTGTTTGAACCTTAGAAGCACTTAGGCTTGGTAAATAAACCTTTATAAGTCAAAAACTCTCAAAATGGGAAAATCAAAACATTTCTTTTTGACATTTGAACCCTTTCAGATTATCCAAGATTGAGTAACGAGTACAACGCAACTAGAATTGTGAAAAATGGATGAGAAACGAGCAAGAACAAGCAAAAACAGGCCCGTTGTTGCAAAGGCCTATGGCAACTCTGGCAAAAATCCTATTTTTTGCAATCCCACATTGGAATTTGTTGCCTTTTATACTCTAATCCTCATCCTATATATAGAGGGCCTCTTTGCACTTTAAGGAACGAACTTTTAGAGCTTGAAAAGCATTAATTTCAAGCAAACTGGTTTATATTTGCTCCTTGCTTTACAAAGTAAGTTAGAGGGTTTCTCCTTGATTTCTACTCAACTAGTTAAAGGCTTTCCGCCCACTTGTTCAAGGCAAGTCTATTACCCAAGGCTTGTTTTTCCAGTCTGAGGCTAGCCGCCGCCCACCATCTAAGGCTAGCCACTACCTGTCATCCGAAGCTAACTGCCGCCAGCCATTCGAGGTTAGCCACCGCCCGCCATCTAAAGCAAGCTGCTGCCTGCCATATGAAGCTAGCTGCCGCTAGCCATTCGAGGTTAGCTATCACCTGCCATCCTAAGCCAGTCGCTGCAAACCATCCAAGGCTAGTCGTTACCTGTCGTTCAAGCCAAGCTTCTTTTCCTTTAATTTTTTTTTTGTTTAAGTTTCTTTGCCCCTTTTAGTTAGTTAATTAAATTGATTCATCTAGGTTCCTAGCTAATCAAATCAGTAGTCAATTAAGTTAATTAATTAACTTAACCCTCTTCTAATCAATAAATCAAAACATGATAAAATAGCTAGGTTAAACTAAACCCTTTGCAAGAAAGGAGAACTGCGTGGGTTTTGATTCCCATTCAAAAGGAAATGCAAGCATGCTTAGTTCAGGCATTGAATCCAATTAAAACTAACCAACTTTTCCCCTCTATCACTTTTTTCACTTGCTTTTATTTTATTTTCTTTTACATTCTTGTTAGGCTTAGTTTGGGGAATGAGTGACTTCCCTATAACCTATAAGGACTAGAGAGGTATTCCCTAAGTTTGAGATTTTTATTGTAATGTTAATTTTCTTTTGAACTTTAGTTGTATATTTACTTTATTATTGAATGAGTTAAATGATCATGCATATTATAAACCACACATGCATCTTAAATTATTCATGAAATATATTTCAAGTCACTCTTATATTAATTGGCTAAACTTATTTTGTTAAAGTAAATCGAAAACCTAGTCCCATAATCCTCTTTAGTTTTAGAACTAGTGATCTTTTTTCCTTTGGGTAATAAAAATGGATTTTTCCTTATATTTTCCCAAACAAAAATAAATTATGGTGGCGACTCTAAAAAATAATTTCCAAATCAATCAAAGATAAGTCTAAGGGCTTCCTCATGAGTTCTTTTCCAAATGAGCATTTCGATTCCCTTTAGCGGATCAGAATAGTACTCAGGCAAGGCCTCACAATTATGTACGAGTTGTACTCCAAACTTCTCAAAAGTGAGCTTTCATCACATGAACTGGTCAGAAAACAAAGTGGTTGATGCACTCACTAGTTTGGTGTCTATACAGGAGTCATCAGAAAAATACCCAGTCAAGCCTTTCTTTGTCACAAAATCCCAAACTCTATGCTATTTAGGGGGATGGATTTTTCAAGTGGTTTAGGATTATCGCCCATGGTATTATGACTTCCAAAGGTGTATGGAATGTAGATAATATCTAATTAAGGACAATCTACTCAATATCTCGGATTATGCTCCTATAAGTCTGATGCCGAATATAGGGAGAAGAGACATTTTTTCTCTATAGATTCTTCATAAAATCCATAAGGTATAGTAGAAGGGATATACTTGAGCAGTTTGATATTGTATTTTATTGTCCTTTTTTTTTCTTTTTATTTTTCCTCTATTGATTCTAAAAAAATGTATATATCATTTTGCAACTATGCAAGACAAGGCTGCTATTCGGAGATTAGCTCTTTAATTGGCAATATTTTAGGGCCAATTATACAAGAGAATGTCCAGTAGGATACTTCTAAGGTGTGTGTTTGAGGAAAAGGCAAAAAGTATCATGGATGATATTGCTGGGGTTTATGGGACATTCATGAATGGAAGGATTTTAGTGAAGAAGATCCTCAGACAGGGATATTTTTGGATTACTATGGAAAAATATTGCGTTGATTAGGTCAATAAGTGTTATAAATGTCAAGTACATGTTGATTTAGGCTATATGCCTCATGTTGATATGCAAAATTTGACTTTTCCATAGACTTCCTTTGCTTGGGGAATCAATATAATTGGAAAAATGTTACTTCTAACTTCAAATGGGCATGAGTACATCATGGTAGTAGTTGATTATTTCTCAAGATGGGTAAAAGCTAAATCCTACAAATCTATAAGAGCCAAACAAATGGTTATGTTCATCCAAAAGAATCTGATATGTAGATTGGGATGCCACACCATATAGTATCAAATAATTGTGAGGCCTCACCCGAGTACCGGCCAATCCACTAAAGGGAATCTAAATGCTTATTTAGGTTTAAACTCATTATGGAATCCTTGGGCTCAAATTGGTTGATTTTTGAAAATATTTTAGGAGTCATCATCTTAATTTTATTTTAAATGGGAAAAATTAAAGCAAAAAACCATAATTGACTCAAATTCATTAATCTTTGACTACTTTACCCAAAAATAAAATCACTAGCCTTTGAAAGAAGATTCCGGGACTAGATTTTTGGTTTTAGCTCTTAAGTTTAATTTGACTTAAAAATTAGTTTTATGAATGATAATTATATGATGACAATTATAAGAGGATAATTAATGTATGAATATGATATAACTATGAGTGCATGGGAAATTAAAAAGCGAATAAAATAAAATATCTACAAATTAAGGAGAGTGTTCTCTCTAGTTTTTAAAGATTTTAGGAGAATCACATAATCACTCCTTAATTCCAAAATGATAAAACAAGGTGATGGGACGCCTTCTCTTGCCATGGGTTATAAAAAAGGCCACAAATTCCCTTACAAAAATGTACAAATAATTACACGTTTTAAAAAAAATGAAAAGGGAAAAGAAAATAGTTTGGATTTGGATTTGCAGTTTGAAATTAAATTTCAAACATGCCTATGTACTTCATTGAATGAGAATCAAAACCCACGTAATTTATTCCATAATTAAGTAGAAGGGTTTACAGATTGATTGGTTTGGTTTGATTTGATTTGGGGGTTGGATGGATGAGGAAAAGTATTATACCTTTGAGTGGGTTAGGAGGAGAGTTTTGCTAGACCAAAGTTTCATTTTATCGATACTAAAGGATCAGATTGATTAATTAATTAATTAATTAATTAATTAAAATGATTAATTAACTAATTAATGTGATTAAATGGATAGATTAATTAATTAATTAATTAATTAATTACAAGGACTAATTAATTAGGATAGATTGATTTTTTTAAAAGTGATTAATTAATTAATTAAAAGAATTAATTAATTAATAATTTAGTGATTAATTTAAAAAAGATTAGTTAATTAAAATAATTAATTAACTCAAGTTGGGGTGGAGTAATTAATTAATTAAAATGATTAATTAATTAATTTAGAGAAATTGATTGGAGAGAGAAGAAGAAATGAGTTAGTAAATAGCAATCAATATTAACTTAAATTGTGTAGATAAATGAAGAAATGAAGGGGATATTTATAAGAAAAGCAAGAGAAAGGCATTTTTGGTCATTGAAAATGTTAAAAGACCAAAAAGTATAGGCTTTTATAGCTAAAAATCTAACTGAAGGGATGAAATTGGAAAAGACAAAAAGGCAGGGGGGCCAACCAGCAAAGAGGCTGGTGACACCACTAGGCTTCAATCCGGTGGAGCCGTTTTTTTTTTCTTTTTTTTTTAGAGAATAATGTTAGTCTGTGTTGAAAAATTGGATGTCTAGATAGTAATGTAAAGGATGAAATTTTTCTTTCAAAGTGCTACCTCAAATCTCTACCTGCTAACCAGCTAGAGGACCATCACACCAACTATGCGTAGCTTACTAAACTTAGCAGGTGTTAGGTTGTGGCCACATGATGAAGGTACAAAATTAAGGATTTACAGTTGCCCCCTTGTGAGGCCTCCCCCGAGCACTGGTCCAGTCCGCTAGAGGAAACCCGGATGCTCATTCAGGTTTAGACTCACGATGAAACTCTCGGGTTCGGATTTAGTTGATTTTGAAAAATGATGTTTGGGAGTCGCCACCCTAATTTATTTTTAAATGGGAAAACTAAGGAAAAACCCAATTTGACTCCAATTTATTAATTTTGTAATTAATTTACCCAAGGATAAAAATCACTAATCTCGAACCAGGTTGAGTTCGAGGACTAGGTTTTTAGTTTTAAATAATCTAAATTTGGCTCTTAAGTTTAATTTGACTTGAAAATTAGATTTCATGAATGCCATTTATAAAATGATAATAGTAATATGCATGAATATAGCAAAACATGAATGTATAGTGAAAATAAAATATTTACAAATTAATTTTAAAAAAAAAAAGAAAAAAGAGGGAAAAGAGATTGATTGGGATTTGGACTTGAGGTTTGGATTTAGATTCCAAACGTGCCTACGTACCCCATTGAATGGGGATCAAAATCCACGTAGTTCGTTCCACAGTTAAGTGGAGGGATTTAGGAGTTGATCAGATTGATTTTGGTTTGGGTGTGTTAAAAGTGAGGAAAAAGGCTCATACCTTGACTTTTGGTTGGTGAAGGGTTTTACCGGACCGAAGTTTCATTTTATCGGGACCGGGTGATTGGATGGATTGGAAGATTAATTAATTAATTAAAAGGATTAATTAATTAATTTGGATGAAAGGTGGATTGAGAAAAAAGATTATTTTGATTTTGGAAAAAAAAGTGATTAATTAATTAAAAGGATTAATTAATTAATTTGGATGAAAAGTGGATTAAGAAAAATGATTAATTTGATTTTGGAAAAAAAGTGATTAATTAATTAATTAAAAAGATTAATTAATTAATGTTAATTAAAAAAAGAGTTTTAGTTAATTAAAAAGATTAATTAACTTGGTTAGGGTGAGATAATTAATTAATTAAAAAGATAAATTAATCAATTAGAGAGTGATTGGAGAGAGAAGAAGAGAGGAATTTGAGGATAACCATCTACCCAAATTCAAGGATGTCTAAAAATGAGGGAATGGGAGCCTATTTATAGGCAAATAGGTGAAGGGTAGTTTAGGTAATGGAAATGTGAAAAGACCATGGGGATAGGGTCAGAAAATGGCTAATAACTGGACAAAGAGAGGTAAAAAGGTCATTTTACACATGTGGGGCCCACTGGAGCAAAATGGGGGCGTGTCCTAGCGCGGCGCCGCACCAGGCCTGTGTGGCATGCCACAAAGGGGTGGTGCGGTACCATGCAGACCTGACGTGGTGCCGCACGGCTCCCGTGCAGCACGCCACGTGGCATGGCACGCTTCCCGAGATTTTTTTTTTTTTTTTATATTGGTTGTTGGTATGGAGTTTGAGAAATTTGGATGCCTGTTGGCAATGTGAATGAAGTCTAAAAAATTTTCTTTTAGTACCTTTGCCCGCTAACGGGTTAGCGGGACCACCGTAATAACTCCGCGCAATGAGTTAAATTCAGCAAGTATTAAGGCTGCGGTTGGATGCTAAGTCTGTAAAATTGAGGGTTCACAGTTGCCCCCTCATCAGAATTGGCTTTGGACAAAAGTTGATTCTGATGATTGTGAATGCTGGGAAGAGATGCCATATCAGACTCTCGGCTTGTGTGTTCTTGTCATGTCCTTGGGAGGAGGACCTCTAAGATAAATGAAACCTTATCAATGGCTATCTGTTTGGCCTTGATGTTGGTTGCAAAAATGGTCTCAGTGAATTTTAATTAAGGCTATCCGTTTGGCCCTAATGTTGGAGATGAAGAATGTTTGGGGCGAATCTCATTCAAGGCTATCTGTCCAGCCTTAATAGAGAAAGTTTGGTGAATTTCAATTAAGGCTATCTGTTCAGCCTTAATGTTGAAGATAGAGAAGGTTTGAAGTGAATCAAGGCTATCTGTCCAGCCTTAATGTTGGAGGTAAAGATGATCTGGAGTAAATTTCAATCAAGGCTATCTGTCCAGCCTCAAAGTTGGAGATAAAGAAGATTTGGGGTAAATTTCAATCAAGGCTATTTGTTTGGCCTTAATGTTGGAGATAAAGAAGATTTTGGACAAGATCTCAATTAAGGCTATCTGTCTGGCCTTAATGTTAGAGGTAAAGATTTGGGTAAATATCAATTAAGGCTATCTGTTTAGCCTTAATGTTGGAGATAAAGAATAATCAAGACTATCTGTCCGGCCTTAATGTTGGAGATAAAGATGATCTGGGGCAAATCTCAATCAAGGCTATCTGTTCAGCCTTAATGTAAAGAAGATTTGGGTAAATTTCAATCAAGGCTATCTGTTTGGCCTTAATGCTAGAGGTACAGATGATCTGGAGTAAATTTCAATCAAGACTATCTATTTGGCCTTAATGTTGGAGATAGAGAAGGTTTAGCGAATTTCAATCAAGGCTATCTGTTTGGCCTTAATGTGAAGATAGAGAAGGTCTGAAGTGAATCAAGGCTATCTGTTCGACCTTAATGTTAGAGATAGAGAAGGTCTAATGTGAATCTCAATCAAGGCTATCTATCCGGCCTTAATGTTAGAGATAAATATGATCTGAAGTAAATCTCAATTAAGGCTATCTGTTCAGCCTTAATGTAAAGAAGATTTTGGACAAGATAAATTAGTGAAAAGAGAGTCTTGACCTATGGAGAGTCGACTCGCGAGATTCTTGAGGAAGAGCCTCTATTTATGGCTAGTCGGTTGTGCCAAAGAAACTTGGGCCTCTGAATGTGAAGGGTTGGGCCTTTCAAAAGGCTCAAAGGAACTTTGCTGGGAGTAAAGGGACTCTAAAAGTCACACTTTGTTGATTAGATATGAAAAGGTATCATTTAGCTTCAAAGAGACACTGGTCAGTTTTAGGAGGTGTCAGTAAGCTTGGAGGAAGTATTGGTCAACTTTAGGAGATGTCAATGAGGCTATTGGCTCAGCTTATGCATGATAGTGTATGATTGCAGATGATTGCATAGGTACTAGTGCACAGATGATGCATGCATGTTTTAGTATTCATGGACCTTTTGCTTGACTTATATACCGTGTATGATTTGTGATGATGCCTGTAATGGATGATTGCATGAATACATGAGGGTGGAGACATGCATGTGTGGACTAAGAAACTCGACAAAGCTAAGGAATTCAACTTGGGTTGATATGGAAAAATTGCCATGGTGGCATTATGAGGAGTTTGAGGGGTTGCTTCAGATTTCAGAATCTAGTGGCCCGTGGTTTCTGTTTTGGTGCTACCAAGGAGCTGTGCCTATTCCAGAGAGATAGAGAATATGGCTTGGCTGTGACTCAAAGGCAACTCTAGTGGTGCTAAAGTTCAAAGTCTGGCATTTTTTGAATTTTTCAAGAGTTTTTTGACTTGCCTCAGGATATTGCAAGCCAAATGATGGTTAATGATAGTTAAGTGAATTTGACCGCTGTGATTGAAAAGTTCCATGATTCCGGTGACCAGGGAGATATGAAGGGTGCAAAGGCTCAACATGAGGGTCTTGATTTTCTATTTAAGTGTTAGTTACGGGTCTGTTGATTTGGGTGATGCCACATTGGAAGATAGAACAGAGGTATTTTGTGGCTAGAGCTGTGCTGGCGAAGACACTGATGAGCCTCAATTGCTTTGTTAAGGATTTAGAGAGATGAACTGTCTTGCTAGTTATTCCCCAGTGATAAAAATTTATCTATTCTTACCCTTTCTGCTTTGGTGCTTTATGGATGTCTGTTTCAGGTTTTGGGTTATCTCGAAAGCGTGGTTAATGGATCATTTTCAGGTGGTGGCCCCTGCTTTTCAGTCTGCTCATGCTTTATTGATACTCGGTCAGAGATCAAATAGGATGACTGCTTGCAACTTGCCCCCGTCAGACACATTTTTAGCACTACCAATTGTAGAGGATTTGATCTCTCATGACCGGGATCCATAGGTATCGAGTGATTTGCCTGTTGGGCTTAGTTTGAATGACTTTCCACTAAGGAGTAAGGGTTTTAAGGCAGATGGGACAGACTCAAGATGTGCGCCCAGCTTTTCTTTCTTGGGGTTTATGCAGATCATACCTTCCATTGCTAGAGTTATCAGGTGATGACTGGCTGAGGAGTTTTCATGCTGTTTATTTTGGGATTTCACTTGGGATCACAGAGAGGTTGATAAAGGTGGTTTGGCCAATTGAGAAAGAGTACTAAGTTGCCCTGTGGAGGATGACATAGTTGAGGAAGGATGGACTGCAAGAGAAGCCATTGGTGGAGCGAGGATTGCAACATAGACAGAGGGGTGACTCAATCTTTGAAGGAGACTCAAGGATCTACTGGAAGTGCGACACCATGGCTTACAGTAGTGACTCAAAGAAGGATATTGTGATAGACTTTGACTCTGATAAGAACACGAGAGATTTGCATCTCAGGAGGTAAAGGAGGACTAGCTAGGCCATGACTTCAGACGTGACCCCTCTTTTTTTTTTTTGGAATAATTACAAGTTGACAGGACTACACAAACATGATAAGCTATAGACGACATTGAAAGGATTATCTTTCATGATGGGTTTGCATTTTGCAAAATTTGATCATCATTAAATGAGACATCTTCTATTTTCGCTCTAATTTCTGCCTAAGCGGCCCTTTCAGGTTTTCAGCTTAGCGAGCATTCTTCTTTTTTTTTCTTTTTTTTTGTTTGTTTAGGCAAAAGAATCAAGTGAATGATGTACTAGGCATAAAGAAAATGAGAATGAAATACAAACAAAATATTTTGTATTATGATTTAGACCACACCCGAATCGGGCTGCCTACGTATCCCTTACATCACTTTTCCGTCGGTTATTTCTTTTAGGGAGAATCAGGTCCACGTAGTTCTGATTATATATGCATGAGAAATAAAAATGAAATGCAGATGTCATCTTCAGATGATGTATCATTTCAGCTGATCTAGGTTGCCAAGATGGGAGAATTCACTTTCATCCACGCTCGTGAAGATAGTGCCTCTGTCGGATAGGATCTTCCTATTTTGTCTTCATTCTCCACAGCTTCTTTTTGGCAGGCTTTTTGTGGCTCAGGATCTTATAAACTGTAATGCTTGGAGTATCCCTATCATGTCCTTGTCTTTGTGCATAATAGCTTATGATCGTTTTCACTATTGTCATGTAGATGTAATGTATGAGAATTTTTTTTTTTTTTGTGCTGTAATTAGTTGATCCTTTTGCCTTTTTCATTTTTTCATTTTTCTTTTGTATTTTTGTTTTTTTTTTTTTAAGATGTCCCATTTAAAGATAAATCAGAAAAAATTAATGCAAATTAAAAAAGCTCATAATTTTATTACTGAAAAAAGAGTCCCATCATGAGTACATTAAAGGATAAGCCTAAAAGATGAAATACAGACTCAAAAGGACAAGACCTAACAGACTCAAATTTAAAAAAAGATTTAATAAAAATAAACTCAAAAGACTTTGACATAGACTCTAACTCAAGTGACTTCCACACTAACTCAAACAACTCTGACACGGATCCGGAGAACTTAGATAAGGGCACAACAGTGTTAGCACTCTTCTCAAAATACCGATTATTGGATGAAGCTTTGAGATGGTCGGGTGTGGTCGGTGGTTCAAAGAAGGATACGTGGTAGTGTTAGACTTCGGGTTTGGGAGCAATGATGTCTCCACTGTCAATGAGGTCTTGGATTTTATGCTTCAGAACCTGGCATACATCAGTTTTCTGCCCCGGCCCTTGATGATAATCGTAGTGCTCATTAGCATTATAACCCTTAGGCAAGGGGTTTGGAGGAGGCCGTGAGTCTAAAGGTTTAACCATGTTAGCCTCTAAGGTTTTCTTGTAAACAATGCTGAGGGGCATGCCCAGCTCAGAGAAAGTCCTCCTTATTTTCCAATTCATCTGTTGGTGATAGGACACAACATTTACCTCTCCCTCTCTTTGGGTGGTGTTGGTGGTGTTCTTGTGATACCTAGAGGATTCATCCTTGATTCGTCCTGATTGAATCAAATCCTCGATCTTGGTGGCAGTGGCAATGAGAGCTTTGAAGTTAGGGAGGTACTGTGTTTGCAGATGAGCCTGATATTAGGGGAGAAGGTTCTTGACGATGATGTTAATTTGCTCTACTTTAGATGGACGGTTCACCATTTGAGCTGCTTTTGCCCTCCACCTTATAAGGAACGCGGTGAAGAATTCTTTTGGCCCTTGTTTGGTGGTTTGCAAATCTCGATGGGTGACATCCACCTCGATGTTGTAGTGGTATTACTTGACAAATGCATTATATATGTCATCCCAAGTCTTCTTGTGATTTTTGTCGAGATCTAGTAACCATTTAATAGCAGCTCCGATCAATGACTGCTGGAATAGCTGAGCAAGGAGCTCATCGTCCACACCGAAAGGTCTCATGGCACCCACATACATCTTGAGATGCGTTCTGGGACATGTAGTGCCATTAAACTTGTCCATGATCGGCATTTTAAATTTTGGTGAAACTCGTGCATTTGGGAAGAGAGCTAAGGAGTCGACATCTATCATGTCTTCGTGATTTTTGACATTCTTGAGCATTTTTTCCATGACCTCAACTTTCTCCAATAATTTCTTAGTTTCAGGAAAGCTAAAGAAATCTCCACTTCGAAAATGATTCGTAGTGGGACAGGGAGTGGTTGTGTTTAAGTCCATGGTCAGAGAGGTTAGAGTCTTAGGTGCTTTTCCCTTATCGGTGAGGTCGATAATGGGAGTAGTAAAAGTGGGGGCATGGCTGGTCCCGGCTTAGGTGGAGTTGTGCTGAACAGGAGGAGAAGCGATAGGAGCATTGGTCATTTCTCTCACCTCATTGATGATTGATTGGCGTTGGGAGTTGAGGGCATCAGTAAAGGTGGCAGACTGGGCATTGGAGGCATTGGTGAAAGTTTTAGCTTGGGTCTGAAGAGCCGTGGTGAGTACAGCTTGAAAAGTTTCCTCTTGTTTCTTGAGGAGACTGGTGAAGAAAGCACTCATGGCATCTTGATCAAAGTTGAAGGTATTGGCCATTGGTACCTTGAAACAGAAAACAGACAGAAAAAATGGGTAAGAAAACATATTTGTGAAGGAAAAATGGCATGAATGTGAAGGTGTGTCGGGAAAAGGATTCTCTCCACATGATTGGTCACCGGGTTTATATGCTGACAGGGTGAGTGTGTGAGGTGTTTTTAGGGTAACGGACCACCAGTTTGGGTCTTTGATGTGTTTGACCTTATTGAGCTTCTCATGTTGTGTATGCATAATCATGGCATGATGCATGCTGAAAAAGTTTCATGAACATGCGAGAGTATCGATTATTATGGTACATGGAACCTAAGGTCAAAGGCTAAGGCGATTATATGCACAAGGGTAAAGGGTGGTTTGATTTAAGGGTCCCCATCCAACAGTATTGACTGCTTGTTACACCACCGAAATGACCGGGGATTCGTCGCGGGGTGGAATGCTTTTGCTATCTCCCAACATACTCAAAGAGAGTTGTCGAGCCAATGCTACTTGCCATCCAAAAGTTTTCCTAAAACTAAGATTTAGGCAATGAGCCTTTATTATGCAAAGTGATGCATGAAAGTCAAATTATACTTAATGAGCCAAAAGGAGATTATTTATGGGAAAAATTTTCCTTAACCAAATAGTAATCCTCTTATCTTCCTTTTTATTAAAAAAGGTGGCAGCCAGTCCCCAGTGGAGTCGCCAGCTGTGAGGCCTCCCCCGAGCACCGGCCCAGTCCGCTAGAGGGAACCAGGATGCTCATTTGGGTTTAGACTCACGAAGGAACCCTCGGGTTCGGATTTGGTTGATTTTGAAAAATGATGCTTGGGAGTCGCCACCCTAATTTATTTTTAAATGGAAAAATTAAGGAAAAACCCAATTTGACTCCAATTTATTAATTTTGCAATTAATTTACCCAAGGATAAAAATCACTAATCTCGAACCAGGTTGAGTTCTGGGACTAGGTTTTTAGTTTTAAATAATCTAAATTTGGCTCTTAAGTTTAATTTGACTTCAAAATCATATTTCATGAATGACATTTATAAAATGATAATAATAGTATGCATGAATATAGCAAAACATGAATGTATAGTGAAAATAAAATATTTACAAATTAATTAAAAAAAAAGAAAAAAGAGGGAAAAGAGATTGATTGGGATTTGGACTTGAGGTTTAGATTTAGATTCCAAACGTGTCTACGTACCCCATTGAATGGGGATCAAAACCCACGTAGTTCGTTCCACGGTTAAGTGGAGGGATTTAGGAGTTGATCAAATTGATTTTGGTTTGGGTGTGTTGAAAGTGAGGAAAAAGGCTCATACCTTGACTTTTGGTTGGCGAAAGGTTTTACCGGACCGAAGTTTCGTTTTATCGGGACCGGATGATTGGATAGATTGGAAGATTAATTAATTAATTAAAATGATTAATTAATTAATTTGGATGAAAGGTGGATTGAGAAAAAAGATTATTTTGATTTTGAAAAAAAAAATGATTAATTAATTAAAAGGATTAATTAATTAATTTGGATGAAAAGTGGATTAAGAAAAATGATTAATTTGATTTTGGAAAAAAAGTGATTAAT
Source organism: Reutealis trisperma (assembly GCA_947687605.1). Taxonomy (NCBI): domain Eukaryota; kingdom Viridiplantae; phylum Streptophyta; class Magnoliopsida; order Malpighiales; family Euphorbiaceae; genus Reutealis; species Reutealis trisperma. Next base: position 194,228 of record CANTUT010000355.1, on the reverse strand, counting down.
TAATTAATTAAAAAGATTAATTAATTAATTTTAATTAAAAAAAGAGTTTTAGTTAATTAAAAAGATTAATTAACTTGGTTAGGGTGAGATAATTAATTAATTAAAAAGATTAATTAATCAATTAGAGAGTGATTGGAGGGATAAGAAGAGAGGAATTTGAGGATAGCCATCTACCCAAATTCAAGGATGTCTAAAAATGAGGGAATGGGAGCCTATTTATAGGCAAATGGGTGGAGGGTAGTTTAGGTAATGGAAATGTGAAAAGACCATGGGGATAGGGTCAGAAAATGGCTAATAACTAGATAAAGAGGGGTAAAAAGGTCATTTTACTCATGTGGGGCCCACTGGAGCAGAATGGGGGCGTGCCCTGGCACGGCGCCGCACCAGGCCTGTGTAGCGTGCTGCAAAGGGGCAGTGCGGTACCGCGCAGACCTGACATGGTGCCGCACGGCTCCCGTGCGGCACGCCACGTGGCATGGCACGCTTCTCGAGGTTTTTTTTTTTTTTTTTTAGAGAGATTGGTTGTTGGTATGGAGTTTGAGAAATTTGGATGCCTGTGAATGAAGTCTAAAAAATTTTCTTTCGGGGGCACTGCCCCCGAACCCCTACCCGCTAACCGGTTAGCGGGACCACCGTAATAACTCCGCACAATGAGTTAAATTCAGCAAGTGCTAAGGCTGCGGTTAGATGCTAAGGGTGTAAAATTGAGGGTTCACACCCCTCATTAGAATTGTCTTGTCTGTAAGGCAATTTTGATGATAGTGGATTGATGAGTTGGGATAGTACAAGGAACCAAAGGGATGTCTAAGTTAGTGCTTATACATGTTTGAGTGAGTGACATGGTTAAAAAGGAAGATGGTAAAGAATCTCATGGATGTTTAAGCAATTGTTCCTAAACATTTATGGCTGATAAATGGAAGCAAGACAAGGAACCAAAGGAATATTTAGGTGGTGGCTAGATATTTTTAGGTGAATCGACGAATATGGTTGATTCATATGAAAAGGCATGGAAAAGAACTAGATGAACACCTAGATTTGAGAATTTAGATGTTTTTAGGTGGAGAACATGATTGATTCCAAATAAGAGGGATGGGAAAGGAACCATAGGGATGCCTAGGTGATTGTTTCTAGACATTTATAGGTGTGTCTTTGGGAGACTATGCATGATTTGTCTAAAAAGGGGACCTTGCTCTATGCGAAGATTGTCTAAAAGAAGAGATATTGCTCTATGCAAAGGTTGTCTGGAAAAGAGAACTTGCTCTATGCAAAGGTTGTCTGAAAAATAAGGACCTTACTCTAAGCAAAGGTTGTTTAGAAGAGGGGCCTTACTCTATGCAAAGGTTGTTCGAAAAGGGACATTGATCTATGCAAAGGTTGTCTGAAAAATGAAGACCCTGCTCTGTGCAAAGGTTGTCTAGAAAAAGCACCTTACTCTATACAAAGATTGTTTGGAAAAGGTTATCTGTTGATTAAAAGACATGGATCTTGAAGGCTATCTTGAGATTATCTGAAAATGAGAATGCTCTGATAAACTAAGTATTTAGAGTAGTGAAAGGTTGATGTAAACCACCATAGCATTAAGGAGGGGGGTAATTATTCTTAAAAGTATTAATTAGATTTGGAAGGAGCCAATCAACTTCTTAGGGGCACTAATAAGCTTTGGAAAGATGTCGGTTAGCTTTGAGCAGGAATTAATCAGTGTCAGAAGATGTCAGTTAGCTTCAAGGAGGCACTAGTCAGTTAGCTTCAAAGAGGCATTAATCAGTTTCTAAAGATGTCGATTAGCTTTGAGGAAGCATTAGTCAACTTCAGAAGATGCCGGTTAGCTTCAAGGTAGTACCATTTAGTTTTGGAAGATGTTGGAGAGGCTATTAGCTCGGCTTAAGCATGATTGTGCATGGCTGCGGATAATTACAAATGCATTATGTTTATGCATAGATGATGCATGTTTATGCATGCTTATTTTAGGATTCATAGACCTTTTATTTAATTTTTATACTATGGATGATTTGTGATGGTGTATGTAAAGGATGAATATATAGATGTAAAAGAGTGGATTCATGGGATTGCTCTATGTATGTTATGAATGCAATTCACATGCGAAGTCAATGCCTAAATGTGATCTTAGAGCAACGTGACTTGCAGTTTGCAAAATGATTCTTTAGCAGGTTTCTAATGTCATCCTAGGAAGGTCTAACAAAACTTGGGTAGGCTCCTCTAGTTGTTTTAGGTAGGTTTGACAATCTATGATATTTTTTGAGTGATGACCATGATGGGTGATTTAGACCCTAAGCAGAAGGGTGTTTATGCAAATTATGTGCCTTAAACCACTAATGGTTATTTGAAGAGATGATTTCAGGAAGATGCCCCATTTTTTGGGACAACCATTTAGTTATTCAATGAGGAAGGCGGTTTGATTTAGCGAGCAGGTGGCTTACTTCATGTTCAAAGGGGAATTTATCTGTTTAGGCTTCCCATGACTTTAAAGGAAGGATTAGTTTTGGTAATGAGGTGTCAATGGTTTGATCCAGGTTTGGTTTTGGGAGCTTGTGGCTATGATGAGATTTATAGGTTATCATAGATGACAGAGATTTGTGGTTTGGTCATTTGATTTTAGTTTGATTAGCTAGTTTGGAGATGATGGGTTCATACTTGATTGGTTCAAGTACAGGCTTGTCGATTTAGCCTTAGAAAAAGTGAGTTTTGGAGGGCTAAGTCCTTTGAAGGAGGTTAGGTTGGAAGGTTGGTCAACTTTGGCTTAGTTGAGGCCATTCAGGAAGACTAGGTTAGGCTTATCCTTAGAGGAGGTCAGGCTAGAAAACTAGGTCAAGTTTAGTCTTGGAGAAGGTCAACTTGGAAAGGTTAGTCAGGATTGGTCTAGAGGGGGTCAGGTTGGGAGGCTAGGTCAGGCATTGGCCTAATAGGAGATTACTCTAGAAGGTGCAGTCCGATTTTGGCCTTGTGTTGAAAAGAGCAAGGTCGAGTTTAGCCCTAGCTGGCTTGGAGCTTGGAATGGGTTTCATAGTTAAGAAATGAAGACTTCTTGATTTGTACTTCAGAGGTAGGCTTAAAATGAGAAGAGGTGGGCTTCAGAAGTTATTTAGTACTTCTGGAAAACAGCTATAAATCATCGGGTTAAAAAAAAAAAAAATCCAGACACGAAACAGCATATTTGAAAGTTCAAACACACATCGTTGATATAATCCTCTCTGTACTTTCCATCTTGCTTTTATTCCCAAACAGAGTGTTAAAAAAATTGCTAGGAAGAGGAAGCATAACAAAGCCACAGATCCAAAACTTGGACTAGTATTCGGAATGATGGCAGAGTAAGGGGATTTACAATTTGTGTTTGTTGCAGAGGGAGTGGAATAATTAGAGGTAATGGGGCGTACAATGGAATGGGCAGGAAGAGGAAAACACATCGGAGGGATTCCAAGGAAGATGGTATTTATGGCAGTGGGGGCATTTGCTAAGGCAGTATCCAATCTTCTCAATACAACATGCGTTCACAATGCGGACACCCTTGTCCATCTTGTCCGATCTCGACCCCCTGGGGTACCCCTCATCACTGTTAGCAATCACATGTCCACGTAACATTAACATATCTCTTTCCCTTCTAATATTGTTCTTCTGTTTCTAATTTTGATAATATTTTTATTCTTCATCTTTTTGTTTTGCTCCTTAATAGGTTGGATGATCCAGTTATGTGGGGTTTCGATGGTTTTCCATCCTTTAATTCAAATTTGGCTCGATGGGTACTGGCTGCTGAAGACATTTGTTTCAAAAACCCACTGCTGTCTTATTTCTTCAGACTTGGTATTATTTTCTTCTTTGTTTTTCATTTATTTTTATGATTCAAATTACCTTTATTTCCCATTCTATATATCTAATTTGAGCATGAAAAAATCAGCCGAAGCTGACTTTATCAATTTTGAATTCTTATGCCGTTAATTCAATATGAGATACAGCATATATTTCTTGAATATCACTACATAAAATACAATTTTTGTTAGATTGGCAATTTGAATATCACTAAATAAAATACGATTCTTGCCTAAAACAATGATTGATGCAAATTGAAATTAAAAATTAAGTTATTGAAAGTAAAATTAAAAATTAAGTTATTGAAAGTAAAATTAAAAATTAAGTGACGAAAACTTAGAAAGGGTATTCTGTAACTTCTTTTACTTTTCCCTTTTGGTTGTAGAACTCTCCAGTAGAATTGTCTCAACTGCAGTTTTGGGAGGCTTTATGGTTGGGTTTTAACTCGCCAAACACTATAATGGTGTCATTTGTATCTTTTGCTCGTAAAACTCCACCGGACTTCTTTTTTTTTTTTTTTTTTTTTTGGTAGTTGTGTGAAGGTCGTTCACCTTTGCTTGTATGCGGCATTGACAGATATTAATGTCCTCTGATGCTGGAAGAATATTAATGCAGAATTGAATTGGCTTTTAACGGAGATAAAGTATTAGATTTGACAAATTCTTTTAGGGCGGGGGATGTGGATGAATATTCTGGCATTGCCTATGATGGGGGTGATATTTTGCAAAGATGCTTTTCTCTCAATCATAGGTGACATTCATGGGGATCTATACTGTTGTTTTAATTTTTCGAGGGACAAGGGATGTGAACATTTGTAAATCAGATAAAAATGGTAGAATTTTGAATCAATTATATTAGTCTGACAGTGGCTTGTTGGTGAGTATAACATGAACGTGGGGCTCTATAGAGGCTAAAAGTTCATGGTTAAATATTATTGTAGACATCATGAATGGATTCAAGTTTTGGTTCTGTAGAAGTTTATCTTGTCCGTGTTGATGTGTTCATTTCTTTCAAGGTCTGTTTCTTACATATGCAGCCAACAGCTTTATGTGCTATTTTCCCAATGTGTGTTACCTTATATGGTTGATGATCTAGTTGATTGATGCTTACTATGGAAATGCAATGGCAAGACAATGGGCTATTGCCATCTAGATGATGCTGTTATTAATGGATACATCTTTCTTTCTTTTTGTTTTTTTTTCCCTTCTTTCTATTTTTAACATTTTGCTTGGGGATTAGGGTTTTTATGCCTTATTCAAAGATCATAATTTCTTTTCTGTTTAGCTGCAATTCTGCCATATATGCTGTTTAGAGAGAATTTGTCTAACCTTAAAGTTGTCAAAAATCATCATGCATAGCTTTGGAACTCATTCCTCATTGGACGTTGATTATTTATATTATAATGTTTTGGATGATCTAAATCTTTTGTTTTAGTTTCATTTCTTTCTCCCTTTGTCTTTTATTGTATCCTCAATGCATCACTGATGCTTGAATAAAGTCTTTTGTGCATTTATAAATGAAAAAAAAAAAAAAATAACGTTTACTCACAAACACTCTTATCAAAGGATAAATAGTTAAAATGATTTTGGTTTTTTTTTTTTTTTTTTTTTTTTTTTTTTTTTTTTGTGGTCAAAATAAGGTGAGAATCTCTTGCATTTTTTTTTTTTTTACTAGTGTAAATTTTCATTGTTGAATTGTATCAAGGTAGTTTGCTCTCTCTCTCTCTCTCTCCATCCATAGGAGTATATTTGAAAACAATATTAACTATTGTGGACAATGTTCGCCTTTACGTAGAGCCAGGTTGGACTTCCTTGCAATCATAATAATTAACTGGTGCTTCTTTAAAACATAGTTAATAATATTAATGCTTGCCTTTGTTTATGAACTTGTAAATTGTGCAGGTAAATGTATACCTGTTACTAGGGGTGCTGGAATTTATCAAGACCACATGAACGAGGCTATTGAACACTTGAGTAATGGAGCATGGGTATTTAATTTTGAAATATTGCACCATTAGTTCTTCAAATGATTGAAACAGACTCCTCTCATATGTGGTTTCTTCTAACCATAGTTAAAATAGTCCATGATTGCATTACTTTATTTATACATTTCTTTTGTTACCTTATTGAACTCCTTAGGCCTAATGTTAGTGATAACTGATCAGTGATGCATGGGAACTTGGGAAGCATCTAAGTCTGTTAACAAATCTGGTCTATGAGGAGGGCAGCTCAAATTTGGTTAAACTTCTCAGTTGACTTTTCCCTACTTGTAATGTTCTATTTTCAGAATATAGAATTACATTGCAGTATCTTTGGTCTTATTACCATGTTGATATTCTACTTTAAATTATTTGCTCATTATATCCACTTTGCCATCTCTCCTATCAGGCTCTTCAACTCTGTGGCCACAAAAGAATAATCGAATTCTACTTATGAATATTTGCTTAGGAAAATAATAAAGATCAAAGGGGTTTTAAATTTAGGGAACAGGATGTAGGCTGGTCTAACTAGGCAAATAAATACAAATTATAATCGGCAAATAAACAAATGTTTGATTCCTCTTATTAGGAATGGAGTTTGTCAATACACTTAATTCCATCCTCTTGTTTTCATTGCCATCTACTTCATGTTTGTGTTGTCCTATGGGTTATTTTCATTTTTTATTATTATTGTTATTTTTGTCATCATCATTATTATTAATGTATTCATCATCATCATCATCATCATCATAATTATCATCATCATTATTGTTCTCATTGTTTCTATTTTTAAACAAGTAATGGCTTCAAATAATTTTGTTTTGTAAAAGAGTGTTTAGTTCTATAGAAAATCCACGGACTTAAGAGTGTTGGGACAAATGATATCAATGGCCATATAAGTGGGGTTGGAACTTCATATTGCATAAAACTAATTGGCTTGTGCTAAGACCCCAATTTACTCCACATATATTCCACTTTATATTCTTATACTTTTCCCATGTGGGATTATATTTTCCAACACTCTCCCTCAAGTGTAACTGGGCTTGGACCAGTTATTACTTGCCAAAGATGGGTATACTCTTGGAGGCCCATCACAAACACGCCTAGGCCTACTTTTGGAGGCTCTAAGTCAATAAATGGGTCTAAACTCCTCTAGCTAGCCCAAACTCTAGGTCTTTAAATACGAGCTCAGGATCATCCGGCCATTGGGCCATCTTCAGATCTGATACTATGTAGAAAATCCATGGCCTTAAGAGTGTTGGGACAAATAATATCAATGGCCATATAAGTGGGGTTAGAACCTCATATTGCATAAAACTAATTGGCTTGTGCTTAGACCCAATCTATTCCACATATATTCCACTTTATATTCTTATACTTTTCCCATGTGGGATTATATTTTCCAACAAGTTCTAAAAAGAAACAATTGTTAAATATGGTCTAGGAATCGACTATGACTTTTCCTTTTAACTTCTTTCTTTCAATAACAGCGATTAATGGCCACATTTGTGAGAGCTATGTGAGGCTTCTAATCCCAATTAGTTTGACTAGCTTCTTCATTTTCTTGATGAAAAAGAACCTGAATGATTCTAGACTTTGTAAGGATAGAAAATTTATAGTACTCTTATTATTGTCATGCAACAAATGCAAGTACTGTTTTTTGCTTAGTTAAGAATTTGTATCATGAAATGACTGTCTTCTTTTTGAGATCACAATTTCTTTTAGCTTGCTTTTGCTATTTCAACGAGTACTTGTCCAACTTAAACCTTAATGTTAAATCAATCAGTGGCTGTTGTGTTACTTGGAAAATGTTTTAGGTTCAAAATTCTCATCGGTACACAAGCTGTTGTCTGTACATGCATAGTACACTCGTGTGAATAGCTTAAAAAATTTTTTTTTTTTTTTTTTGGTTCTACTAGTGAATTTTATTTTCTCAGTGGTACACAAGCTGTTGTCTGTACATGCATAGCACAGTTGTGTGAGTGGCTTACAAAGAAAAATAATTTTTTTTTCGTTCTGTAAGTGAATTCTATTTCTTTCTTTTATTTTGTCCCTCATAGAGTTGCTGTTCTGGGTCTGACTGTTTTCTTTGTCCCTAATGAACAGTTGCATACTTTTCCTGAAGGAAAAGTTTCCCAAGAAGATGTACCAATAAGACGATTAAAATGGGGAACTGCTAGTCTCATTGTTCGTGCCCCTATAACCCCAATAGTGTTGCCCATTGTTCATCGAGGTTTTGAGGAGGTAACTTCATATCTTTGTTTTCTTAATGTATAGAATCTGTAAAAAGGTTGCCTTCCCCTTTTCCTTTGGCTATTAATGCAGTTTTGCTTGCCAGCAAACTACAAAAATATAAATGCTCTTCATAAATGTACCAATTTCACTGCTAAAGCTTGTTAATTGCCTTGTTGGGGCCCATATGACTTCATAAACCAGTTACATTTTTTCCCTACATGGATTTCTTTGATATTATTTATATGCAGGCATTACTGGTAAGCGCTCATTTGAAGCTTGACTAGGCTGTTTGACCTGGACGTTGAACACGATTTTGTGACCAAATCTTAAATGGGTTACTCAATATAATGCTTATGAGTTATGACCAATGTACTGTTGCTTGAAGCTAATTTTTTAACTAATGTTTATGTTGTTGTTGAATGTGTTTTCAAATTTCTCAATCTTGTATTTTAGAAGTACTAGCAATGCATTTAATCCTGCCATAACTTGTCTTATAAATACTGTTTGAAAAGAAGACATGTTCATGCTTGAAAAAGTTCTTTATCCATTATTAATCCAATAGTAAAGGGGAATAGCATATGAGATGGTAGATAAAGGATTTGGCTTTGATTATGAAGACCAGGTAATATAGGGTTCTGTTGCTGCATAAACTCAGTCAAAGACAATGCAGATTATTTTCTGTGATGGCTTTTTTTGTCATTCTACCTTGAGATTGTTTTTATCCCTGTCTTCTCATTGATTTGTAGCAGTTATCTCATGCCTTCACATTCTTCGAGGGTAGTGTCACCAAGCTCAACTTTAGTTAACCTGTAACAATTTAATAGGATTTTTAACTTGTTAATGCAGGAGAGTAAAGGAGAATATTTGAATAATTGAGGTTGAGATAATGGTTTTAAAATTTAAGAATTCAAGATTTTAATGATTTTAATGATTCATAAATAGGCCAGTTTGGCTGGAACCTGACTAAGGGGGTCTATGGGCTGGCGTGGGGGGGGGGGGGGGGGGGGGCGGCGCGCATTTGTCTTTGGATTCCTAAAAGCTTTATATATAAATGAAGATATGGTTTTTAACACAAAAACTAGTCCAAAGTTTATTTCTTTTAATTTTTTTTATTTAGACCAACTAGTCATATGTGCTAGTTTTTGTTTTAGATTTTGGAATAGTTTAGTATTCCATCCTATTCATATATAAGTATAATTTTTTTTAAATATTAGATTTTTTTTTTTTTATAAACTATTTCCTTTTCACTATAAATTGTTAGATGTATTATTATGATATTTAGTTAAATGTCATTTGATGTTGATTTTGTGTTATTCTGCTAATTTTGCAAAAAATTTAATGGTAGTGATGGTTGATTTTTTTTTATTTATTTAAATTCTGCGGCAAATTCCAAATCTGATTCTGTTATTTAAACCTTGCATGGGAAAAACAGCATCACCGTGGTAACAACTACTCAAATTTAAAGGCCAAACGTGACCATGGGCAATCTCACCATCCTTCACCTTTGACCTTAGAAAATCCCAACCACCATGGATTACTCAAGCCAATCACAGCCATTTCCAACTCCATCACCAAGAGTACTTGTGGCCAGCACCACCACAGCTTGTTTAGCAAGGTCACCAGCATCTTGTTCATCTCTCGTACAGTATTTCCATTACTTGAATATTTAAAGATAAGGCTGTCAATGTTGACTACACTTCAAATAGACGATATGCAAGCATTCCAATGATCAAAAGTTATTTTAACATGCTTGCATATCCAATAAGTTTTTTCATACCTACCAAAAGACAATGAACACAATAAGCATCTAACATGTTCTTGATTACCTATTCTGTGTTCAATTATCAGCTCTTTTTCATTATTTTAACACTTGAAAAACTCTTGCTCAAGCACTAATTCCTTCCTGTTTTGTACCAAGACAATTGCCTATTTATTTTGGAATTGAATTGGAATTTCAGGCCCCAAATCCTTTCAGACAAGTCCATTATTGAAGCAATATTTTCAAATCCCTAAACATTGGGTTTAAGTCAGCTTGTGTTAACCAGAGTGTTTCCTAATGCTTAGGACTTAGAAGATTTCAAGAATTGTTAGTTTTTCTCATTCTTTGTGTTTGTGCATGTGTGCATGTTAGGAGGACAACTATGGGAATGGTGCATATGTTGAATTAGGAAATGAGGACTGATATTGTAATAGCTTTTGATGTTAGTGGTTACTAACATGGCAATGATAGCTTTGGAGAGCTCACTTGTGGTGAAGAAGAAGAGAGAGAGAGAGAGAGAGAGAGAGAGGGAGAAAAAAAAAAAAAAAAGGAGATGGAGGTAAAATAAGGAAAAGAAAGGGAGAATTAAAAAGCACTTGGCAGCAATTTCCACCGTGTTTATAGTTTCGTCAATTTTCATTAACATTATATTGGTGTAGTATTTTTTATTGTTTAAGTACTCCATCAAGAGAAAAAAAAATGGTGGGTCTTAATTGAAAAATCAGAAAAAATTATTGTCGTACTTTTCCCTTCAACTTTCTTCATTCTTGTACCAACTTTAGACAAGCATTGGCTTATATCTCTTGTCCTTAGGCCTTTATAATGTGATTGTAAGATTCTCCTTGAGGCTCTTCCTAGCTAGATCTAGCCTCTTTTGTGGGAACATCTTCTCCTTAGCAGTTTGGGTTTGGCAAGCGAAAGATATTCTTTTGGTTCCCCAAGATCTTTGGATATGATTCTATACTATTAATGTAGTCTCTATTCCTTGCCATAGGCGTAGCTTGAGTCTGAATCCTGATCTTAACCTCTCTTGGAGAGGACCTCTTTGCAATTACTATTCTTCATTGGTAGTAGGAAAGTAATTTATGTTTTAGTTGGATCGTTTAGGAAAATTTTATTTTGGTAAGACTATTTAGCAATTTTCTATTCTAATTTTCTCTACACGAGGTTGTAGCCTCTATAGGCATATTTTGTTGTAGTTGAATTTAAAGTTTTTGGGCGAGGACTTGGGGTTTTATATCAACTACAATTCAGTGTAGGAACTTTAGGGCACCTTTGGAAAAAATGCATGTGGCGACATAGCTAATAACGTATCATTTCCTATTTGAACTCTAAGTTCCATATTTGAAGTTGCAATATGATCCATTTATTAAAAAGAAATTAGTCAACATGTACCCACAACTACAGTATATTGGATATGAATCAAATTTAGGATCAATCCCAACTAAATGTTGAATTGAATCTACTAGCCTCTATAGGAGGTTGTTACTATATATATATATATATTTTTTTAAAAACTTGTTAGTAGTTATAGAAAGGAAAATTGGTGTAAATAGCTCTTCAGGTGACCTAAGTAATGTATTTACCAGACTATTCCCTTTTACAAGCTCTTTATTTATTTACTTATTTATTTTACTTTATTTTATTTTTGTGAATTTAGTATTTTGTATATATTAATTCAAAGAGTCTGCATAGCATGAGTATATACAAGTTTAACTAATTCTATATTAGGAAACTACCCACTAAATAAGCCTAAAATCATGCCCCTAAATCTGCCTATGATACTTACAGATACCATATTTACAAGCTACCGACAAATTCTTTCCTAACACTCCCCCTCAAGCTGGAGCATAGATATTTATCATGTCCATCTTGTTACAAATATAATTCACTCGATTCCCATTCAAAGGTTTAGTGAAGATATCTCCTAGTTGTTCTCCAGTCTTTACATGTCCAGTTGAGATGAGATTTTGTTATATCTTTTCATAAACAAAATGACAGTCAATCTCAATATGTTTAGTTCATTCATGAAACACAGGATTGCAAGCAATATGTATTGCAGCTTGATTATTGCACAACTTAGCTGGCATAGAAGTTTTGAGGCCAACTTCTGTTAAGAGCTAATATATCTAGATTATCTCACAAGCAGACTGTGCCATAACTCTGTATTTTGATTCAGCACTAGATCGGAACACCACATTCTGTTTTTTACTTTTCCATGAAACCAAATTCCCTCCAACAAAAATACAATAGCTTGTAGTAGATTTTTGATCAATCTTAGATCCTGCCCAATTTACATCTGAAAAACACTCAATGTGAGTGTGTCCATGATCTTTATATAGTATCCCAAGGCTTGGAGCTCCCTTTAAATAACATAAAATTTATTCTAATGCTGTCCAATGTTGAACTGTAGGGACTGACATAAATTGACTGACAACACTGACTAGATAAGCAACGTCAGGTCAAGTCACTATAAGGTAGCTTAATTTCCCAACCAATTTGTTATACTTTTCAGGTTCTTCAAACAAGTCCCCATCTTTTATCAGCTGCAAATTAGGCATCATAGGAGTACTACATGGCTTAGCTCCAATCTTTCCTGTCTCAGTCAATAAATCAAGCACATACTTTATATGAGATAAGAAAATCCCTTTCTTGCTTATGGTTACCTCAATCCCTAAGAAGTACCTCAATGCCCCTAAATCTTTTATGTGAAACTGACTATAAAGAAAAGTCTTCAATAATGAAATTCTTGTAGTGTTACTTCTAGTGATAACAATATTATTCATAGACACCACTATAATGATACTGTGAGATGTAGATTATGTATAGAACACTGAATGGTCAGACTTGCATTTTTGCATCCAAAATTTCTCCACTGCAAGACTAAATTTTTCAAACCAAGCCCGGGGACTCTACTTCAAACCAAATAGAGATTTTCTGAGTTGACACACCTCCCATACTCCCCTTGAGCGACAAACTTGGAGGTTGCTTTATATAAACTTCCTCTTAAGATCGCTATGCAAGAAAATATTTTTTATATCTAATTGATGCAAAGACCAGTTATGTGTAGCTGCTATAGAAATCAACAACCGGGCAGATGTTAATTTAGTAACAGGAGAAAAGGTATCAAAGTAATCCATACCATAAGTTGGGCATAGCCTTTAGCCACAAGACGAGCCTTAACCGAGCCACTGAACCATCATAGTTGAATATGATAGCAAATACCCATTTGCATCCTATAGCCTTTTTTCCTACAGGGAAATCCACTAAATCCCATGTACCATTAGTATCTAAAGTATTCATCTCCTCTATTATAGCATCACGCCAGTTAGAATGAGATAAGGCCTCGTGAATAGTTTTGGGGATAGTTACAGAAACTAAAGATGCAACAAATGAACTAAGAGAGGACAAATGATCATAAGAAACAAAAGATGAGATAGGATAAGTGCACTTGCACTTACCTTTATGTTGGGCAATGGGAATGTGAAGATCATTGTGTTCTAGATTTGATGCGGAAGAAGATATTGGTTCAAACATGGATCAGGAAGGTCTTGCCTCTTGGAATAAACCTGACGAATGGGAGGTTTGGGTCATGCTTGAGATGGTTCAGGTGGTGGAGATGGTGGTTGACAGGGATTAGCTTGTGTGTAGGTGATAGTACAAACCAGCAAATCATCATTCTCTCCCTTAGGAAAAGTAGAAGAAGCTGAAAAGAATGGTAGATGTTCATGAAAAGTAACATCAACAGACACGATATTTTTGGGGATTAGGACAGTAACATCTATATCCCTTTTGCAAACGAGAATAATCCAGAAAGATACATTTTAAGGATTTAGGGTCAAGTTTAGTTATCTGGGGTCGAACATCATGAACAAAACAAATACTTCCAAAAATTCTGGACTCAATAGGAAACAAAGACTTCATAGGAAACAAGATATGATAAGGAATCTCACCCTAAAGAACAGTTGAAGGCATACGATTTATCAAGAACAGGCTGTGAAAACTATATCGGCCCAAAATTATTTTGGAAAAGCAGTGATTTGGTTGTTTCAAGAAGATGTGTATTCTTTTTCTTTGCCACACCATTTTGAGATGGTGTGTCAACACAGGAAGTTTGGTGAAAAATGCCATTCTGAATCATGTATGTTTGAAAGGTTTCGGAAGGCATTATCACTTCTCAAATTTTGTATAGATCTTAAACTGTCTTAATTTCAACACAAAAAGCACTAAAGTGAGAAAAAAGTTTGGAACAAGTTTTCATTAAATAAAGCCAAGTTATGCGAGAAAAATCATCAAAAAAAGTAGCAAAATACTTGAATCCAGTTTTAAACACAATAGGACAAGGACCCAAACATTAGTATGAACTAACTCAAAAGAAGCACTAGCTCTTTTATTGACTCAAGGGATAGAAGAAAAGCGATGATGTTTGGCGAATTGGCAAGACACACACTCTAATGAGGAAAGATTCTGAAACTGAGAACGCAACTTCTTCAAAGTAGTCAGGGGAGGATGTCCCAACCGACAATGAGCTTCAAAAGCAGTTAAGACACCGGAGCAAGCAATTGACTTGGGCACTTGACTATCTAGAATGTAGAGACCTCCTTATTCACGTCCTCTACCAATAATCTTCTTCGTCATCAGATCCTGAAAAAGATAGTAATCAAGAAAAAATGAGACAACAGTTTAAAGCACTAGTAATTTTACTAATAGAAAGTAAGTTAAATGCAAATTCAAGTAAACTCAAGACAGAATCCAGAGCAAGCTGTGGTGTTGGATTAATAGTGCCAGTGCCCAGGATAGAAGAGGTAGAACCATTAGCTAAAGTGACTTTAGAAAGGATTTTGGAATACTCAACAGAAGAAAGTAGTTTAGGGTTACCTATCATATGATCTGTGCAACCAGAATCAATGACCTAGTTGGTAGATGAAGCAAGACATGCATTGGATTTGCCTGATCCAGCATTGGCAGTAATAGATGAAGATGAATTCTTTAGAGCTTCCTGATACTGAGTGAATTTAGTATACTCGTCTGCAGAGATAGTAACTGTCTGCTCATATGTTGGGATGGATTCAGTAGTTGCCACATTTGTTGAAGGTGTTTTTGGACTCTTGTTTTACAGTTTGTGGCAAGTGCACTTGGTATGACCTGGCTCATGACAATAGTAACACACATCACCTGTGTCCTGACTCTGATAGTTTTGATTTCTAGTACCTCCCTCTCTGGTATTATTTCTCGAGTTCGATTGTCCATTCTAATGACTGATGAGAGCAGTAGAAGCTTGAACTAAAGAAGTAGAACCTATACTAATATCAGTGCAAAGTATTCTGGAGAAGGCATCTTGAAGAAAGGAAATTTTAGCACTAGACAGAATTTGAGACTTAGCCACCTCAGTCCCTATCAGATTTGGGTTTCTCAAGAGTGTTGTTTTTGCACTTAAATCTATTCCATATAGACATTATGCTGGTGTGGAATTATACTGTTGAAAAGTTTTATGTGAAATGGAGTGGGGATATCCTTATGGAGGCATGTAAAATAAACTATGAATATCAACCATGCAAATCTATTAGCCATTCCATCTTTGAAATATATGTGAACCTCTCGTTCAAATTGCCTGATATATTGAATCATATTCAGATTCTAATTCTCATACTAACTTTCTCGTTTTTTTTTTTTAATCTATATCATCTCATCTCACACAATGGATTATTATTGCAGGTGATGCCAGAGAATTATTGGTTTGGAAGAAGGCCTCCATTTCCATTATGTAACAAGAGAATTAACATAATTATTGGTGAGCCATTAAAGTTTGACCTTCCTAAAATGAGGCAAATGGCAATTTCTATGTCTCGTGATTTGCCTTTAAATTCAAGAGGATGGCCTAGAATTTCCCATTGTGGATTAGATGAAGCAGCACAGAGGTGTCTTTACATGGCTATTTCAGATCAAATTCAATTTGTCATGGAAAGCTTAAGATGTGTGGGGAAATGTTCTGTTAAGTAAAAGGTCTAATGCATGCATCATGAATTTGGCTTGTACTCTGCTATCAAGCATGAATCAAGCATGTTACAGCAGTGTAGAATATGTTGGGTCATTTTAATGACTTCCAATGCTGATAGAGATATTTTCCTGATGTTTCTAGAGAGGCTTGGTTGGCTGAGGTTTTGTTCTCATTGATATTTGATTTATTTATTTAAACTTACCTTTGCTAAAAACTCTTGAAGAGAACAAAATTACCAAAATCTACAATCAACACGAAAAGATTTTGTGATATCAGTGGTAATTATTGAAAGGCACTTGCACACCCATTGGGAAAATGAAATTTGTCCTTTTAATGCATGACGGCTCCTGTAAGGTCTGCTATGCAAGCCAGATTAATAAATCACATTCCAAGATTGTGTGAATCCTCTTGGGATTTCAGATCAATGAGTAAATATGTCACCTTGGTGTAGAACATCGAAGGGAATATTGTGGCAAAAGTATGTAGGGTCTTTGCAATTTGAAGCTTCATTCAGGTATTTATTTCTGCTCTCATTTTATGTGCTTGTGGTCAGACCCTCCTTGTAGGTTGCCTAGTTGTAGTTCCAAAAACTAGTAGAAAATCTCATCCCATACCCATCACTTTGTTTCTGTTAGTCACATTTGGCAATTCAGTAGTTGCCAGGAGAAAAAAGTTCTTTCCCTATTTTTCTCACAAGTCATAAAGAAAACCATTCTATAAATTTGGATCATGGCTCTTCCTATTGTCTTGGGTGAATAAGATCGCGTTCCTGTTATTGGCTTATTGAAATGATTGTCCTGCCCTGACATCAATAAATTCTGAATGCTTTCTTCTTGTGCATATGTTGTATCTTGAGCAGACTTGTGTCTCACTCATAACTTATCTGGGAATTTTGATTAGCATCTGTTGCTCATTTATTATATCATGCTTGAAACTGTATGCCATTTTTCTATAAAAAAGAAAAGAAAAGAAGAAAAGATAGGAATGAAGTGCTTGATGGTATTGTATGCAAATGCTTTATCATTTTATATTTTGAATTGTTGATATCTAAGTTTGCAGGACATAATTTGATGTGGCTTAGTGGTTTCCTGTTCCTAGTTCAGTAATTCCATGTTTCAGACTTGTATATGATTTGGACGAGGGTGGAGTGATTCATATTCAGGCAAATTATTTGGTGGCTCGAGCCAACTTTCAATACATAACTTGGTAGCTCATGCTGAAAAGCAAGCATGTAGAAACTGAATCTCTGGAAGACAACACTTATATTCTGCGTTCTGCATGTATCTTACAGTAGTTGGAATAGAGAACCGTCAAAAATTGAATAATTGGTAGCGTAGGCAGCATTGTCAAGTTGGTATTAGTACCAGATTGCCCCCCAACTCTCATGCTTTATCATAAATGCTCTAACTGCTTTGAATTTGAGTAGCCACCCTTCTTAAGTTTCTGGTGGCTTAAGCCTTTTTTATGGTCAGTTTTCGTTTGCCTTTCAAGAAAAGCTTTTAGGATGTTGAAAGGTGCAAAATGGGGAAAATGAAAGTTTAATGAAATCACGAGTTTGGTTTGGTGGGGGCATTATAGCAAGGGAGGCGTTGATGATATCTCTTGCTATTATTATTATTGTTCATTGATGCATTTGGAGACTTTTACCTAGCAAAGTGCCAGGCTGCCGGCGCCGGCGGGCCGGCTATCCAATATTTCTTTTTGAATGGTCCCTTTACTCAAACGTGTAAAACAAACGATAATAACGCTAAAAATAATTGTATTGTATAATTGCAAATAGCCAACGTGGCATCGGCTCCTCTCTATGTATCCTCGATTCCTCCAAATGCTACGGACAGAGATTGTGGGTGTGGACCCCTTCTAACTTTCCTCTCACATCACATATGACTGATTCTATACAGTGGCATGGAATTAATTGTTGAGCTAGTCATCCATGTAACCAACTGAAATAATACAAGCTTGAAATTTATTTAACAAAATGTATAATTTCACCCCTAATTTGCCTTTTAGCACTCTGAAATTATTAATTTAAACTTATTAAACACGTCAATCTTTAACCCCATATCTGTTAAGCACTTCTTGTCAATGACGGATATAGTTTTCCCAATCTCTAAAATATAAAATTTTTAAGTATAAAATTATAAAATTTAACCATATATTATATTTGATTTTTATATTTTAGGTAAATTTTTTTTTAAATATACATAAAATGGCTTAATTATATATATTATCTTGATATAAATTATGATCTAAGAAATTTGACTCATTATAAAAATTTCTACTATGTCACTTCTTTTGCTGAGTCAAATTGAATATATATATATATATATATATTGAGATGGATGTTAATATATAATAAAATGATAGTATATAACCTTTTTTTCTCTTACTAAGCGACAATATTGTTTTCATATAATATTAAATTTTTACTATATTTATTTATCTTATAACGTATTTTTTGTATGTAAATTGTTATGGTGTTGAATAAGTGATTAACCATACATAGTTAATGGATTATTTTATATCTTTTTTTTTTTTTTTACAAGTGATGGAAAATATTAAAATAAGAGCAATTTGGTTTTTCCATCTTAATTTTTTTTTTCCCAAAATGCGTAATTATCTGCATAATAATAATAAACTAATACCCAATAAATAAAAATAAAAAAAAAAAATCAAGCGAGTCCAAAATAGAGCACAAATATGATGCAGGATCCTAAACCCTAATCCATCCGATCAATTTGACTTGTGTAGGAGTAACTTGGGTGTACCAAGTCCCATACACTAGTATAGTAGGCAAGAATTTTCCTTTTATAAAGGAAGAAAGTGTCTTTAATTTTTTTTTACGCTCAACTACAATTTTTTCTAATCGAAAATAAATATTTTTTTATTAATAAAATAGAAGAATACAAAAACACAAAATCTTATAATTGTTGTTCTTGAAAAATGATATCAAAAGAAATTAAGAATACAATAATGATAACACTAACTTCTGTTTAAAAAATTAAAATGTGGTCACTGATAAATAATAGTCATAATTCAATTCTTTTATAGTCTTTCAATGGCAAATAATAATCTTACACTCAATTTACATTGCTAGCCTTGTAAAACATGCATTTTATTTTAATTTTGATTTTTTGACTATAAGTGTAATTTAAATTTTATTTTTTGAGGACTTCTAAAATATCTCATAGATAATTTATTCTAATTAATTTGAAATCATTAGATCATGTAAATTTAATTATAACCATTGGATCTCTTCACCTAAAATTTTCTTAACAAGTTATTCTATTTAATAAATAAATTTTTTTATTCTTCTAACTAACCTTATTTATTTTTAATATATAAATTAAATTTTAATTTGTTAATTTTAACTATCATTATTTTGATATTTATGTGAAATTATATATATATATATATATATATATATATATATATATATATATATATATATATATATATATATATATATATATATATAATTCGGTTCAGTTCGGGTTTTTCAGCTTTTCTCACATAAAAACTGAACTGAACCAAAATTTCTTAAAATTTTAAAAATAAAAACTGAAAACCGAATTAAATTTTAGTTTGGTTCAATTTTTTAGTTTAAACCGAATAGTGCACACCCTTAGATATTATTGTTTTACCTCTATTTTAAATAATGATATTACTAAATTACTCTCACTAATTTTGTTATTTATAGTTTAAAAAAACTATATATATATATATATATATATATATATATATATATATATATATATATATATATAAGTTGGAAGTGCAACAGATAATTTTAATAACTTTTTAATTACACTATTTGTTTCGTAAATATTTTTTATAAAATTTTATGATTAAGATTAATAATTATAGTTTTATTAATAATAAGGACTAACACAATCATAAAATTTAAAAAAAATTATTAATCTATTTTGTTCAAATTATAGTTGATTAGCTTCAATTAGAAAAATATCAAAAGTAAAAATAATCTGTAAAAAGTAAAAGTAATATGTAAAATAACATATAATTTTATATGAAATTACATATTTATATTATAAAATTGTAGATTTTATTAAAAAAAATTTCAGTACAAAACTAATTTTTAAGTGCATTTTAAATATTTTTTGCAGGTGTTTTTGTATATTTTATTTAATTTTAATTTGATTAAAATACATATAGAATTAAAGTGTTTATAAAGTGAAATTAATAGCTACAATTTGAATAACATATTATATTTTACCTATTAATGACTTATAATAGTAGGTTAAAAGGAGTGGGATAAATTATCTCCGGAACACCTTAGAATTGGCCTTTATTTTTTTTGTTAGAAACAGAAGGGGGGATTATACTATCTTCAATTCAATACAGTAAATTAATTATTACAAGAATATGCAAATTAATTTTTAAAATTACATGGTGTAATATAAATATAAAATTTATAGGTAAATTATTTTCACTTAAATGGGAGCAGTCAAATGTTTTTTTCCTTTTTCTATAGGAAGAAAAAAAATGTAAAATCTATTTAATTTAACTTTTACTAATAGTTTGTAACTGATAATTCATAACTAATAATCGATAAATAATAATTAAAAATATGATTATTTAAAAAATTATTAGTAGTTGCGGTTGAAATTTTAAATAATAATTAAAGATATAATTTATTTTTAATATATTATTATGCTTTTTAAATATATGATGTAGATCACAAGATAATATAATTAGTAGTTGAAAAACTACAAGTAATTAGATAATTTTTACTAATATTATTTTTAATATTCGAATATATATATATATATATATATATATATATATATATATATATATTCTAAATTCAAATTAACTATAAATTGGCAGAAAAAAAATTTAAATAGAGGTTTTCATATTAACAATAGTTTGAATTTCTAAAAACTATTTGCTGCTCTACCTTAAAAAAAAAAAAAAAAAAAAATTCCATATATTCATGCATTTACTCTTACGGATAAAAAGTTGTGTAGGTTGTAACGAATTATTGCTTTGGGAAAAAGAAAAGTAAAAAAAAAAATGATAAATACATGATGGTCGGATTTTCTTTTTGTCTTGTTCCGAAGAGACTTGCAGTATACTTTATGAAGGTTTATCTAACCTGACGAGTCTTATAAATAAGGAAGCACTAGTTAAGTGACAAAATTAGATAAATAAATTTATAAATCAATTAAATTAAATACAGTTTCATCAAAATTTTTATTTTTTATATAATTATTTTTTAATTAATTTATTTGAAATAATCACATCATAATTAATTTTTTATATAAAATATTTACTCTTAATAAATGCCTTAGTCACTTTAAAAAAATCATAATTAAAATTATGGTCCGTTTGTTACCATTTTCTGTTTTTTAAAATAAAAATAAGATTTTGAAAAATCAGAATTTGTTGTTTTATGTTTTCAAAAATGTGTTTAAATAAATATGAAAAGAATAATATTTTAAAAAATAATTTTTAATACTTTTTAAAAATATTTTCTTTTTTCTTTTTAATATTTTTTTATTTTCTAATAAAAAAATAATTTTTGAAATTGAGTAAAATATTAGATTATACGGGGGAGGAAAATTAACAAAGAAAAAAAAAGTTATCACTGATTCACTAAGGATATTAAAGAAAAAAGCTATCTTTGTATAGCCTACTATTTTTTTTATATAATTTTTGGCTCTCCCATTATACAAAAGAAAAAAAAAAATAGTACAGTGTCTGAAATTATGATAAAAGGGTTATATTTGAAATTTGAATGGCTAGAAGAAGAAACTAAGCAAACCATTTATAATACTCTCGTGATTCTTACCACCACTCTCTCTCTCTCTCTCTTCTCATTTTGTCTTTGCAATGAATAAGAGCCTCTGCATCTTCTTTATCAGCTCAGATCTCTGAATATCTCTGCTCACCATAAAGGGTAACCATTTTCTGCTTTTCATCTCTTCATTTTCACTCTATATTTGATGGGTTGATTATGAATTTGAGTTCATTTCACCTGAATGTATGTTTGTCTCTCGATCTATGTATGTTTTTTTCTGTTTAGATCTCTACTTTCTTGTTACATTTCCTCATAATTTTTTTTATCTTTAATACGAAATTAGAAACCGTATTATCCTTCTCCATTTGATTGTTTTCTACATTGTTTACCTTCAAATGAAAATGATGTTGATTTCTTTGTTCTTCAATTCAATAAATCCATGTCACTAAATTTATCAGAAAATAGTGGAGGAGCTTAAAGATACGATTTTTAAGTTAATTACTTGAGTTTGATGTGCAGAAATCTATGGCCAAAAGTGTAAGATCGAGTATGTCTTCCTTTAGTTCGAACTATGGAAATGAAGACACTCCTTTACACACTTCTGCTTCTGTTTCAAATGGCGATGGATATGACAGTGATGGCTCCAATTTTGCAACTCCGTAAGTCAATTACCATTTTTTAGGCTTCTTCTTTGGTATTTGCATTCCTAAATTTCAGTCAGAAGTTCTAAATGTGACTTAAGCTTGACTCTTGTATTTCAACCTTACAACAACTGAGTAATCATTTTACAAGGTTCAAGATGGATTTTCTGTTTGTTCATGTGCAAGCTTGTCTACTATCTAAATTTTTTTTTTTTTTTTTTTGCCTGTAGTACACAAGCATCACTTGCAGCTGCTATTCCTGCAGAACTTGCTGGTGCTATACCTTTGATTGATAAATTCCAGGTAACTTGATTAGATGTGTTCCTATATGTGTAATGTACTATTGTGTGAAAGAATACTTAGTTGGGATTTTAGTATTGAACTTATGACAATCATTTTTGGCCAATGATGATTTATGTTTTAATGAATTTCTGCATAATTGTTCTTTGCAGGTTGAGGGATTCCTAAGGATGATGCAGAAACAGATTCAATCCACTGGAAAACGTGGGTTTTTTTCCAAAAAATCTGTAGGTCCTCACGTTCGGGAAAAATTCACATTTGAGGATATGCTTTGTTTCCAAAAGGTGAAACAATATGCTGTGTTTCATGGCAATTTGTATTCTTGTGCATGCCAAACTCGTGAAGAGCTGACTTACTGCTTTTTGCAGGATCCTATACCAACCTCACTACTTAAAATTAATAGTGATCTGATAAGTCGAGCAACTAAATTGTTTCAAATAATTTTAAAGTACATGGGAGTTGATTCATCTGATCGAGTAGCCCCAGTAAGCTTGGATGAACGTGTTGAACTTGTTGGAAAATTGTATAAGCATACACTAAAACGTGCAGAGCTTCGAGATGAACTTTTTGCTCAAATTTCAAAGCAAACCAGGAATAATCCTGACAGGCATGGACATATATATGTATATATATATATATATATATATATATATATATATATATATATATATATATATATATATATATATATATATATATATATATTTTTTTTTTTTTTTGTAGATCTATGTTTATATATTTTTACTTCTTTTTCTTTCATTCATTTGGTAAGTTTTGAAGTTAGGACTACTAGAAACCAGCATTAATCCCCTGGACTAATGTGCAAGAGCATATTTTTAAGTTTTCTTTGTAAGCGAACAAATGATTATTTTTGGCATTGTCGTGATTGAATTTACTTAGCAAAGCCTAAAATAATTTTATTTCTTTAATAATGCCAGCTATTCTGTTGATTTTTTACATTGCAGGCAATACTTGATTAAAGCGTGGGAACTAGTGTATCTATGTGCATCCTCCATGCCTCCAAGCAAGGACATTGGTGGCTATTTAAGTGAGTATGTTCACAATGTAGCATATGGTGCAAGCACTGATTCTGAGGTCCAAGTCCTTGCAGTAAATACATTAAATGCTTTGAAGCGTTCTGTTAAGGGTGGTCCAAGGCATACAATACCAGGACGAGAGGAAATTGAAGCTCTTCTAACTGGTCGAAAGCTTACAACCATAGTGTTCTTTTTGGATGAAACTTTTGAAGAAATCACGTATGACATGACAACAACAGTGTCTGATGCTGTTGAGGTACTTCAAAACCTTATAAAATTTATTTTTGTTGCATGCTTTTTATTTCTAGTATGTTTCTATTTTGGTTGGTAGAAATATAGAAAAGCAAAAAACCTAATACCAAGTAAGAAAGAGAAAAAGAAAAAGCAAAGTAGGTTTTTAAGCTAATTTTATTTTTGTCTTATAGATATGCATACATGAAAAGAATTATTGTGGTTGAAGGTAAAATGGCATGTTGTGGGCATGTTGAAATCAATCCCAATACTAGTGAAACAACATCATTGAATTTGGCGTCATGCTGGGCATTTGTTTGATTGAATCTCAATGAAATTTCTTTGGTTATTGGCTAAATGGGAATACCCTCTTTGTAGTCTTTTGGAGGCTAAGTAAATAGCGCACCCTTATTATGGTCCTTTCGAAATGCTTCTGCAGACAACTTCATCTATTAGAGCAAGGAGTTACCTGCTAAATATTCTAGAGCCACAATGACCTTGAATAACCCAAGGCATCTTGTCAGTTTTGTGTACCTAGGTCCCTCATTGAAAAGGGACCATCAAAATTGCCTGTATAGGCAAGCATTTATGAACTACTACTAATATCCAAAATTAAGCGTTTATGAACTACTACTAATATCCAAGATTATGTTTTGGTCACTATGTGTCTAGATCTAATGCCAACCCAATTATTGGACTAATCAGTCAATGGGTCCAACTGTGATTTAAAGGTGGTTAAACAATGAATACGATAATGTGCACATCATCTAGTAACTGCTAATATCTTTAAAGATGATTAAACAATGAATGCAATGCTTTTTGTTAATGGAATATGTAGAAATAATAATTGGCTAGATATTACTTGGTGACAAATTCCTCTAATTTCGTGGAAGTTCACTTTGTCAAATGTTGCTACCATTGAAGTTGGCCCAATTGGAATTCTGGGTTACACTGATAGCAAAGATTATACATCTGTTTTTTTATTTGACTTTTTGTTTTTCCTTGAGCTTTAAGGAGTATTTTATATTAATGTGATTCATAACTTTTCTGTGATTCATAACTTTTCAGGAACTTTCTGGGATAATTAAGCTGTCAGCATATTCTAGCTTTAGTTTGTTCGAGTGTCGTAAAGTTGTCAGTGGTTCCAAGTCACCTGATCCTGGGAATGGTAAGTATTCTACGATGATCATACTAGACAAAAATTTAACGGCATAGTTATCTAATGCACTATGTTCTTGTGTAGAAGAGTATATTGGGTTAGATGATAACAAATATATAGGGGATTTGTTGGCGGAATTCAAAGCAGCTAAGGATCGAAGTAAGGGAGAAATTTTGCACTGCAAGTTAACATTTAAGAAAAAGCTATTTCGGGAGTCAGATGAAGCTGTTACAGACCCAATGTTTGTGCAATTATCATATGTTCAAGTGAGTAAAACCAGTCAAGTATCTTTCAATTTCACATTATATTTTGAAATGATCTATATGCTCCGTTCTAAAGCTTAAATTAATTTCTAACTTCTATATTTAATGATGCATGGCTATCTTGGTACAGTTGCAACATGACTATTTATTGGGCAATTATCCTGTTGGAAGAGATGATGCTGCACAGTTATCTGCATTGCAAATTTTGGTTGAGATTGGATTTGTTGGTAGCCCTGAATCATGCACGTTCGTAGTTCTATTCTTTGTCTAACTCTAGTTAAGCTTAGCCATTTCATTTCCAAATCTACATTGACTATATTTTGGCTTCATAATTACTAAATTAAAGTATTAATGGGGTTCACATCTCTTCTTGCTGTTCTTTTGAATTTTGATATCCTAAGTTGACATTTTGCAGCAATTGGACTTCACTCCTCGAACGATTTCTACCTAGACAAATTGCAATCACTCGAGGAAAGCGAGAATGGGAGTTGGATATTCTTTCTCGTTACCGTTCAATGGTTGGAACGCCATCTTACCTTGAATTTTCTGTTGATACATTCTGGATTTTTAAATAGTGATTAAAATCTATGAGTGCACAATTTGCTAATTTTTATTTGGAATGTAGTAGTTGCTAAAACATATAATTTTCTACATGTTGGCCCAAGAATTTTGTATAATATCTCTTATGTGCTTTTTGGAAAATTAATATTTTTACTTTTCATTTTGCTTAGTAGTTGTAATTTTCATTTAATAGGTCTTGTTTCTCACAATAACTTCAACAGATGCAGGCTTTTGTTTGATTGTGTTGACCATGCCTTCATTTTGATGATTTTTTATTCCTTTTTTTTTTTTTTTTTTTTTTAATGTTTCTTCAAAATCATTATTTGTTATAATGTGTTTGGAAGAGGTTTATGTCTAAGCATTTTTATCAAAATACTGATAATAACGTTTTTCTTGGTTTAAGTTCACAAGAAATTCTTGTTTTTCCTGCTCTCTCATCCTTGGTCAAATCTTGTCAAATTAATGGAAGAAGTTGTCTTCTGTAAGAGATGTCCATACGTTGCCCTAGTTGCCATATTTGAATTTATGAATCTGATTATTTCTTGTTTTTATATCTACATGGTACTTTTCCTCTATTAGATTAAGGACTTTTGTGTTTTGTTACAACAAAGCAACAAGGTCTAGCCTTTTACAATGTGCTATATATAAGGTACAAGATGGTGTACTTGACAAACTTCCAGTAACAAGGCTTTTTTTCAATTTGCTTTACTATAACCGTTCTTAATTAACGTAGCTAATCCCTCAAATATTTTTAATATTTATTTTATATAAGATGTACAATCAATTTCCCCTACCTCATATATATACACACACACACACACACACACACACTCACACTATGCATTAAGATTAGTCAAATTTGGATTGTTAATGTCATAATTTATCAAAAATGGTCTGAAGTAAAATATATTTTTAAACTTTCTTTGCCATCATTGGTAAAGAAAGCCATAGTTGATTCATTTCTTTCATGCTATGATCTTTTGTTTTTAAATTTTATTGTAAAATCCTACTTATTAAATATCTTCCCAATTTTTTTTATCTATTAAATTTTGAATAATATCTGTTGTTTTCTATTTGCATCTATTTTTGCTTTTTTACTATTTCTTTGACTTGTGCATTATTTTTCATCTTTGATAAGATGTTTCTTTTCATATATATTAAAGGTTTTGTTGCCATGTAGGAGCATCTGTCAAAAGATGATGCAAGACAACAATTTTTACGAATATTGAGAACACTTCCTTATGGGAATTCAGTTTTCTTCAGTGTTCGTAAGATTGATGATCCAATTGGACTTTTGCCGGGACGAATTATTTTGGGCATTAATAAGCGAGGGGTGAGACTTCAACTTATACATTTTACTATCACAAGCCTGTCACTTTCATTAACAATGCTCTACATTTAAGATTTTTTTTTTCTTACATCATAGATCATTTTGTTAAATTCATTTTCCAATAGGTGCATTTTTTCCGTCCAGTTCCAAAAGAATATTTACATTCAGCAGAGCTAAGGGACATAATGCAATTTGGTAGTAGCAATACTGCTGTCTTCTTTAAGATGAGGGTTGCAGGTGTGCTTCATGTATTCCAGTTCGAGACAAAGCAGGTTAAACAAATCAATACTTTTCTGTTTGTTGATTCTCCATTAGTTGAATTCACAATCTTCAAAACCATATTTTATTTAAATGTTATTTTATTACAGGGAGAAGAAATTTGTGTTGCTCTTCAGACACATATAAATGATGTCATGTTACGTCGATATTCTAAAGCTCGGTCCGCTGCAAGTGGCTTAGTGAATGGAGATCTTTCTAATAGCTTTAAGCCTCCTAATGTGGAAGTGTATGAGAAACGTGTCCAGGAATTGTCTAAAAGTATTGAGGAATCTCAAAAGAACAATGATAGGGTAACTGATGAATAAACTTCTAATTATGTTTTTTGATCATTTGTTATATTATGCTTTTATATGTTGGTGATTAACTGGGTATTCTGTCAACGTGCTTGCATCACCATTCATTGCATGACATACAGTATGTTCTTTTTTCTCCTAGTTGTTTTGATGATGACTGAAGTGGCCCTCCAAAGGCCATTAGTGATTTAGAATAAGGAAATCAAGTTTATATTTTTGAGTTTATTTTTTTTTTTTAATTTTTTGTGAAAATATTTTAATTCAAGAGTTTTCGTCTTAATTAGAAAGCATAGATATAGAGTTCTTTTGTTCTAGTTAGGAAACATATGATTTTCTTCTTTAGCAATTTAATTTCTCTTATTTAACTTTTATATCTACAACAGTTCAGTATTTTAGTAGGGTTTAGTAATTGTCTATTTTTTTCCATTTTAGAGATATAACCTTTGTAGACCTTTCTTTTTTATTATTCTAAAGCATTTTAGGAGATAAACTTGGGTTCTATTCTATGTCAATTGGCATATAGGAGAAGGCCAAACGATTGAGCATACTATTTTATGCAATTTCTAGTCTATTGATAATTGTCTTTTCATAATAAAAAGATCAGAGTCTGGAATTGAGGCAGCACTAAGAAGTACATGTGTGCCCTGCACTAATTAAGCATGCCTTGGATGTGTCAGATACATGCTTGTATTTATCATAATAGAAGAGTTCAAATTCTCAAGCATGAACATGTCCCCAATGCATTTAGGACACATATTAGAACACAGAAATTACAAATTTTTTTTAAAAGATTGATTTTAGTAAAACTTTAAAAGGAATATATAATATAGGATAACAAGAAGTAGGTACATATTTTTATGAAATCATAAACCTATGAAATATGAATGTAGTTGTCTATGTATTTATTGTCATGTTCCTCTATCTCTTTTGTTGTCCATTCTTGCTTTTTTTGTTTAAAAACAAGATTGGATTTGCTGGTGGATCAGTATTTTGTGAACTCATATGGCATTTGCCTTTCACAGATACCTTGTTCATCACTTGGTTATTTATTTTGGCTAGGGCCAAGTTGTCAATTAATTGTGAAGCATCTTTGAGCTGAGTTAGTGGGTAGGTTGTTATTTTTGTGATTTCTTGCAATTAGTAATCTAACATTTTTGGACAAGAGCTTGGTTATCTTAAGTGATTGTTTGCTTTTAAGTCAAGTGCTAATCATTAATGATTTCTGTGTATCATGGATATGAAAGTCTTCTGAAAACGACTAAAATATTTTTCATGTCACTTTCTTGAAAAAGTGAAATGAGATTAATGAGTTAAGTATGTTGATATAGTTATTGGAAGAATTGCATGAGAAGCAGAGGCAAGAAACAAAGTTGCAAGAAGAATTGAGGAGCTTGAAAGATTCCTTGAGATTTGAAAAGCAAAACATGACAGAAGTTGCTTGTGATCGTGATAGACTTAGATCAGCATGTGCTGAAAAGGATGCAGCTTTTCAAGTTAGTAAAGCCAAGCTTGTAGCATTAGCCCATTTGTTAATCATTTTATCTATCTTTAACAGCTTTGATTATCTTTGCATAGGCTGCATTATTGGAAAAGAGAAACATGGAAATTAGGTTGGCCACTCTTGGTAACCAAGCTGCAGAGAATAATGCCAAAAAGGATTTGCTTGGATCCAATAATCAGGTAAAATTCAAATATATATATATATCCTATAAATTTAGATGTAATTTGCTACTTTGGCTTTAAAAGTCAGATTTTGCCTTAATTGGTTTTATGATCGAAAATCATTTTTGGACTCTGCATGACACAGCTGTTGCACAAGCTTCAAGATGACTTGAAACTGCGGAATGAAGAGTTACATGCAGCTAAAGAAAGTATGAAACAATTGACGAATGAAAAAGTATCTCTAGAACAGAAGATATCTAGGCTTGAAAGAAACAAAATTGAAGAGGTTATAAAAAATTCTTAAGCTTTGTCCAAAAATTTATTTCTGATATCACATAATCAAGAATTTGGTTTCATGCAGATGGAGTTTTTTGAGAAAAACATGAAGCAAGAATGCAAAACCTTAAAACTTCAAGTGGTTGAACTTGAAAAGAAGCTGGAAGGAGTAACACAAGAATTAGCTGCTGCCAAATCAACAATTGCAATGAGGGATGCAGATTTGGCTACCTTGCAAAATAATATGAAGGAACTAGAGGAACTTAGAGAAATGAGAGAGGTATATTTTCACTAGATATCATAAATGAAAATTTCTTTATTTAAATTTTCTTCCAAACTGGTTTCTCAAAATTCATCAATTGAAAACAACCCAATAAAGTTTTTATTTGCTTTCAGGACATTGATAGAAAAAATGAGCAAACTGCTGCCATCTTGAAGATGCAAGCAACTCAACTTGCTGAGCTTGAAGTACTTTACAAGGAAGAACAAGTTTTGAGGAAGCGCTATTTTAATACCATAGAAGGTTATCGAAACGTAACATCATATGTCTTCTAATAGTATACTCTTTAACTGAACAGCTTAGACTGTGCCAAAAGTATATACCATTGGAAAGACTGGGCCAAAAATCATATGATAACTTAAACACAGTTAAATGATTTAGTTCTTGATTGATAAGTATCTTAACAAATATAGTTGTTGCAATAATATTGACAAAGCAAAATAATATAATTACTTGAAACTTGGAAAATAATGACAGAGCTTTCAAACATATTTTAATAGTGATTTTTGTGTTAAGATGTCAAAGAGAGAGAAAGGCATTTGAAAGAAGTATATTCAAGTAAGCATAAGTTGGGAAGGAAAAGGAAAGAGCAGTGGGTATAGGTTAAAGGAGGGAAAAGATGCAGTTGACGATTTCATGAAATGGCTACGTGAGGCTGTGGTCCTTGTCATATCATTAGTGTCATTGTGACATTAAATTTCTTCCCCAATTTGATTTGACTAACAAATGCTCCATCCTTCAATGTATTTTAGATATGAAAGGCAAGATAAGGGTTTTCTGTCGTCTAAGGCCTTTGAGTGAGAAAGAGACTGCTGAAAAGGAAAGATACATAATTACAAGTATAGATGAATTTACAGTTGAACATCCATGGAAAGATGACAAAGCAAAACAACATGTTTATGATCGTGTATTTGATGGCTATGCTACCCAAGAAGATGTATTTGAGGACACAAGAGTATGATTTTTGTGATTTATCAATACATGAAATTTTCTTTGTAGCTTGACATAAGATATCTGTATTGCCAGTATGGTGTTCCTCAATTAACTTCTCTTTCCCCCTATGAATATTATGCAGTATTTGGTTCAATCTGCTGTTGATGGGTATAATGTTTGCATATTTGCCTATGGCCAAACTGGTTCTGGGAAAACATTTACAATATATGGCTCTGAGAATAATCCTGGACTCACACCACGAGCTACTGCAGAGCTTTTTAAAATTTTAAGGCATGATAACAAGAAATTCTCATTTGCACTAAAGGTAAGAGTAGACTCATTATCTAATTTCTATGTAGAATGATTGTCATCTGCTTCAGTTTCTCCATTTGCAAAATGGAGTATCTTTTTCTAATTAACATTGTTGATATGGGCTGTATTTTCTGTTTCCTCAAGTGCATGTGGTTTGTATTTGTATCTATCACCTTTGTTAGACCCATAAGATCAATTTGAAACAACCTAGCAAAGACAAACACTTTTTCTTTTTATATGTATGTTTGTGAGTACTATTGTTAATTAAAATGCGTTCATTTTCAAGTCAAACACTTAAGATTAACTATATAATGATGCAGGCATATATGGTGGAGTTGTACCAAGATACACTTATGGACCTTTTATTGCCAAAGAATGTGAAGCCCTTGAAATTGGATATTAAAAAAGATTCAAAGGTGATTGTTCTTTCACAAGGTGTTACTAATACGAGCTTTTAGGGTATGTTTGGGATTGCTGTTAAAAGTTAAAAAAACGCTTTTAGAATTTTTTTGATTTTATTGATTGATTTTTATTATTTTTTTATAAATTGCTTTTTCAAATTTGCTTATAGAAAAAACATGAATTTACATGCTTTTGCTTAAAAGTAGTTTTTAAAAAAATATAAAATTTTTTATTGAAAAGCGCTTTTTTCAAACACAATGCCAAACAAGACCTTAAAGTAGTTAGTATGTTAACTTCATAGTAATGGTTGTTTTATATTAGGTCTAATGTGTCTCAGTTTAGTTAATATTTAATCTTAGTTTGTGGATCCCTATTTGTGATGTTCAGGGGATGGTATCCATAGAAAATGTAACGGTCATATCAATCTCAACACTAGAGGAGTTACAGAGCATTATTCAAAGAGGATCTGAGATGCGACACACTTCTGGAACTCAAATGAATGAAGAAAGTTCAAGATCTCATTTGATACTTTCAATCATTATTGAAAGTACTAATCTTCAGACTCAATCTGTTGCAAGGGGAAAGGTATTAGTGACATGCTATCCTTGATAAATGATAAGATGATTCTACACACTGATGTAGAGAACATAATGGACAAGCACCCTTGTTATATTCATTATATGTCAAATTGCATTTTGTACTTGCATATACAAATGTTAAGAGGAATCTGAATGTCTCGTGGGTTTTATTCTAAGGTTATAGCTTCAAATATTTATATATGAAATTTGTATTTGAATATGACCACTTTACATAGGTTCATCTCTATTTGATTATGACCACTTTTCCATATCATATGCAGTTAAGTTTTGTGGATCTTGCTGGTTCAGAAAGAGTGAAGAAATCAGGCTCTTCAGGTACACAACTCAAGGAAGCCCGAAGTATAAATAAATCTCTTTCAGCACTCGGAGATGTCATCGGTGCTTTATCTGCTGGTGGTCAACACATACCTTATAGAAACCACAAATTAACAATGTTAATGAGTGATTCCCTTGGTGGTAATGCCAAGACACTTATGTTCGTGAATGTGTCACCAGCTGAATCAAATTTGGATGAGACGTACAATTCCCTAATGTATGTATTTCTTTTCAAAATGTATGCTTATATTGTTCTTTATTGGCTCAGTTTTTCGTTGTATTGCATGATGTCTTACTCAAGATTAATATTGACTAAATTAAGATATAGAACCTGACATTTGCTTAAAGTTGATCCATGGTTCCTTAATAATTTTGATTAATGTAGATTTCTATTAATTTATTTATTAGGCTTTTGTTATTGTGGGACTTTACTAGTAATGAATTTTGCTTTCACAAGGATGAACATCGAATTAAGAATATCATTCAATTCAATTCTTACATAGTCTGAAAGTTGATTTAAGTTGTTTGAAGGTCTATATCATTGAGATTGTTTTAGTAATAACATTTCATTCTTTATGCCATTTCAGGTATGCATCAAGAGTTAGATCAATTATCAATGATCCAAGCAAAAATATTTCATCAAAAGAGATAGCTCGATTGAAAAAGTTGATTGCATATTGGAAAGAGCAAGCAGGTAGGAGAGGGGATGATGAAGAGTATGAAGAGATCCAAGACGAACGACAGATGAAAGAGAGGACAGATGGGCGGCATTCCATGTAGAGGTTACATTTTGTGCCTTGGAGTTGAAATTTTGCAAGGAACTTGCGGATTTTTCATTTTTTACATATTGTTTTAGCAACATCAACAATGGAGATGAATGTGGTAGATTGTTAGCTGATTTGATATGAATGGGTTCCAATGATCTCGTTGTAATGTTATAATGAGGCTGTAGAATTGTTCTGAGCAGCTTAAAAGGAGTAGGTTGTATAGTTAGAATGGTGTGTATATATTACTTGTCATTTTATGTTGAATAGATTTTTTGAATGAAATGAAAATTTAGCTTTGAAACCAAGAACTATGTTTTATGAAGCAGTGGATTCATAATCTGTTCAGATCTGTTCATGGGTCAGGACTATGCTTGAAAAATATTAAATTTTCCGAAAGCTCAGATTCTTCTCCCACCACCCCCCCTTACACACCACCACCCCACCCACACCCCCACCCCCACCACCGCGCGCCCCCCCCCCCCCCCCCCCCCCCCCCCCCCAAACATAAAAAACCAAAGCTCAGCTTGCTCTATTATATTACTACATTTTATGTTTGTATGCATTTTTTTGAATGAAATGAAAATTTACTTTTCGAATCAAGCATTATGTTTTGTAATGTAGTAGATTCACGAAATCTGTTTGGATGTGATTGTGATGTAAATGTATCTTGAATTGTCCATAATAAGTTGAGTTTAAATTTGAAAAATGTTAAATTCTGCATAAATTTATCTATAATTATTAAATACTATAAAACTGAGAGGGACTTGGAAACAATGCATTTCTGGTGGTGATTTTGTAAATAAGTTGAAATTAAGTGTGTAAATAAATTGAAATTGTCTTTTTTTTTTATTTTTTTTTATTTGTCCCTCGCTTGCTGGTTCCTTTCGATCAAATTGATACTGTTTCTTAGAGCTAACAAAGACATTTCCAAGCTTTAAATTTTTTTAATAAATTAAAATATGCAATTTGACTCACGAACACGTCTAATGCGTACCGTGTACATCTCAAAGTATATTTTAACATTTTATTATTATGTTAAGCAGATATCTTAATTATATTTTTCAAAACTTGTCATTTATGGGGACACCGCTTAAAGAAAGCATAAGAAGCTTTCCCAATATATCTACACATGAAAGTTCAAGGTGTATTTTGCCGGAGTGACTACCATTACCATTGCAACGTATGAAGAAGAAGGAAAGATGGAAATATAATTTAGACCTTTGCAGTTTACAAAGGCAACATGTCTATCATACTGTTTTGTTTTATACGAAGATTTTCCTCGTAATGTCAACCACTCACTATGATTTGTCGGGCGGTGAGATAAAAGTACGAACGAAATGTTTTGTCGTATTTAAGCATAAATAAATTACGTAAGTTTACGTTTTTAGGAAAATTGTTGAATATCCAGAACTTGATCAACACATATATACAATATAATATAATATAAGAAGGATGTACTGAGCAGAGAAGCAATCAAAATTTTCAAAATTCTGAAGAAGAAAATGGAGAAAGGTAGTGTTCCAACCATAGATCTGCAAGATTTTCCAGGACAATATGAGCTACTGAGAAAGGTGTGTGAAGAGTTGGGCTGTTTCAGAGTAGTAAATCACAAAATCCCTTTAGCTGTTATGGCGGAGATGAAGAAGGTAGTGAGATCTCTGTTAGACCTTCCAACGGAAATCAAGAAGCGCAACGTAGATGTCATAGCAGGTAGTGGTTACATGGCACCCAGTCAAGTCAATCCTCTTTATGAGGCCTTGGGTCTTTTTGACATGGGCTCCTCTCAAGCTGTGCAAACCTTCTGCTCTCAGTTGGATGCCTCTCCTCATCAAAGGTATTTCATTTCATTTCATACTCTCTATCTAGTTCAACTCAACGCAGCCTTAATCCCAAATTTAATTGAGATAGGCTATAAATTCGTTGTTTTCATTTTAAAGGATTATGAGCTACGTCTTCTTATGGTAGTAATTCCTCTTCTACGAGTGAAAACAAAGAATACATACTCTTGATCACAATTAAAATATTATTTAATCTCCACTGTTTATTAATTCGATTGATTTGATCTTGTTAATAATTTGCCAGAGATATAATAGAGATGTATGCCAAAGCAATTCATGAGCTGACCATGGACATTGCAGGCAAGCTGGCTCGATGTATGGGGGTGACCGATGTTTCGTTTGAGGGATGGCCTTGCCAATTTAGGATTAATAAGTATAACTTCACTCCTGAAACCGTAGGCTCCTCTGGAGTCCAGATTCACACTGATTCTGGATTCCTAACTATACTTCAAGATGATGAAAATGTTGGTGGCCTCGAAGTTATGGACAAGTCTGGTGTTTTTGTGGCTGTCGATCCGGAGCCAGGCACCCTTGTTGTCAATCTTGGGGATATTGCTGCGGTTGCTTTTTCCATACATTTAGCAGTTTAGTTTCGCTTTTGATGTTAGATTTTTCTGATGTTTGATTAAATGCTTCTTTTTATGTGACCAAAGGCTTGGAGCAATGGAAGGCTACGCACTGTGAAGCATAGAGTGCAGTGCAAAGAAGCAACAGTTCGGATTTCAATTGCTTCATTCCTTCTGGGACCAAAAAGGGCAGCAGTGGATGCTCCGCCAGAACTTGTCGACTCTCAACACCCGCGTCTCTACGCTCCTTTTACTTTCGAAGATTATAGAAAGCTCCGACTATCTACAAAATTGCAAGCTGGGGAAGCTCTTGAACTTGTACGTATTTAGTCTTGAATTTTAATAAACGAGCAAGCACATTGCAGCTTGGAAAAGTGCTCACCAGCCCACTACTAAAATAAATGAGTGAAGAATGCTAAACAATGACCAAACGTTTGGATTCCAAAACAAACTGGAAAAGTATGCGATGAAAGTACCTATAAATATAAATAGTATGTGCTACCAATTTCAAACAATCAATTTTTCAATGATTATCCTGCAGAAATGTACAATGCTAAACGTGATGTTAGCTCTCTTAGTGTTGGAATTTGGACCGAGTCTTAGAATTGAGCACAGTTAAAGGGAATTCAAAAATTTTAAAATTTCCGTAATCGAACATAACTTTGGAGATTCTTAAAATGAGATATCCAAAACTGAACTACATAGAAAAATCTTTATACCGAACTGTCTTGATTTTTTAGACTATTCAGAATGGAGATTTAAATATAATGGGACAGTTCGGTACGGAACGAGGACAAAATAAATATTAAGAGATTTTTTATTTTAAATAATTAAAAACATATATATTTTTTTAGTTTAAACCTATAATTAAATCAACAAAAATAAAAAATCAAATTATATAATGTATAATTAAATAATTAAAGAAATTTATTTACAATCCACCAAACTAAAATAAAAATCAAATTACAAAATGTATAATTAAATTTTATTTATACATTATTGAATTTTTTTAAATGTGTTGCTAATTTAATATTAAAATGTGTGTGTGTGTGTGTGTGTATATATATATATATATATATATATATATATATATATATATATATATAATAGTTCGGTGCGATTTTCGGCATGAATAACTACTAATCTCTAGAGCCATACCAAAAAAAAATTGGACGGTTCGGTTCAGAAAAAATCAAATGGTTAATGAATATTTTTCAATTATAGAGATTTTCAATATAATTTGATATCTCCGAGTTCCGTGCTCAGACATGACCTAAATTCAAATTCAATTAAATGGAAGTTACCTAATTTGTTGGTAACAAAACCACATCAAATATACACATAATACTTAACTATAGTATAAAAAAAACATGAAATAAGACGAAAAAAATTTTTCTCAATCAGTTATTAATTTGCTATTGAAATTAATTGAATAACAACAACAAAATACTAAGAGTGTGTTTGGTAAGTCGTAATGAGATGTAATGTAATATAATCAAATGAATCTCTAATATAAATTTATATTAAAAATTTATTTAATTATATTATATTATATTCTATTGCGGAGTATTAAACTTACTCTAAAAAGGCTCTTGATCATAAAGTGCATTGGACTTAGTATTTGAATATCATCACTATTTGTGTATTCATCAAAAGGTAAGTGATGCATTTAAGTTTTTTATTTAATCTGCATATTATCACACTTAGTGATTACTAGCTTTGCAAAAATTAGTAATCACTTCATGAGATTCAATGTCCTTTTCCTTGCAATTTTTCACACTAGATGTACTTTCGATTTAAATGACTATGATCTCAAGTAATTGATGAAACTTAAACCTACACATTTAGCAAGTAGGAGTTCATTTATCGATACAGGGAAAATAAATTAGGAAAAGAGAAAAATTTTGTTCAACTCTGTTGACCCAAAATGTACACTTGCACTGTTCCACACTCAACTCTCAATAAATTATCAAAAAAAAAAAAAGAAAAAAGAAAAAGAAAAAGAAAAATCAAATTGAAAGAAGAAGAAGAAACCAAGTAGTAGTATTTTATAGCAAGGTAGGACGGAAATCTTATAGACCATGACCTCATCTTACTGAAAGAATTAGATAAGATAGAACTAATTAATTAGGAATCAATGGAGAATATGGAATTGACTTGGTTAGACAAGAGAACTGTCTGTGAGTCCCTCGGCGTAGCTTTGAGGACTAACGCATTGAGGGGTCCAACCAGATGTAATGGGAGTAGTATCAGCAGTATTGTCCCAGTTGATGCTACTGCTGCTGATATCTGGTCCTGCTGCAGAAGGCCACACGAATGCTGGCTTAAAAGGTGGTACACGGGGCACTGCCACTGATCCTGATATTATCTGAAAGACCACCTGTGTTTTGGGCCTCTCGCTCGCAATTGGATGGGAACATGCCAGTCCAAGCAGCAACAACCTTTGAGCTTCTTCAGCAACATAATCATTCACCAACCTCTTATCCACAGCCTCCAATATTCGCCCTTCGCGATGCAACCACCAAACCCAATCCACCAAGGATTGGAAGCCGGCAATCTTTGTCCATGGACGCTGCCCACACACCACCTCAAGAATCACTGCACCAAAGCCATAGATGTCAGACTCACGGGTGGCCTTGCCAGTGTGAAAGCATTCAGGGGCAATATAACCCATAGTTCCAGGCACTCCCTCCAGCTCTGCATAGGAAGTCTTCTCATTCTCCAAGGCACGAGCCAGCCCAAAATCTCCAAGGCGAGCATTGAAGTTAGAATCAAGCATGATGTTGCTGGCCTTGAGATCTCGATGCACCACTTTCTGATCGTACTCGTTGTGGAGATATTGCAGTGCAGATGCTACACCAGCTATAACATTGTATCTGAGCTTCCACTCCAAGGTAGTGTTCTCTTCAGGACCGTTGAATATGTGTGTATCCAAGCTACCCTTTGGCATGTAGTCATACACCAAAAGAAGCACCCCATTCTTGTGGCACCAACCTATCATTCGTTTTTAGGAAAAAAAAAAAATCATCATCAAATTTAGATCCATAACATATCATTCGCACTTCAATCATCACGTAAAGTGACACTGTTAGTGCTTCTAGCTACATAGCCACAAGAAAATTTTTGGTAAGATGAGATTCTCAACATAATATGCTCTGCTTTAAAAAACAAAAGGCTGTTGTGGTTACTGTATTGTATGAGTCCCTGTTTTCAGAGGAATTGATTCTTCTGCTTTGATGAGACTATAACCTGAATTTAGTATGAATAATGATTTCCACCAAATTTTACAGGCAATTTAATGCTAAGTTATAATTTTACAATTTGAAATTTAAATTTGTAATAATTTCAAATAAATACTTATTCAATAATTTTTTTTATATTTTATATTTTAAAAATTACTTATTTCAATTCATCCAATTTAATTACGTGAAGTTATATAAAAATAAACTAAAATTCTATAAAAAATTTAACAAAATTTAGACAATTATTATTTTAAATGAAGATAGCAACCATATAATATAACTGACTTCTTCATATGCCTTTCTCTAAAATAAAAAAATAAATAAAGAAAGAAAGAAAAAAAAGGCCTTACCCAGTAATCGGACAAGATGTTTATGGCGGAGACGATTAATGATAGTAAGCTCAGACAAGAAATCATCTTGACTCTTAAGGTTGTCTCTGGAGAACTTCTTGACAGCGACTTGGACATTCTCATTAGGTAACACTCCTTTATACACCACTCCAAAACCACCTTGACCCAGCTTGTTTTTCTCATCGAAATTGTTGGTCGCCTTCTTCAGATCTCTGAATCGGAATTCCCTCGGCGTTCCTGGCAAGCTCTTAAGTGCTCCCAGTAAATTGGGATCGGAAGCCGCCTTCTTTTTCCTCAAATGGTAAGTCAATCCAACCACCCCAATCACTAATACCACCAAGACGCCCACCCCAGCTCCTATTCCGATCTTAATCAGCTTATTATTGCTGCTATTATCTCCACTATCAACAACCGGACCCAGTAGCTCCACTGTCAAATTCCAGCCAAGCACGCAATTCAGCTGGATGGTGGT
The DNA here is from genome assembly GCA_947687605.1 of Reutealis trisperma. Taxonomy (NCBI): domain Eukaryota; kingdom Viridiplantae; phylum Streptophyta; class Magnoliopsida; order Malpighiales; family Euphorbiaceae; genus Reutealis; species Reutealis trisperma. The sequence continues at coordinate 154,567 of CANTUT010000355.1, read as the reverse complement.
TCCTGTTGAAGCTGCGAAGCCAAAGTAAGAGTTCTGATTAACAAGGTCTTTGAGATCGAGATCCGCAGTTAGCACAGACGTAGTGGGTTTGGGCCTCCCTTGCTCTGCCATGTAAACCTCCAGTGCCTTATTGACGCCGTCATAATGGACCCAGACCATGTAAACTTTGGTTCCCACAGGAGCGATCTGGATGCCAAATTTGGAAAGGGACACAGTCTTATTGGATTTGACACTGTGGATATCCAGACCCATGTGATTGTCATCCGGGTCGAAATCTTCCTTGAAGGTGTCAAGCTCGATGGCGACGATACCGTTGGAGGGATCGCCGTCGGTAGTGGAATTGGTCAAACCCAAGTACTGTCCACTGCTGTTGAGAGGAATTTCAAGGTCAGGGGATATTAAGAAGGCTAAGCCTTCTCCAGCGGAGGCGTTGTTAACCCGGTAGATATTGATAAGGAAGGAAGTGTTAAAAGAAGCCACCTTTGGTGCAGCTCCGCCTTGTCCCGCTTCCCAGAGCGTGAAAGAGCGGTTGAAGAATACACGGCCAGACGTGTTAGAGAGGGTGAAGTTACCGGCGGAGTCAGGAGTAACTTGAAGGGCCTTATTGCTGATTGTAGCAGGTTGGAGGACAGCAAAGGTGGTGTAGTAAGAGCTGTTAAATGGATTGCCAAACTTATTGTCTGATATTTGTAACTTCTGAGCAGAGGAGGCGGTTGCTAAACTAATAATGCATAAAACAATTATGGTGGCCAAGTTCACCGGCGGTGGCAGATCCATCAATTTCATGTCAATTGTAACGGCGGCTGGCTGGCTGGCTCTCTTCTTTTACAAATTAACAAATTATTAACTAAAAAACAAAATAAGAGTAAGAAGAAGAAGAAGAAGATGGCTGTACACAAAGTAGAGATATTTGAAGGCCTCTTTTTCTTTAGATACTAAATTATTAAAAATAATTATATTATAATATAATAATAATAATGATGATGATGATTACTTCATGTTGCAATTTCTTTTATTTCCTTAAACTTGTCTTTTAGGTGTATTATATACATTCCTCTAATTTTTCTAATCATTTTTTTAACCAATATATTACGTGTACAGACTTTGTCACTTTATGCTTTTATTATTATTATTATTATTTACAAACTTTAATAACAAGCGAATACTTTTTTGAATTTGTTGTGATTCAAAACTTATGTTTGATTGGAATATATATATATATATATATATATATATATATATATATATATATATATATATATATTAAAAATAAAAAATAGAATATAAATATGTAAATAAATTAGACATAGAAATATAGAAATATTATATTTTAAATAAATTTTTTTATTTTCTATTTATATAAATTCTATACTGAAATAGAAATATAAAAAAATAAATAGCTATATTTATAGAAATCTATTTTCTATTGTAGAAACATAGATAAGAATAAAAAATAAAATAAAATAAATGCATACTTATATAATTTTTTTTATTATATAGATTTAAAATTATATTTTTAATAAAATAATAATAATATCTCATATTAAAATAATTTTTAAAATACAAACTAAATAAAAAAAAAAATGCGCAAATCATGAGTGAATAACTAGGTTAATATTTTTTCCCTAAAAATTAGGGCAATAATTTGCAATGGCATTTCCTGGTCTCTTTTTCTTCTCATACTCCTATTAGCCAAACAATTCAAGCCGAATCCTCTCATGCAGAATTTACATGTAGATTTTTATTTTATTTTATTGTATTTTATAGATAGGTATCTTATTTTTCATATTATGCAAATCGCAATCAAGACCAAAAAAAGAACAAGGAAATTAATTAGCCTTCCATTGTCCTTTTGACTTAATTGATATATCCTCTGCGCATCCTAGGATTCTTAATTCGAAATATGTAAATAATACAGCTATGCATCCTCTTAATTAACCACAATAGGCCAATTATTTTTCGTGTTTATTAAATTAATTAATTAATTTGACCAGGTTAATATAGAGACTCCCATTAATAATAAATTAAACTAGCATTTAGCCATTCACACTCTTCTAACTAACTTCAGCACTAATGTATTTCCATTGCAAAAATAATAATCATAATTATAATAAAAAGACTTCAACGCAAAAAAACATTTAAAAAAAAAGACTTGTAATTAAGTTGCTTTTGCATATAGACTCACGGGTATTAAATAACGTATCGGCTATTTTGTCTTTATTTTTTAACGGTTCATTATATTATTTTTCCGTTAAACTTATACTAATAGAAATTAGTAATGAATCAGTACTAAATCACTCGATACACACTGATATGACCGTTATTTATTGATACGGGTGTAATGTATTAATAAAAAAAAATTATTATTATATTTTTTACTTATTAATGTAAATATAAATATATTATTTAAAAAATATTATTTTATATTTGTTCTATTTTATTAATATAAATTATTGGGATATTTTTTTTACATTATTTACATTTCAATATATTTAGAATATTATTGATAATTTTTTACAAAATTTATTTTTTTGTATAAATTTTTTATTTATGGGTGTAAATTATTGATTGAATTTTACAATTTGACTATGATTTGTCTTTATATGTTTATTTTCAAAGATTTAAATAATAGTTCTGTATAAATTTTAAATGAGTTTAATAGCATACAAGACAATCTAAATCCTCCCCAGTACTCTTTTCATTAGTGATTAATTAATACTATGGTATATTTATTTTTTTAATTTTACTTTATTTACTTGGAATAAGGAGGATTTTTTTATCACCTTATTCATTTTGAATAAGGTGGTTTTTTCTCTCATTACTTAATAAAATAAGATTAAGTTATTATTATTAGTTATGTAATTTGAATTTAATTTATTGTTATCATTTATGTAAATTAAATTTTTCTAGGCATAATTATACTTATTTAAGTGTTAATTAATTTAATATATTACATTTTAGATGTTACATTTCATTTCTTATTGAATTATATCAGTTTACTAATCATTTTAAAAAATTCACTGTAGCGGTAGCTGATTCCGTTACACCGATTCCGATACCGATACGATACATAAAACCGTTATTTAATACTTGATGAGCATAATTTAATACATATTAATAGCCCTTAAATTTATTTATTGTTGTTCATTTATTAAATAAATATTTTTATTTAATGATATTTTTATGAAATAGAAAATAAAATGGTGAAAGCTTGAAAATTGAGTAAATTATAGTCTTTTAATTGCAATAATAATAATAATAATAATAATAAATAAATAAATAAATAAATAATAATAAATAAATAAATTTTGTGAAAGAAATAATTTTTCAATAAAATCAACTAAGCTATTTTCTTTTCTTTTGACAAAGGACACTATCTTCAAGTATACAATGAAAACTAAAGAGTTTACTAATCATTCTTATGCAAGACAATCAAGGAAAACAAAGGATTAAAAAATCAAAATCATGCATTTGATGCTAAAGAAGAAAAATTGCAAAAATTCAAGTCATCACCAAACATTCATATGCAATCCGACTAAGAAAAACTAAAAATTCAAAGTTTAAAATCACATATTTGATGTTAAAAAAGAAAAATCATTTGAAAATTGATTTTTTCATCAACTTGCTATATAGCCATTCATGTTTATAAATATAAGGGAAATGGCTTAGCAAAAGAAGGGTTTGTGAGGAAAAGAATTAAGAAAATAAGAAAAAAGTTGATATTTCAAGATTAATAATCCAAATTGCTAAAATAGGTTCTTTTGTTTATTTTGTTGTTCTATTTATGTCTTTCTAAGTTTTAGTTTTACTAAAGTGGATGATAAAATCATGTTAGATTATTAATTTTTATTTGTATTGATTCTAAATATTTTGCAATTTAATATTCATGATTTTGGCTTCATTTAATAATATCCTTTCATCAATTCTATCATGTATTTTTTATTATCAGGAACTTCATTTAATAATATCCTTTCATCAATTCTATCATGTATTTTTTATTATTAGGAAAATTATCTATACTTGGTTTTATTGAAAGAAAAGTAATTTTCTTTGATTATGTATTTTCCATTAAATTGTATACATATAATGCTTGGAAATTACACTTTTAAAGTGAAGGAAAATCTATTTGAGAATAGCAATAAAATCAATATAAGATAAAAAAGATTGATTTCTAAACTATCTAAAATTGATTTCTAAACTATTTTCTGAAAATTAGAATCGATATATTATAAAAATTATTAATTAAACATTGGTGAATTCTGAAATTTTGGTAATGTTTTATCTAAATTTTATTTCACAAGTTCATCTACTCTTAATTGTATTATTTTGACGTTTCTATTTTTCTATCATTATCTAAAAAAAATTTTTTGGAACTAGATTAGAATAAATTAATATAGTTTAATTAAGCTTTTCTATAATTCATTTCATAACTCTTTCCGTAGAAACGTTCTCGTTACCACTTATCTATAAAATCAATGATTCGTATGCTTGTGAGTATAAATAAAATTATACAAGTTTCTAGCGCCGTTGTCGAGGAGACATTAAAAAGAAAGAAGAAAACTCATTAGATCAAGATTTGTTTAATTCTTCTACTAGTTAAATCTTACTTATTGTGAATTTTTATTTTATTTTATTATTTCATTATTTTTTTTATCTGTTTAGTCATAAAATAATATTAGTTTTTATTGTAAAAATTTTCTTGTTAGTTTTTGCATATTTGAAAAAAAAAAAAATCAGTTTCAATAGTACTGAATTAAGTTGAATTGAGTTGGAATGGTGTAGAAAATTTCAATTAAGTTATTGTAACAACTCAGTTAATATTCACGTACTTTGCATGGTTTCGTATTTTTCTTATATGGTTAGTTAATTACTATAGATAATTAATTTATTTTTCTGCAAAAATTTATTTTAATTTTCAATATTATTATTTTTTTAAGTTTTTGGTCATAAAGTTCCACGTTTATATATATTTATATTTTTTTAATTATTTTTTTCTTTTATTTCTAGGATCTTTATTTTTTAAAAAAAAATTAGAGTTAAATATTTTTTTTTTGTGTTACGTTGAATTATTTGAATTTTTATTTTAATTTTTTTTGAAGTTGATTCGTATTGTCTATCTTATTTTTCTTTCTCTTTTAGTTTATAAGTGTGATTAAATGCACAATTTAATAAGCTCTATAAAAAAGGTCAATTATTCATCTGTCTAATAAAACTGAGACTTAAGTGATCTATTATGACTCTCTAATTTTTCCTGGGAGCTTTATTAGTTGCACATTTTTTATTTTTATACACTTTGAAAGAGAAATTTTATTTTATTTTATTTTTGCTATATTCTCATTATTAACATTTTTTATTTTATTTTCGTTTGTTTCATTTTATAGTTGGTATTGAAATAAGTTAATTTTATTTTATTAGTTTATGCTAGTTTGAGAACGTGATTCAAAGTGTCATTTGGTTAAAAAAGAATTATTCTTAAGTGACATTAAAATTAAATCATCAATAAAAATATATGGAGGTGAAATAAATCATAAAAATATGAAAAATCCAAGAGATAATGATGTCCATGTTGAAAGAGAAAAAAACTCTTATAGAATATTTTTCTCCTGTCACTGCCAATTCTCCCTCTTGCATAGTTTTACTTGAAACTAATGCAACTTATTTTGAGCTTAAACCAGCCATAATTCAATTGTTTCCATCTTTTTATGGTTTAGAGAGAGAAGATCCATACATGCACGTTAAACAGTTCTTGGATATTTGTTCCACATTTCGCTTCCAAAATTTTTCTGATGATTCAATTAGGTTGAGGCTATTTCCATTTTCACCAAAAGATAAAGCAAAAATTTGGTTAAATTCCCTTTAAGCAAGAACAATTACTAGTTGGGATCAACTAGTTAATAAATTTTTGTTAAAATTCTTTCCCTTGTCCAAAACTGATAGTCTTATGAGAGAAATTTCTAAATTCTACCAAAAAGAGGGAGAAGAATTTTATGAATGTTGGGAAAGAATTTTATATATATTTACATTTTTTAATTATTTTTTCTTTTATTTCTAGGATCTTTATTGTTTAAAAAAAAATTAGAGTTAAATATATATATATTTTTTGTGTTATGTTGAATCATTTGAATTTTTATTTTTATTTTATTTTTTTAAAGTTGATTCACATTGTCTATTTTATTTTTCTTTCTCTTTTGGTTTATAAGTGTGATTAAATGCATAATTTAATAAGCTCTGTCAAAAAGGCCAATTATTCATCTGTCTAAGAAAACTGAGACTTAAGTGGTCCATTGTGACCTCAAATTTTTCCTGGGAGCTTTATTATTTGCACATTTTTTATTTTTATACACTTTGAAAGAGAAATTTTATTTTATTTTATTTTTGCTGTATTCTCATTATTAATATTTTTTGTTTTATTTTCGTTTGTTTCATTTTATAGTTGGTATTGAAATAAGTTAATTTTATTTTATTAGTTTATGCTAGTTTGGGAATGTGATTCAAAGTGTCATTTGGTTAAAAAAGAATTATCCTTAAGTGACATTAAAATTGAATCATTAATAAAAATGTCCGGAGGTGAAATAAATCATGAAAATATGAAAAATCGAAGAGATAATGATGTCCATATTGAAAGAGAAAAAAACTCTTATAAAATATTTTTCTCTTGTTACTGCCAATTCTCCCTCTTACATAGTTTTATCTAAAACTAATGCAACTTATTTTGAGCTTAAATCGGCCATAATTCAATTGTTACCATTTTTTTATGGTTTAGAGAGAGAAGATCCATACATGTACGTTAAACAATTTTTAGATATTTGTTCCACATTTCGCTTCCAAAATTTTTCTGATGATTCAGTTAGGCTGAGGCTATTTCCATTTTCACTAAAAGATAAAGCAAAAGTCTGGTTAAATTCCCTTCAAGTAAGAACAATTACTAGTTGGGATCAACTAGTTGATAAATTTTTGTTAAAATTCTTTCCCATGTCCAAAACTGATAGTCTTAGGAGAGAAATTTCTGAATTCTACCAAAAAGAGAAAGAAGAATTTTATGAGTGTTGGGAAAGAATTTTATATATATTTATATTTTTTAAATTATTTTTTTCTTTTATTTGTAGGATCTTTATTGTTTAAAAAAAATAGAGTTAAATATTTTTTTTTTGGTGTTACGTTGAATCATTTGAATTTTTATTTTTATTTTATTTTTTTAAGTTGATTCGCATTGTCTATTTTATTTTTCTTTTTTTTTTGGTTTATAAGTGTGATTAAATACACAATTTAATAAGCTTTGTCAAAAAGGCCAATTATTCATCTATCTAAGAAAATTGAGACTTAAATAGTCCATTGTGACCCCTAATTTTTCCTAGGAGCTTTATTAGTTGCACATTTTTTATTTTTATACAATTTGAAAGAGAAATTTTATTTTATTTTATTTTTGTTGTATTCTAATTATTAATAATTTTTTGTTTTATTTTCATTTGTTTCATTTTATAGTTGGTATTGAAATAAGTTAATATAATTTTATTATTTATGCTAGTTTGGGAACGCGATTCAAAGTATCATTTGGTTAAAAAAGAATTATCCTTAAGTGATGTTAAAATTGAATCATCAATAAAAATGTCTGGAGGTGAAATAAATCATGAAAATATGGAAAATCCAAGAGATAATGATGTCCATGTTAAAAGAGAAAAAAACTCTTATAAAATATTTTTCTCCTGTCACTGCCAATTTTCTCTCTTGCATAATTTTATCTAAAACTAATGCAACTCATTTTAAACTTAAACCAGCCATAATTCAATTGTTACCATCTTTTTATGGTTTAGAGAGAGAATATCCATACATGCATGTTAAATAATTCTTAGATATTTGTTCCACATTTCGCTTTCAAAATTTTTCTAATGATTCAGTTAGGCTGAGGCTATTTTCATTTTCACTAAAAGATAAAATTCCCTTCAAGCAAGAACAATTACTAGTTGGGATCAACTAGTTAATAAATTTTTATTAAAATTCTTTCCCATATCCAAAACTGATAGTCTTAGGAGAGAAATTTCTGAATTCTACCAAAAAGAGGGAGAAGAATTTTATGAGTATTGGGAAAGGTTTAATGAATTGATCTTAGAGTGTCCCCATCATGGTTTTGAAATTTGGAGATTGGTAAAATATTTTTATGATGGTTTAATTCCATTAAATCATCAAATGATTCAATCCATGCATGGTGGAAAATTCTTGCATCTGCAAAGTAGTCAAGTTTGGGATTCACTTGAAACATTAGCTATTAATTCTCAGCAATGGAATTGTTTAGATCCTAAAGCCAAATCCACTCATGTATCCAAGAGAGGAGGCATTTATGAGATAAGAGAGAGAGAGAGAGAGATGGAAGTGATTTGAAAACTACTCTAGCTTGTTTGTCTAGGAAAGTGGAAGCCTTAATGTTAAGTCAATCCATGAATTCTCAAACAAACACTAGAAGTGAGTTGTGTGCCTTATGGTCTAGTACATCTCATACTGCTCAATTTTATCCTTCAATGCCAAATTACCAGGAAGCATTCTCTGAACAAGCAAATGCACTCCATTCTTATGGAAAATCATCTAATAGCCCATATGCCCTCACATATAATCCAAATTGGCGAAATCATCCCAATTTTTCATGGAGACAGAACCAACCTCTAATGAATCAAAGTCATCAATATAATATGTCCAATTAGCACATTGGTTATTCCAATCTACCATATCCTCAAAATGCTTCCTAATTCTTTGCTCCATTGCAGAAGAAACCTTCTTTAGAGGATACTGTACAATAGTTTATGCAATTAACCTAACAAGTTTTGCAATCAAATTCTCAATCCATTTAAAAACTTGAAACACAATTGGGCCAACTTGCAACTGCTGAAGCTGAAAGGGAAAAAGGAAAATTTCCCAGTCAACCTGTTCCAAATCCAAAAGGTCAATATGAGGTAGGTTCATCAAGTTCTAATGAAAAAGTTAAATCCATAACTACTCTTAGATTTGGAAAATACATAGTCAAACATGATTATACACCTGAACCTCAAAAAGAGAGTCAAAAGAGTCATCTTAAAATTTCATCATCCAAAGACTCAGTTGAAAAAGACAATCAATCATTGCCTTATGTTCCAAAAACTCCTTACCCATAAAGACTTATCTCAGAAGAGAAAGGTACCTAATATAGTGACATTATAGAGGTGTTTAAGCAAGTTAGCATTAACATCCCTCTTCTTGATGCTATTAAACAAGTACCTGCTTATGCCAAATTTTTGAAAGATCTTTGTATGGTAAAAAGGAAAACAAATGTTCTTAAAAAGGCATTCTTGACTAAACATGTGAGTTCCATACTCCAACATAAAACTCTTATTAAGTATAAGGATCCCGATTGTCCGACAATTTCTTGTACCATTGGTAATCATGAAATCAACCGAGCTTTACTTGATTTAGGAGCAAGTGTGAATCTATTGCCATATTCTATTTATTAGCAACTTGGGTTAGGAGAATTGAAACCCACAACTGCGATACTCCAATTAGCTAATAGGTCTGTCAAAATTCCTAGAGGTTTCATAGAAGATGTTTTGGTCAAAGTTGATAATTTTTACTTTCCAGTAGATTTCATTGTTCTTGATACTTAGCCTATTGAAAACACAAAGGATCAAATTCCTATCATCTTGGGAAAACCATTTTTGGCCACATCCAATGCAATCATCAATTGTCGAAGTGGTGTTTTGAAATTATCATTTAGTAATATGACTGTTGAACGTAATGTGTTAATGTTGCTCATCAACCAATTGACAATGATGATTTATGTGAAGTTAACATGATTGAAAGTGCGATCAATGATTATTTTTTGGAAATGAATAAAAATAATCCATTTGAGAAATGTTTAACTCAATTTGGCATAGACTTAGATGTTAAAAATTCAATTAGTGATGTGAATTCTTTATTAGAATTTGTTCCACTAATGGATACAAACAAATGGAAAGCCAAAATTGAACCTCTATTTCCCACAGAATCTAAAGAGTCAATTCCTGAATCACGAAAGTTAGACTTAAAACCATTGCTTGAGTCACCGAAATATTCATTTTTAGGACCATCAGAAACTTTGCCCATTATTATAGCATCTAATTTAGAGGTTGAACAAGAAAATAAGCTGATTGATGTTTTGAAAGACCATAAAGAAGCAATAGGGTGGACAATTTCAGACATTAAGGGTATTAGTCCTTCAATTTACATGCATAGAATTCATTTAGAAGACAATGTTAAACCTAGCCGTGAATTCCAAAGATGACTAAATCCCAATATGAAAGAAGTTGTCAGAGCTGAGTGATCAAACTTTTAGATGTAGGTGTCATTTACGCTATTTTTGATAGTTCATGGGTGTGTCTTGTGCAAGTAGTTCCAAAGAAATCTGGCATAACAGTAGTAAAAAAATGAAGAAAATGAACTAATTCCCACTCGAATCCAAACTGGATGGCATGTTTGTATTGATTATAGGAAGTTGAATGTTGTCACAAGGAAAGATCATTTCCCACTTCCTTTCATTGATCAAATGCTTGAGAGATTAGCTAGTCATGCATACTATTGTTTTCTTAATGGTTACTCTAGGTATAATCAAATCCCAATTGCACCTGAGGATCAAGAGAAAACCACTTTCACTTGTCCTTTTAGAATCTTTGCTTATCGACGCATACCTTTTGTGTTATGCAATGCACCTGCTACATTTCAGCGATGCATGGTAAGTATTTTTTCTGATATGGTTGAGTATTTTCTTGAGATATTCATGGATGATTTTTCTATCTTGGGTTCAAGCTTTGATGAATGTTTGCATCACTTGACCTTGGTTTTGATCAAGTGTAAAGAGAAAAATCTTGTGTTAAATTGGGAAAAATGTCATTTCATGGTTAAAAAGGGCATTGTTCTGGGTCATGTACTGTCACAACAAGGAATTGAGGTAGATAAAGTAAAGATAGACTTAATCTCTAGCCTTCCTCCACCCCGCACTGTAAAAGAAATTCGATCCTTTTTAGGTCATTCTGGTTTCTACCATAGATTCATCAAAGATTTTAGTGAGATCTCTCACCCCTTGTGTAGCTTTTTTACAAAAGATACACCTTTTATCTTTGATAATGAATGCCTTCAAGCCTTTGAAAAGCTTAACATCTTGTTGACATCTGCACCCATCATTAGACCACCTAATTGGAGTATTCCTTTTGAGATCATGTGCGATGCCTCTGATTATGCCCTTAGTGTTGTTTTAGGCCAAAGAGTCAATAAGCTACCCGTTATGATCTATTATGTAAGTAAAACTCTTACTGATGCACAACTCAGTTATTCAATCACTGAGAAGGAGTTGCTTGCTGTAGTGTTTGCCTTGGACAAATTTAGATCTTATCTTGTTGGATCCAAAGTCTTTATCTATACTGATCATGCTGCATTGAAATACCTTTTGTCAAAAAAAGATGCTAAGCCTTGTTTGATTCAATGGATTTTATTAATGCAAGAGTTTGACCTTGACATTCGTGATAAGAAAAGTTTTGAAAATTTGCTAATCATTTGTCTAGACTGATAGTGGAATCTGTTGATAAGGATTGTCCCATCAAAGAGACTTTTCCTGATAAACAACTCATGTCCATATCACAATTACCTTGGTTTGTTGATATTGTAAATTACCTTGTTGCTGGTCATATGCTAAGCCATTAGAGTAACCAAGATAAAATAAAATTTTTGGCTGAGGCAAAGAAATTTTTTTGGAATGATCCATACTTGTTTAAATATTGTCCAAATCAAGTGATTAGGAGATGTGTGCCTGAAAGTGAACAAAGAAAAATTATCTCTTTTTGTCATGACTATGCTTGCGAAGGCCACTTTAGTGCAAAAAAAACTATTGTAAAAATTTTGCAATGTGGATTTTATTGGCCTATATTGTTTAAAGACACTCATGTGTATTGTAAATCTTGTGATCGATGCCAAAAATTAGAAAGTATTTTCCATAGAAATATGATGCCTTTAAATCCAATTCTCGTGGTTGAATTATTTGATATTTGGGGTATTGATTTTAATGGACCTTTTCCTAATTCCTTTGGTAATTTGTACATCCCTGTTGCTATTGATTATGTATCCAAGTGGGCAGAGGCAAGTGTATGTAGAATAAATGATCATAGGGCTATGGTGAAATTTTTGAAAGAACACATTTTTTCTAGATTTGGTACACCACGAGCAATTATTAGTAATGGAGGAAAGCACTTTTGTAATAGGCATTTTGAGCATTTGATGAAGAAATATGGCATTACTCATAAAGTAACTACTCCTTATCACCCACAAATAAGTGGTTAAGTTGAAATTTCAAATAGGAAAATCAAACGCATTCTTGAGAAAATGGTTAACTCCACTAAAAAAGATTGTCTTTGAAATTATATGATGCATAGTGGGCTTATCGTATAACATTTAAAACCCCTATTGAAATGTCCCCTTTTAGACTTGTTTATGGAAAGCCATGTCGCTTACCGGTTGAATTGGAATATAGAGCATGTTGGGCAATTAAACAATTAAATTTCTCTTTAGATAAAGCTGGTGCTCAATGAATGCTTCAATTGAACGAGTTAGAAGAAATTAGAACTGGTGCTTATGATTGTGCAAATGGTATAAGGACAAAATGAAAATTTCCCATGATAAAAATATTTTGAGAAAATCTTTTACTTCTGGTCAAAAAGTCCTTTTATACAATTCTTGTTTGCATCTATTTCCTGGAAAGTTGCGCTCTCGATGGTTAGGTCCATTTTTAGTTCGCACTACATTTCCACATGGAGTAGTTGAAATTGAAAATCCAAAAAATGGTGGTGTATTTAAAGTCAATGGACAAAGATTGAAACCATTTTTGGAGCTAGGACCAACAACAGTGAAAGAAGCACTTTTGAGTGATCCTATTTATTAGGATCAATTCAATTCATTTATGTCATTTTTTTTCTTTCTTTGTGTAACTAATTTTTGTTTATATTTAACATTTGTTCTTTGTTTGTAAGTATAGAATACAAACTTTTCAGCTAAATACGGAAGCAACTCTTGCTACACTCAGATTTAGACATCTAAATCTTCCTAAAGATATTCGTTGGATCATAGAAGCCAAAGTACAATTGGCAGGTGAATTAAATGAATCATTTGTTAAATGTTTGCCAAGTATAGGGAGAAATTCTTACTCAAAGAAAAGAAGAGCAAAGAGAATGGGAGTCTGCTATAAGTGTGCAAAATAGAATTACATCACACATTGTAGAAATATTGGATATGCATCTATAAATCGAAAAGATAAAATTCAATTCATAAAGGATGGACTAAGTAAGGAGTCTTTGGATAATATCCTACAGACTCTTGAGATGCATCCATGTGGACAAGTTTAACGAACTCTTTTAGATTTATGGAGCTTATTCAAAGAAGAGAAACAGCATTACAGTCTAGGGAATCTGACATTAAAAGACTTTGCTTGCCAATTAATAAGAAAACTAGAAGGGAAGCGTATCCTCGACTCATATAAGGCATTTAAGTCGTTACTGGATGTAAAACCAGAAAAAGATGTAAGCCACAGTCATAACTACTGTTCATGATCATGTGTGTCACTAACTTTTTGACTTTTGTGCATTTTCAACACTTTGCAGTTATTTTTTGAATTTTCAGCATCTAGATTTTCATTTTCTACAAATTTTTCTATTTTAGTTAACTTTTTAGTCTTTTAATGTCTGCTTTTAGCTTTTCAATGTTCTCTTTTTGACATTTGTATGCACAACATTGATTATTTTTGTTTGTTATTGTTATTTTTTATCTTTATTTTTTTTGTCAATAATTATTTTACCCCGTTGAACTCTTCTTTTACTATGCTATTTTCTTTATATACATATACGTTATTTTCAATATGCACACAACCTCTTGAAGAAATCTGTGAACTAAACAAAAAAAAAAAAAAAATGGCAGAATCATCACCACGTAAATTCAAAACTATTTGTGTCTTTTGTAGTCCAAATCTGGCAAGAAAAGAGAGTACTTGATAGTAACTAATGAACTTGGTAAGATTTTAGTTGAACAAAAAATTGATTTGGTATTTAAGGGAGGTAGTTTAGGGTTAAGGGGTTGTGTTGTAAGTTTCGCATATATTAGAGGTAGCAAAGTCCTAGGAATAGTTCTAAAGGCTTTGGCTCAAAATAAACACATCACTAGTGAAACTATAGGTAATGAATTATAAGTCATAAGTATGTACGAACGAATAGCATACATGAATCTCAATGCTGATGCTTTTATCCATTACTTGGTGGTTTAGAAACATTTGAAGATATCTTCACCATTGCATCTTAGACCTAATTAACAGTTCTTCAAAAGCTATTGGGATTACTTAATGTTGATGGTTTTTATGATGGTTTGCTATCTTTTTCTCGATCATGCTGTGGAACAGGGTTTTATGACATCAGCAAGTCAACGCATTCTAGTCTCTGCTTCAACTATTGATTAATTGATTGACCAACTGCAAAAATTTATATCCGAACCTGATCCATTGATGGTGCAGGTAGTTTGGCATCCTAGGGCCAATAGCAGCAAGAAGTGTAGACCAGACTTGAATCTTCAGTTGTAACTTCCCTAACTCTTATAGTTTTTCTTATTGCATTTTTTTTGTGTTATACCTGATCAAGCGAAGTCCTCTACTCCTTATTTATCTATAATAAACATTGGGGATAATGTCTCAGCTAAGTTTGGGGATAGAAAAACTGTTATTTAAAAAAAATAAAAAAAAACCAAAAAAAATTGTGTTTTCTCAATTATTTCTAAGGTCCGATTCACTAAAATTTTAGATGGCAGAGTAAAGAGTTACTTTTGTGCTCTTGATATGCATCTGGATTTTTTGTGATTTTCTTTTCTTATTTTTTTTTAAAAAAATTCCAATTACTGTGATGAGAAGTGAGCTTTAATGTCATGGCTTTGACTGGTAATGAGTATTGATTTAAATTTTGATGACATTCTTTGGTTAATTTATTTTCACAATGATTATACTCAACTCTTTTCTCACAATAGCCATGATTGTTTTGTGGAAAGACAAGTATGCTAGAATAGGTGTGTTCTTATACCTTTGCCTTGATGATCATTTTAATTTCAATTTGAAAGAATTATATATTAGAACTTTCCCTTGAGGTCTTTCGAGGTGAACGACTGATCGAGCATCACTTGTGAAATGATTAAGGCATTAGGATTTTCACCACAAAGCCAAATAAACTAGTTTCCCAATTGATGTTCCAAGAGAATGTCCCTTTAGTGAGCCAATTTAAGCCTACATTGATTAACTATTTTCTTTGGTAACCACATCTCTCACCTAGCCCAAACATGAAATAGAGATAAAAAGACAAATTTCATGATCAAGAGACATTTCTTAAAAGTTTGAGATAAAATTAAAAAAAAAACTTGATTCTAAAAAAAAAAAAGAGTAAAAAAAAATCTTGAGTTTAAAGATCAAAGCTTTGATATTATAAGTGGGGGTTAGAATAAATTAAAGGTCAACAAAATAATAGTTTCCTACATTTTATATGCTTGTATGAGTTTTGAGAAGTGTCTCTTACAAAATACTATGATATCTTTAACTCTATGAAGTCTTTAGAACTTGTATAATCTCCTATCCCTTTCATTCTTTAGCCACGTCATACCCTATGGGCCCATTACAACTAATATTAAAGACCTTTTGATCTCATGTGATGCCTTCAAAGTAGTGGAGATTTGTACTAAAGGGGAAGCTTATGATACTTAATTCCTGATTAGAAATTGAATGATTGTTATTGTAAGGTTATGAGAATTTTACTTATTTGAAGCATACAAATCACATTTATTATTAATATTGGCTATTTCACATACTCATTTGAATATGATTGTTGCAAGATGAATTAGCTTTTGAATGGATATGTATTTAATTTAATACTTGTTTGATTTCAAAACTACGATATCTTATTGTTTTCTGAGATAAATAGTTGGAAATTTATATTTTTACAGGTATTTATGGATATCACCGCTGGAAGCCCTCACAAGACTATAACTCGTCCTCTATGGGCCACCTAGAAGTTTAAAGGCATGTTGCATATGCTAAATGCAATCGTGATTTCTTACGAAAGTAGACTAGTTTAGGTTTTGTTTTTGCTCGAGGACTAGCAAAATCTAGGTTTAGGAGTATTTGATGAGTATAATTTAATACATATTAATAGTCCTTAAATTTATTTTTTATTATTCATTTATTAAATAAATATTTTTATTGAATGATATTTTTATGAAATAGGAAATAAAATGGTAAAAGCTTGAAAATTGAGTAAAATTATAGTCTTTTACTTGCAATAATAATAATAATAATAAATAAATAAATAAATAAATAAATTTTGTGAAAGAAATAATTTTTCAATAAAATCAACTAAGTCATTTTCTTTTCTTTTGACAAAGGACACCATCTTCAAGTATGCAATAGAAACTATAGAGTTTACCAATCATCCTTATGCAAGACAACTAAGGAAAACAAAGGATTCAAAGATCAAAGTCATATATTTGATGCAAAGGAAGAAAAATTGCAAAAATTCAAGTCATCACTAAACATCCATATGCAATTCAACTAAGGAAAACCAAGAATTCAAAGTTTAAAGTCATATATTTGATGCTAAAGAAGAAAAATCATTTGAAAATTGGATTCTTCATCAACTTGCCATCTAGATTCATGTTTATAAATAGATGAGAAATGGCTTAGCAAAAGAAGGGCTTGTGAGGAAAAGAATTGAGAAAATAAGGAAGAAGTTGATTTTTCAAGATTAAGGATCCAAATTGCTAAAATGGATTCTTTTGTTTATTTTGTTATTCTAATTATGTCTTTCTAAGTTTCAATTTTACTAAAGTAGATGATGAAACCATGTTAGATTATTAATTTCTATTTTGTATTGATTCTAAATATTTTGCAATTTAATATTTATGATTTTGGTTTCATTTGATAATATCCTTTCATCAATTCTATCTTATATTTTTTATTATTAGGAAAATTATCTATACTTGATTTTTATTGAAAGAAAAATAATTTTCTTTGATTATGTGTTTTCCATTAAATTGTATACATATAATGCTTAGAAATTACACTTTTGAAGTGAAGAAAAATCTATTTGAAAATTTAATAAAATTGAGCTTAGTGATAAAATCAATAGAAGATAAAAAGATTAATTTCTAAACTATCTTTTGAAAATTAGAATCATAAAAATTATTAATTAAATATTGGTGAATTCTGAAATCTTGGTAATATTTTATTTAAATTTTATTTCACAAGTTCATCTACTCTTAATTGTATTATTTTGACGTTTCTATTTTTTTGTCATTATCTAAAAAAAAATTATTTAGAACTAGGTTAGAATTAAATGAATGTGGTTTAATTAAGTTTTTCTATAATTATTTTCATAACTCTTTTCGTAAGAAGGATCTCGTTACCACTTATCTACAGAATCAGTGATTCGTGCGCTTGTGAGTATAAATAAAATTACAAACAATACTCTGCTCACCACTCTTACACTTTGTTTCAAAAAAAGTGAAAGAATAGGAAAATAAAAGAGGAAAATAAAAACAGGATGAGATTTTATTTTTTCTTGTTTGGAAAATATGAAGAAAAGAAAGATAAAGAAATATAAATAGTAAAAGAATCACCTGGGGTCCACAATTTATAATCCCCTCATTTATAAGGTGAAAAACTAGCCAAAATGTGGTAGTTAAAGTATTTTTTTTGAATTGACATTTATGTCCTCTATTATTTACTCTTTTTTTATATATATTTTAAGGGTACAATAGTAATTATACTTTTAACAATTTTATTTCTTTTCTTTCTCTTCTCCATCCTTTCCAAATAAAATGGAGAAAAAGGTATTTCTCACCATTTCTATTCTTTTTCCACTCTCTCTTTCCCCACCATTTTTTTCTCTACTTAATTTTTTTCCCAAACATAGCATTAATCTTGTGGACACAATAATATGTTGTATATAACTAATAAAAAATAAAAAAAATAATTTTTTATGAAAATGATTAATAAAAAATTCAATCAAAATATTTTTATTTAGATATGTAATAAAATGTATTTTTTTTACATACTAAAAATATATAAAAATTTTTAATTACTGAAAATTTAAAAAATTTTCCATATATCTTCAATTAGAATAATAAAATTAACGTTGGTCAATTATGTCTATAATCTAATAAAATTTAAACATTTTAAATTGTATTATCTTTTTTTTTTATTTTTATGTAATTGAATTGTATTAAATTATCCAATAATATTCTTTTCAATGATAAATCATTCTCTTTTTTATTATGTAACTTATATTTGAACATATTCATAAAAAAAATATAAAATGTGTTTAAATCTTCATAAAAAAAATATATTTATAATTACAATACATATAGAAAATAGTTATTGGATAATTTTTTTTTTTACCTCTATAAATTTATTTCTGCCTTAAATTAATCTTAGATGAATTAATTAAGATTAAGACCTTTAGATTGTTTGATCAAGGATCCTTTGTTTCAATTCAGTTAATATTAGATTAATTAAGAATAGTGCAATTGATTAACCTAATCTTAAGTGTCAAAGTGTCGTCAACTATCAATTAAGCTGCAACATCAATTAGTATGTTTGAGATCAGCATAGCATACTCATTTTTTGGAGTAGCTAAGTTAAGTTTTTTGAAGTCCATGCATATCCTCAACTTGTCATTCTTCTTCATTAGTGGGACAATGCTGGACATCCATTCCACATAGGTGGTCGTTCTTATAAACCCTGTATCCAAGAGTCTTTTGATTTCTTTCTAAACTAGCTTTTCAACTTTCTTGGACATTCTTCTCATGGGTTGCTTCAACAACGTATGTCCTGGCTTGATAAGTAACCTATGCTCTGCAAGATCTCAATCAAGGCTTGACATCTCATTATAATTCTATATAAAATAGTCCTTGAACTCTCTCAATAAGGCAATCAATTTGGTTTCAAATTTGGTGTTTATTTTTTGCACTAGGGAAAATAGGTTTAACATCACCTTCAATACCTAGTTTGATTTTTCTCAAGGGGTCTTGCACTTTTATAGGCTTGTCTTGGAGCTTAATAAATGCTACCTTTAAATCCTTAAGTTGCAATTAGGGCAAGGGATCTTGCTCTTCATCTTCATAAATGTACTCGGCCATAACTATATTATGCTCCCAGATAAGAACCCTGATCTTCTTCCAGCATTTCTATATTATTTAGACTTAACCATTAAAAATGTTGGAAGATAATACTTGACTAGCCAATCGAACTAATGTAAGTCGAAATAATTCCTTGGCCAAAATCCTTAATTAATTAAGAATGTTACTATAAGTAACATCCTAACACACTTGCCATTGTTTAAAAACATTAACTCTTTTACTCTAATATGAGGTTTATAAAGTAGTACATTTACCATATGCATCTTTTCCTAAAAAAAGATCCATATAGCATGGACGATTTCAATGTACCCTGTCCTAAACAAGATGAGTATTTGGTGCATGGATGAAGGCATGTACCTATGAGAATGAATCTAGTTTTGACCTAATAGGATGTTATAGTTACTTCTTACATCTACCATAAAACATACTTTCAAGTCGAGTTTCATGACTAACCTTCATTTATAATGAGTTAAAGCCTTCTACCATTGTTTTCCCCCAGTGAAGTCAGTCATTGAAATATCAATCTTTTCAAGATCTTCTTTGCTCAAGTTGAACTTCTTCAACATATGCAAAGGCAAAATGTTTATCCTTGCTCCATTGTTTACCAAGACCCTATTGATAATCACTCCATTAATTTTGACCTTTATGTATAATGGCCAAATGTGATTAGTAAAACATGTTAGTAGTTCCTCAATTAACACTGGTTTTCAAACCTCCTCTTCATCTTCATACGTTGGTTTGAATTCCAATACATCCCCATCTAGAGTGGACTATCACCTAGGTTTAGGGAAAAAGTCAATTAACAAGTTGGCTACCATGTTACTGTTAGTATTGGTAATTACCCCTTGCCTATATTGGGCAATGTCTCTTCCTGATGCTTTTGCTCAAGTTAGGATTAGAGTGCTTCGTCTTAGGCACCCATAATATTCTCTTCTTTGCTTAATGATCAGGCCAATATAACTTGACTCTCAACACTAGACCTTTAGCTGCATCCTCTTTTACCCAAACTATAACTTTGCCTACCTTCTATTTGTTCTTAGTTTCAAAACATTTAGCTACCTTGACTACAATTTAGCTTTTTTTATTTATCTCTGCCTCTGCTCCTTTTCTAAGTCTTTGTAAGGGTCAACCTATTGGATTGCTTTGGGTCAACCTATTGGATTGCTTTAGGTCTAGCCTATCAAAGACATTTTTCCTATGGGTTGCATAAGTTTCCCATTTCTTAATATACTGAGGTTTTGGTTAGAAGGTACCAGGCTTCTTTGATAGAGATTCAATTTAATCACCTTAACTTGGCCAAATTGACTGCCTACCACCTTTGGTAGTTGATGGCTAATACTATGGCTTTGCTTACCTCCTTTCTTCATATCTGCATCGATATATGGTTGCCTTGGTCTTTGAGCTAACACGTGTGTCAATTCTCTCTGTTGCATTATTCTATTACTTAGAGCATGAGGTTTAGTATATGGATCCTGGTCCTTCTCTGGCTCTTTGTGTTTCAACACCACTTGAAATTTTGATATACAATAATGGCAAACTAAATAGTTCTTAATCTTACCAATTTCAGGTTGATGACTTTTGGCTTTTTAACCTTCATCTCGCTAAGCTTTTTGTGTTTTGGACTGCTCCACTAGCCTCTTCCCTTCTACTTTTGTCTGTAAGTCTTGTTAAGTGTATAAAGACAATAATAATAACTAGCAAATTGATAATGGGACAATTTAATATTGAACTTTCAAAAATATTTTTATTAATAAAAACAAACTTCACTACTACAACTTAATTTATAAACTTACTATACCACACTCACTACTCAATTAATTTTCTTACACTTTAATTGTTGCTTGCTTCAATTGATGCATGAGATGAAATATTTCATGGCCTATTTATACTAGTAATGGTGCTAAATTTACTTTGGGCAAGAGAATATTGTCCAAGCAAATTGCTTGGTCATTATTTTGCTATATAGAGATTTGCTCCTTGCTTGGAGGAGTTTAATACATGGAGAATCTTTGAAAATTTGCACTTTAATTTGCTAAACTTCTAAAGTGCTTTAAAATGATGAGCTAAAACAAAACTAACTTAGGCCAATTATTTTGTTATTTGAGAAAATATTAGTAATGACTTTTAACGCTCCCCTCATTACTAATTTTTATTTAATACTTTTCTTGAAATCATGCTCAATAGCTTTGAAAATTTTCTAGCATTTCATTGTTGAGCCCCTTCACGAAAATATCTGCTAGTTGATCCACTATCTTTACTTAAGTTACTTTGATCTCTCTTATTAGAGTCTTCTCTCATATAAAGTGACATTGCACCTCTATATGCTTTGTCATTGCATGAAAAACTAGGTTTGAATTAAGCAAATTGTTGATTGATTATAACAATGCAATAAAATTGAGTAATTTACTGGTTGATGCAAATTTTCCATCAGCTGTGCTAACCAAGTGCTTTTTTATGCCACCATTGCTACTGCACGATATTCTGCCTCTATTATTAAGAGTGACACCATTGGTTGCCTTTTACTGCACCAAGTAACAGCTCCAGAACCTAAATTAAATACATATCTAGTAGTTGACTTTTGTGTATCATAATCAGCGTTGTAATACCCTTCCAACTTGCAAACTATTTCACTTTTATAGAATAAGCCATGATCAAGTGTTCCTTTGATGTAACTTAAAAATATCTAAATTGCTTTTAAGTGAGGCTTTTTCGGACTTTGCATGAATCGACTAACTACTCTAACTACAAATGCAATATTTGGTCTTGTAAGTATCAAATATATTAAGCTATTAATTATCTATTGATACATTATTCAATCCTCCAAATCTTTCCCTTATGTCATACTCAATTTGGACTTCACCTCCATAGGAAGAGCAAGATGTTTGCAGTTAACTATTCCATACTTTTGGAGAAGATCTTTAGCATATTTTTGTTAGCATAAGAAAATTCCTTCCTTCGTGCATCTTCCAATCCAAGAAAGTGATTGAACTCTCTAAGTTCTTTAGTTGAAAGTGAACTGATAAATTCTCCTTTGTCTAATGGATTTCTTTCTTATCATCTTCAATTATGATAAGATCATCTACATAAACCAAGATCATTACTAGCTTTCCTTCTCAAGCTTTAACAAATAAACTCAAATTTACTGATGCAACTATATGACCATTATGAATGAGAAACTCAGCATTCTTCCATACCAAGCTCTAAGGGCTTGTTTTAACCTATATAATGCCTTCTTCAATTTGCAAATGTATTTAGGATAGAGTTTGTTCTCAAATCCTTCTAGTTGTTCCATATACAATTCTCGTTCAGGCTCTCCATTTAGAAAGGTATTTTTGATATCCATTTGCCATAAATTCCATGAATTACTTATTATAAGTTCTAGTAGAACATAAAGTGTTGCAATCTTGGGTACTAGAATAAATGTCTCATCATATTCTAATCTATACTATTGTGAGATTCTTTGTGCCACCGGTCAAGCTTTAAACCTTTAAACTGATCCATTTGGATGAGTCTTGATCTTGTACACCTATTTGCATGATATGGGCTTTACATCTTTGGGTTTTGGAACTAAGTCCCAAGTTTTATTTTCAACAAGAGCTTTAATCTCCTCTTTAATCACTTTTCTCCATTCAACTTCTGCGATGCCTCTTCCTAGGATGTTGGCTCTATTTCTTCTTCCACTAGTACAACATTAGCATACCTGGAGTTTGGCTTTTTTAGCTTGGTCGATCTTCTAATTATGGTGGTTATTCTTCCAGCATCTCTTCTCCTGGTTAATTCTCTAACTTTGTTCTCTGATATACAATCTTCTACTGTGACGTCTCTTGAGGCCCAAAATGTATTGCATTTTCTAAACTCTATTACACTTCTTCTTCCTTCTTCTTTTCTTGCAATTGGTCTACTTCTTTGGACTGATGAAGTGCAACATATTTTGATGTTTATAAGGATGATGTCTCATCAAACACAACATTCCATGAGATATGACATTTACTAGTTATAGGATCATAACAACACCAATCATTTCTATTTTCATCATAACCCATAAAGATACATTTGATAGCCTTTTTGTCAAACTTGCTACATAAATTATCGGGAACAAATATGTTACAGACACAACCAAGTGCTTTAAAATGGCTCATTATAGGTTTTAGCTTCCACAGCTTCTCAAACGGAGATATGAATCCCATATTTGATTATGGAAGCCTGTTGATTATGTGAGCTATTATTCTCATGCATTCTACCTAAAATCTACTAGGAATATTTTCAGCATGCAACATACTCTAACATATTTCTGCAAGATGCTTGTTCTTCCTTTATGCAACACCATTTTGCTATGTTGTGTTTGGATAAGTCAATTATCGTTGAATTTTAAAGAAGATAATTAGAGAACTCATTAGACATGTATTCTCCCCCATTGTTAGTGCAAAGGCATTGAATTTTCATTCCAACTTCGTCTTTAACCATCATCTTAAATTCTTTAAACTTTGCAATAGTTTCAAATTTTTCTTCCATGAAATATACCCAAACGTACCTTGAATAGTCATCAATTAATACCACCATATAATGCATACCATTACTTCTAAGTAGATAAACTCTAGTGGATATGTAGCTTTGAATGATGACTCCTTATATGGTAGTTGATGGGCCTTTCCATATTGACACCTAACACTGACTGTGTCAGTGCAAACATTAAGATCAAGTAGTCCTCTTAATGAAGACTTGTTCATCATCATCTTCAACTTGTGATAGTTGACATGTCCTAACCATGCATGCCATAAATTAGTTGTCTCATTGCTTCTTGTCTTGTCAACATAGGCCTCCTCTGCCAGCATAACATATATGGAGTCCATCTTCTATTCCTCCATTATCGACGTGTCAACTATTTTGATTTGTTAACAAACCTTAGCATCATTTGGGCCAAACTTAATAAACTTGCTAGAATCTATAAGTTGTGAAATTGACACAAGATTTTTCTTCATCCCGAATACTCAATAAACATCTGCCAGTTATACTTGCTTTTAATTAAGACATGAATCAATCATCATATCACCAACATGGGTGATTGGTAGCCTCGAGTTATTTACAGTCACCACATTGCCAGTTGTACTTGCTTTTTACTAAGACATGAATCAATCATCATATCACCAACATGGGGTGATTGGTAGCCTCAAGTTATTTGCAGTCAGCATAACTCGCTTGCCTTTGTACTCTGAAACATTATAGAGCTTTTTTTTTTATCTCCCATCATATGATTAGAACATCATGAATAAAAAATCTAGTCCTTCTCATAATTAACTTTATGAGAATTAGAAGCACTAGAAGATTGCTCCTCTTCCACCTTTATTGCAGTTGCCATAAGGCTAAGAACTTCTACAATTTCTAAATTGGAATACTCCTTCTCTTGCATTATTTCTAGAGTTATAAACAATGCTATAACATCCCATTCAGGTTTAGCCTAGTGATGGTTGCTTACTGTTGTTGCTTTGCTTTCAATAGATTTCTTTTTAGACCGTAAATCCCTTATGTAGTGTCCCTTCTTACCACAATTGGAACACTCACCATTTTGACATCTAAACTTTTTAGACTATCCATTATGCTAGTGTTGCTTCTGCTAAGCTCCTTTTGATGATGATTCTCTTGTGTCTTCCCTTTATTCTAGCTATGAGGTTGAGTCTTTCTTTTGTTGGTGAAAAATGCTACTTCTTTAGTATTCAAGATACTTCAACTATTTGCTTTGCTAGAGTTTCTTGACTAGTCAACAAATTTTCTAATTCTTTAATTGAAAGTTGTGTGGGCTAACCTTAAACTACATCAGTAAATACCCTGTACTGATATCGTAAGCAAGAGAATCCCAAACTTCTTTAGGTGTGATAGCTTCTCTGATGTGCTCCATCATTTCTTCTTTAATGGTGGTCTTGATGGTTAACATGGCTTTCTTAACTTTAATCTTTAATTTTCTAAGATTACCAACATCATCTTCTGATGGTGGTGTAGTCTTCTTGCAACAACCTTCCAAAGGTCTTGACCCTATGAATGCATTTGTTTTGCATGTTATGACTAGACAAGACTGAACAAATTTAACTTGTCTAGTATTTAATGCATTTTTATATATGGATAGAATTGGACAAAAATCACTTTTTATCCAGTCCTACCCCTTGTTAAGTCCTTTCATTTTATGGATGACTCAATCGTTTAGTACTTAGAAGTCAATTAATAAAGAAATTATTTTTTAATTACCCTCTATAAATATAATTATTTTGTTTGAAAATTTAATATTTTATTTCTTTTTTTTCTTATGACTCAATTGATAAAAAAATTTATTCCTAAGTTACCCTAAATAAAAATAATTTTATCTTGTTTAAAAATTTAATATTTTATTTCTTTTTTCGTTAGGTCTCATTTAATAAAAAAAATTATTTCCAAATTATCCTCAATAAATATAATTTTATTTTATTTGAAAATTTAATATTTTATTTATTTTTTCCTTAAGTCTCGATTAATAAAAAAAATTATTTCTAAATTACCCTTAATAAGCATAATTTTATTTTGTTTGAAAATTTAATTTTTTTTCTTTTTCTTTAGAACTCAATTAATAAAAAATTTATTTTCAAGTTACCCTCGATACAAATAATTTTATTTTGTTTGAAAATTTAATATTTTATTTCTTTTTCTTTAAGACTTAATTAATAAAAAATTTATTTTGAATTACCCTTAATTAACATAATTTCTCATTTTTGAAAATTAACATGAGAAATTTTTAAAAATTGTTATAATTAAATTTTGAGTAATTATTTATAAAATAATTTTATTTCATTTGAAAATTTAATATTTTATTTATTTTTTCTATATAGATTTTTTTATGTTCATAATAACATTTTATCAAAATACAAAACTGAATAAGGATATTGAGATTATTTTTACATAATATTTAGTCATGTGTCATGATAACCAAACACAAAATTAAAAAAAAAAATTGTAGTTTAGCCCTAATTGCACCAAATGCAAGACAAGACAAAGATTTATCCAGTCCTATCTTGTCTCATCTTATCCTGTCCCTTGTTGTCTTATCATGCAACCAAATGCAGTCTATGAGTATGACTCCATATAGGTATTCCACATGCTATAATTATTATTATTTAATTTTTTAATAATACTGACATTGCTTGATTTTGCCATTGTGACTTGGTTTTAGTGGCCTTGCAATTAACTAATTGTGGTTCTAAACCGATGAACATCACAGTGCAAAACTGTGCAGAGGAAAATCTCTCTTGTATAATTTCTTTATAAGCAAATGTTAAGAAAAATATGATCCACAATCGAGTGGTTCTGATACCACTTGTTGGATGTATATAGAAAATAATAATAACTAGCAAATAGATAATGGGACAATTTAATAATGAACTTCTAAAAATATTTTTACTAATAAAAACAAACTTCACTATTGTAATTCAATTTATAAAATCATTACACCACATTCACTATTGACTTGATTTTCTTACACTCTCTAATTGTTGTTTGCTTCACTTGATGCATGAAATGAAATATTTCATGGCCTCTTTATACTACTAATGTTGCTAAATTTGCTTCATCAAGAGAATATTGTCCAAGAAAATAGCTTGGACATTATTTTGTTATATGAAGATTTGCTCTTTGCTTAGAGGAGTTTAACGCGAGGAAAATTTATGAAAATTTGCTTTTTAATTTGCTAGGCTTCTAAAAGGCTTCAAAAATGATGAGCTGAAACAAAACTAACTTAGGCCAATTATTTTGTTATTTGAGAAAATATTAGTAATGACTTTTAACAAGTCTACCTTTTTCTTAGGCCAAACAATTAGGTTTGATTATAGGCAATCTAGCCTAGTATTTTGATATAGTATTTGTCTCGATCATATGAACCCAGGCCTTGGGGAATAGATTTGTGTCCACTAGCAGTGCTTTCTCTTTACTCAAGAATGTAAAGTTTTCCTTATTAGATAGCCTTTTAGGTGACATTCCTAAAGACTATGCAATTGTTGGTGTGATGCCTAAAGGAATTGTTCCATTTATAGTAATCTCAATTTGTCTATTCTTCCACTAGAGGAATAATGTATCCAGTCGACAGAGTGATTTGATTATCTTGAGTAAGCAATCAAATATCTCTTTGGCTTTGTTCAAATCAAAGGAGTACTCTTTTGCTATCTTGTTCAAGATTAAGCTTTATTGCCTTGTTGAATGCAGTTGGTTTGCTCCAGGCCAAACACTAATACAGGACACCTGATTTGAGTTTTACAAAGCACATTTCCTCTTTAAAGTTTAAATCTTTATCTTGATCAATAGCCAAATTCTCTAAAGGATCTCAATAATAAGTACCTTTGGATGAATTTTTACTCTAATCTTTCTCTTTAAGAAATCTTTGAAGACCATTGACTCAGTCAAGGAGGTTATAGAAATCCCCAAACTTATAGCTATCAAAAGTGCTCTCTGATAGTGATGTTCATGCCACTAAATACAAGGTTGACAAGCTTGACTTCTGAGATGTTAGTTTGCAATAGGCCTTGATTATTTTGAACCGAGTAATAAACTTCTTAGCCAATACTCCTAGCATTTAGGCAGTCTTAGCCAAATTGGCCAAATTATTGGGGGAGTTCAGTAGAACTCTATTTGAAATTTCTCTTCCATTTGAGTCCAAGTAGTAATAAAGTCCAACCTAAGATTTGTATATGAGGTAAAGGTCAATCTAGTCATAGAATTACCAAACAGCTAAAGCTTAGGTAAATTTTCAGCCAATGCTTCCCCACACTATATAGTGAATCTAGAAATATGCCCAATAGTGTTTATCCTCCCTAGAAAATGTGATAAACTCGAGGATTTTGTAGCCTTCGAAAAATGGATATATTCGGTCAATCCAGTTAGTGTGTGGTTTCCTATATACTAACTAACCAGTATCCCTAAAATCTACCTCCATCTTCCTTAAAGTTATCATGAGATCATTATCTATAGGTTGAGGGTTTCTATAATCATCTTGGTCTTTTTCCTTGTTATCTTTATCATCATATTCATTATTAATGGGCTGATAGTTTGCCCTCTTGTCATTTTCTTGCTCATATCCAAGATCATTCTCTCCTCATATTATCATATCTAACATTATTTCAGTAATCATTATTATAAGTTAAAGGATTATTACATTGATTGGCTCAATCAGCTAGTATGTAGTCCTTTTGTGGCTACCTTTCCACTCCATCTTGGTCAGCTCGGCATAGCAAGTTTGCTTCACTATATCTCAATTTATCCCTCTAATTATTAGGAACATTCCTTCTAAATTGAATGGCAAAGTTCCTTCTTTCAACCATAATATCATTTCTCCCTTCCATGAGCTTAGTAAAATAGGTCAAGGTTGTTGTAAATCAATGTAGGGATAAATCAATTGTTCTTTGTATAGTTTGATTTTCATCCACTATTGGCCTTATTACAAAAATTAGGGATGGCCACTTTGACCTATCTCAATGGTTACTCGCTCAACCTGATCATAATAGGGCAAGTAAAATCCATCTATTTATAATGGGGCTGGAGTGGGTATTAGCGAACCCATCCTACATACACATTTACATATTTTATATTTTATTTAATACACATAAATGCATATTATATTTTTAAAATTTATTTTTCACATATATTTATTTATACTACAATTATATATTTCAAGTAAAATATATATAATGACACATACATACATATATACATACATACATACATACATACATGCATGTGTGTGTATGTATATATAGTCTTGAAAAATAAATGGTATCTGCGACCTACTCTGCCTTAGCCCGCTCCACACCACCCCACTATAAAATTGGTAGGATATGGATATGCCAAAACTCATCCCTACTTTGATCCATAGCTATTCCTAATGACATCAATTTGCTTGACCATTTTTATATAAAGGTCATTGTTTTCTTAGGTTACACCATTAACAATGGCCCATTGATCAGTCGGCCTTAGAGTGGGCATCTTTGGCAAAATTCTCTCTTGATTATACTCAAGGTTATTGGTTTCAAAGTTCTATGTTCTAGCATCTTCAGGAAATACAATATTCCCAATCTTTTCAAGATCGTCCATATAAACTTCTTGCTTCGATAGGATTCCAATGTCTAATGGCCCTTTGTTAATGTTCCTTTTTAACTACAAGGCTAATGAGGGTTGGTTCCCAGTTCCAATAGCTGATGTACGACCGTCAGTATCATTGTATTTGTTTTTTGGCTTACCAATTCGGTCATCTTAGGTTGTTTCCAATATTAGACATCTTTCTAATTTTAAAAATGGTCCCGCTGGACAAGACAAAAAGATGTTAACCCTAAATTAATTCTAGGTGAATTAATTAAGATTCTGACATTTAGATTGTTTGATTAATGGTCCTTTATTTCAATTTTGTTAATATTGGATTAATTAAAAACAATACACTTAATTAACCTAATATATGGTATATAGGCACGAGAGCACTGTCAACTGTAAATTAGGGACATGAACAAGAAAAGTAACATTAATTTCTAGTATATTGGTGGCCAACATCATCTTCCATTTAGGGATCCAATATATAGGCTATAAAGAGTCATCAATCAAAGGGTGAATGTTTAGGTTATAAAAAAGGCTTAATAATCTTAGTTACCCTGACTTTTGACCAATTTTTTAAATCTACTCTACCCTTTAAAACTTATCAAATTAGTACATGACCTTTCGTTCTGAACCAAATCTTCCACAACCCTATTAAGCTTGTGATTACTCTAATGTGATTTGCAACGTGGCAAGTAAATCCTTAATTATAAATACAGAATAAGTTTCAAAACCCCAATTAAAACTCAAATCCCCTAAAATCGCAGCAATATAATATTTTTTTGTGCAAGCCACGTCAATGGAATCATGTGCCTAATGGGACTATGGTAGATTTAGCTCAAAATAAAAAGGTCAGATACTAATTTAATAAGTTTTAAAAGTCAGAATAAATTTGAAAAATCGGCCAAAGGTTATGATAATTAAAAGCATTGAGCCCATAAAGAACAATCAATTCTAAGAAGGGGTGACCATGCAAATCTGGAGTAAAATTTATTATTTATTGAAATGAGTGATAAAAATATATAATGATTTTACAAAACTATTTATTGAGGATTTACAAGGGTATTTTAGTAATTATAAAAAAAAAGCAAAAAATCCTAATTCTGAGGAATTACAGTAGCATTAGGCTCACTATACATCCAGGCCCACTACTAAATTTCTGGATTTATTTATTTGCTCTCAATTGAGATATTAGACCCAACAACCAATTTTTGGACCAACGTCAACAACATCATACTCATTGACATTTCTTTTATTTATATTTTAGGTTATTACTTTAAAATTTTAATTGGCTCTAAATCTAATTTTTTAGTTGAATTTTTTGTCTATTCGCTTAATTAATATACAGATGACACTTTTCTTTATAATTAATACTAATTTTTTTTAATTATTAATAAATGAGTTCAAATTATAAATAAGCTAACAAATTATTTGAACTTATTAAAACTTAATTAATTATTTCGATAAATATAATTAAAATTTTTAATTTATAAATCAAGTATATATATATATATATATATATATATATATATATATATATAGAAAGCATTACCAAAAAAAAAAAAAGTATGGAGGGGCGAATAATCATAAATATACAGTCCTAAAAACATTAAGTGACCTCCCACAGGATCCAATCATGACAGCAATTAAGAAGTTGGATTATGCGACTTCATGTCTTGACATCTCTCTCTATTAACTTTGATTTTTCTCTTTCCAGATAATGAAAAACATAAAGTGAAAGCAGCACATGTGTATGTGTATGAATACTCCATTAAATTATTATGTATTATTAACTATTGACTTACTGCATAAATTTGATTAAAAGGAATCAGAAAAAGTTTATTTCACTAAAAATTGGCTTTTTATTTTATTTATTGTATTCTTATATTGTTATTTTTATTTATTATTGTAGTACTTTTTGCTATGTTTGACTTTGATATGATATTGTCTTAACCTATTTAATAATTATAATACTTGAAATTTTTTAATTAGTTTAAATTTATTTTTTCAAACAATAAGTTGAAAATATTTATGATTTATATTTAATCTATTTTATTACTTTTTAATTTTGGTTTAATGGCTTACAAATAGGTCTACTTCTGATAGTTTAGAAGGTCAATCTCCTTATTAAATAAAATTTTAGTTTAGTATTTTAGTAGCTAAATTTTAAAAATTATTTATCACGACCTAAATTAAAGAGCAATGACTGGCACTATAGAATATAATAAGTATAAAACTTTCAAAATTCTTAGTAAGCCCGACTAACCGCCAAACTATAATTCTATTATATGACAAATATAATTATCACAAAACTAGAGTTATAGGCCCACTAGTCAAACAGAACCTATGCATAACATCAATTATTTAAACATGAATTAACCTCATCATCCTTAGGTTTATGTTTAACAATGCATCACATGAATCGACGATTTCCAAGCACATAAAAGATAATGGCAACAAAGATAATCATGTGGAGGTCTATAATTTATAATATAGATCAATTTAAAAATAATTATATGATTAAAAATAATATGACAAATAACTTTACTGCCAAAGGATGAATGGCAAGAACAACTCAATTAAAATTTCTTCTCCAACTCAACTTGCAACTTAGAAAAATAAGAAGATAGAGATGAGCACCTCAACTCAGTGAATAATACAATATAATATACAAACATGATATCCTAGAATCATTCTACATAAAGCAATGCTTATGGCATGTGAAGAGACAATCAATCACATAATTATCTAAGGATGGAAATTGGTCAATAGAAACTAATTTAAACCTCAATATAGGGAGCTGACCTCCTCCCTTAACTCTTTTAAATTCCAAACATACAGCTGCAGTGAGACCAGTTCAAACCCAGCAATTTTTCTTATCCAAAATATAGGACCACAATGAAATCAGCTCAAACCAGACTAAACATCACCATTATAATCAAGTCATAATTGATATTAGATTCCTATGTGGTCTTACTTTATCCTAATCCCATCCAAACATCCATATGTAATCGATAACATTATTCATAATGCAACATTCACAATCATATGCTAGGATGTCTTTATGCATTTGTAGTGCACAATCTTTATGCATTTGTAGTGCACAATTATATACATATAAATAACATATAGTAAATGCAATGCATGCTAAGCAAGAAAACATATTAGAAAATATCCTCACAAACTTGACAAAACCCATTAGCTCTCCTCGTGGATTGTGACATCCGGGAGCTAAGAAAACACATGAAATGCCAATACTGGATAATAGAGGAAGTACATTAGAAATAGACAATTTCAAACCAATACCCTTAAAACTATATTTAATGATTATAAAAATTCAGTCGAACTTTCAGTTGAACTTTCCGTATAAAATCCTTTGCTAATAACTTTACCTATATACATAACATCATTATAATAATAAACTTTTCAATATCAATTTAATTGATTAAAAATATTATATATAGAGAGAGAGAGTATAAAAATAGTTAGAATCTCATTCCTAATCATTTAACTCACAACATACAAGAAAATTCATTAATGATACAAATTTCGTATATCATACTAATAATTACTTATAATAATGTCCACGATACTACTTTAATTAAAATTAACTATAAATAAAAAAAATTACCAATAACATAAACTCGTTTCGATAATTGATTAATAACAAAAATAAAATCGTGATAAATTATTCTTTATAAACTTAATTTGATTCCATACTCATTTTCAAAACAATATTAAACTTATATAATTAAGTTAACTTATTAATAATGAATTATATACTTCAAGAAAATTGTCAATTATATCAATTCATTTCAAACCATGTAATAAATCTCATTCATAATTTATAACCCATATTCCCTGAATTTACAAATAATTTTCATAAATTAACTCATTTTAGTTTCTCAATATACATAAAAAGAAATTTATTTATAATATAAAATTTAACTCAATAAATTCATAAAATCAATTTTGATCAAGCTGAACTTGTCCCAACAAGAGGCAACTAAATAAGTGGAATGGAATTGGATTGAATGATGTTGATTGAAATTGGATTGAATGATGTTGATTGAAATTGAATTGAATAACCTAAATATTTAGAGAATTTTATTAAGCTTGGTTTAGCTATAATATCACTGAATATGCCTTTAAGGCTTCACAATTGAGATATTTATAAATTACATGTCCCTGTACTATTCAGACAAGAATTGTGATTCTAGTTCCGACAAGGTATTGGTGTTATATTACTTTTACTAGTTCATTCTAGATTTATAATACAGATAAGAAATGGAGGCTTTGTGGAACGACTTGGCTTCGCTAGCCTAGCTCTTTTATTAGGCTTGGTTCCGATCTGGCATATTTTGTCCCTCATCAGTGGCCCCATTATTTCACCAAAGTGAGTGATATGTATTCTTCAGTTGAAACAATCTTGTGCAAGAGTTGCCTTGCTTGTTCCAAGCTACTTGTCCCTTTACTTCAACTAAAATTGCTCTTATGAGGTGCCTCCCCAGGTTACTTTTTGCTAGTTCAGTTCATCAATGAAGTCACTGCAGCAGAAGTTCGACAGTCTATGTCTGCCTTCCACACACCTAGTAGATTTTAAAATTTAACGCAAAGACAACTTGTTTTTCTAAAAACTTGCCACATGGCCCTATTATTGTCATACAAGTGTATGTTCCACCATTTCAGAATTTAAAATTATTAACTGGTTCATAGTTTTAGTTTAAGTTAAATTCAAAAACCTATTTGTTTCTTTTTCTTCTTCTTCTTCTTCTTTTTGCCCAAATCTCTCTGTCTGCTATTTTATTCATAAACTTCCAAAAGATCCCAATTCTTTTTACATAGATTTTTATCAAAATTTCTTAAAATGGCTCCTAAGAAGGAAGAGAACACTTATAGTAGCATCAAGTTGGATCTAGAGAAGGCCTGGGGACAGGTAACTTCCACTTTGAAGGTGTTGGATCTTAACTCTTTTGCTGAGAACTTAGAGAATCAAGAAAATTTGCCATCAACCTTCCAAAGCCTTACGATAGAATCTTCAAAAGTCTTGAAGCTTCTAATACACATAAGATATTGAAAGATAATGATCACATTATCTTTTTTTATCATCAAATTGAAGCCAATTGGAGATTTCTACCATCGCCTTTCCTAGTGGAATACTTTAGTTATTTTTGCATTAACCCTATGATGCTCTCTTCCAACTCGATTCAAGATTTTCATTTGTTTAAAGTTATCTACAAGGCTCTAAGACTTTGACCCATAGCTCACATGTTTCAGTGCTTCTTCAGGTTCACTCGTTCCGGAGATCGCCGAAGGTGGTGTATTGGAGCCAAGCCAATAAGGTTCCTTTTTAATGGAAAACATAATAAAGTGGCAAATTGGCACACTAATTTTGCCACTGTGGTAATAAAAGAGAAGTGCGAGGTGGTGAAGGTTTTGGATTTTGTAGTGGTTTTCAAGTTCCCATTATATATGGACTGCCAGGCATTCTAAGTAGCTTACTTCCTGAGGAGATTATAACCATTTTGACTCTTATAAAAAGCAATTGTTCCTATGATATGGTGAGCTTAGATTTTGCCACTCGTTCTGGAGATCGCCGAAGGTGGTGTATCGGAGCCAAGCCTATAAGGTTCCTTTTTAATCGAAAACATAATTTTGCCACTGTGGTAGTAAAAGAGAAGTGCGAGGTGGTGAAGGTTTTGGATTTTGTAGTGGTTTTCAAGTTCCCATTATATACAGACTACCAGGCATTCTAAGTAACTTACTTCATGAGGAGATTATCGCCATATTAACTCTTATAGAAAGCAATTGTTCCTATGACATGGTAAGCTTAGATTTTGCCTTGCAAAATAAAAGATGCTCGAGGTAAGGCCATGTGTCTTGTTATTAAAGAACTAAGAGGTGAGTCTTTCACCTCCCAATCATTATTTTTTTATTTCTGTGATTCTTCATTTTGTTACTGCAACACTTGTCTATTTTATAGTTTGCATCACTAACAAGAACACATACAAGAAGATTCACGATTTGGCGAAGGGCTTAAAGCCACTTCCTTATAATAAGGCTGCTTTCTTACCTTTGCTGGACGAGTGAACTAGACAGCTCAAAGCTGCTACTGTAGCAAACTGGAGGATAAAGTCTTCAGCTGGGGGAAAGAGAAAAGCATCTCCTCCTAAAGAGAAACCAAAAAAATGAAGAAGACAACCCAAAAATCTTTGGCTACAGCTAAGGGTTCAAAATCCAAAGCCAAGATCAGCGCTGAGAATGCTAGTACTAGGCTGGCACCCACTAGTACTTTACCAACTGGTCCTTTTGTTAATGTGCTAGAGTCCATTGATAATGAGGACAATCTCACGATTACCTAACTTATTCAACAAGCTACAAGTGACTCTTCCTTTTCTTCTAAATGAACTGTTTCTAACTCCACGAAAAACTTTCTTATTAACATTGAGTTTTTTGAAATAATAGCTAAACAAGTTTATAAGGTGGTGCCTGATCAGGAGATAGCTCGCAAGGCTATCAGATTGTTATTGGAGAGGGATCCACCTCAACCCACTGAATGTTCAGTTGAGCTTCAAATAGGTAAGATTTCTTACTTTTTAAATTATTACCTAGTTAAACCTTTCCACTCACTTCACTATTTTAACTTTCTTCTCCCTTTTTTTTAAAAGCTGTAAATATGGCTCTTGCTAATCCCACTAAGCTACGATTGGAGTAAGTATCTATGAAAGATTTCATGGAGCAGATGGAGTAGATTGATGCCTTTATCCCAACCTTTGTTGTTCCTATCTCCGATCTAGACCCCCTACTACATTAGAATCTAAATGATGACCTGCCCTCTCCTGAAAATGCTGAAGTTAGAGCCAAAGAGGTGGCGCTAAAGCAAAATAAAGACAATGAAGTTAACTTGTTTCATGAGGATCTTGGTGCCACTGTCCCTACTGGAAATGCTAAAGTAGGAGATCCAGCTTGCTTAAATGAAGTGGCGGGGATTGCAATTCAAGGCAAGGTGGTAGAGCCTGAAAACCCCACTCATTTCAGCAAAGTGGTCACTATCACTCATCATGATGGAGCTGCACACAACGAACTTCTAGCCCATTTTGTGTCGCTGAGCTCTAAAGTCCCTCTACTCATTAAACTAATTTTTCCTGAGAAGGTGCTGTCAGATACAGATGCTACTTTGGATGAGGTATATCAATTTTCACTCTATATATTAGTTTTTCACTCTATCTCATTTCCTTCACTTTCTTTTCTTTTATATTTTATCTAACTCTTCATTTTGTATTCTCATTTCAATTGTCACAAATCAATAAAGTTTTAGGGGTTGAATGAGCTCGCTCAGCACCATTTAGTGATGCATCAAGGCAAATAGACATGATTCAGTTAGAGGAGCTATGAGGTGAGGCGAAGAGGCTGGCTATAAAGAGAGACCACTTCAAAGGCCTTCTTACTAAGAAATATGAAGAGTTAAAGTGTGTCACTGCTAAATTTATATCCCAGGTTGCTGACTTGGAATATGAGGTGAAGACCAAAGAAATTGAGCTCTAAGATCATCAGAGCCTGGTGGGAGTGTTGCAAGCTAAGGCTAAGAAGATGTAGGCTGAACTGGCTTATCTTAAAAAGCAAGCTTAAGACTATCCCATATTGATGAGGAACT
The DNA here is from genome assembly GCA_947687605.1 of Reutealis trisperma. Classification (NCBI taxonomy): domain Eukaryota; kingdom Viridiplantae; phylum Streptophyta; class Magnoliopsida; order Malpighiales; family Euphorbiaceae; genus Reutealis; species Reutealis trisperma. The sequence goes on along the minus strand of CANTUT010000355.1, from coordinate 117,627 downwards.
TTCAAGTGGTTTGAGAAACGGGTGGAGGAGCTTCAAATGAGACTCCAAAGTTCAGAGTGTCTTTGCAAGAAGGCAGAGGAGGACAAGGCTAACATCCAGAAGGACTACTTGAGTCTGTTCGAGTATAACCATCAGCTTGCCTTAGATTCTAGAGCCTGAGCCATCCATTTATATAACTTGCTATTGATGCTTATGCTAAGAAGTTCCCTAAGGTTTTAACTCATGTGCCAAAGAGGGTATTCATTCCAAGCTCCATTTTATCTCATGTTTCTTCTAACTCAATTTGCCTAATTCCAAGCTCTCCTCTAACTAATCAAGCCCCTCCAGCGAATCGAACTCCTCTAGTTTAGAATTTTTTTAAAAAAAAATGTAAATTCCATTTTTTAGAACAATTGTAAATATTTTCCACAACTGTAATAGAATTTCATTTTTCTTCAATCTCGGCTTGAAAAATTTAATTAACACTTAGTATCCTGTATTATTGTAATTGCTTTAACTTCTTTGCAATTAATTTCTGTATCTTTCCATAATGATTTATTTTGATGCTTTGAGAAGTCTATGAAATTTGCTTGATTCTTTACCTCATTAATTATGTGACTATTTAGGATTGCTAAGACAGAAACAACTTTAAAAAACCATTTTGATTTTCTTACTTAAGTTTTCCTTTTGAAATCTTTTAATTTTTGTCTTCTATGTGACTTCTTTTTTCTTTCTTTGCCAAAAATTCCTTTGCAAGAAAAAGATTTGTGCTTTTTACTTCTTTTATGGGTTCTTTACTTTTTTAACAAAGAGCGATCTCCTAGATTACTTTTTGGGAACTTTCACTAGAGAGCAATCTTCCAAATTACTTTTTTGGGCACTTTGCACCCTTAACAAAGAGCTATCTCCCAGATTTTTATTAGGCACCTTGCTTCCTCAATAGAAAGCAATCTCCCAGATTTTTGTTTGGCACCTTGCTTCCTTAACAGAGAGCAATCTCCTAAATTTTTATTGGGCACCTCACTCTGTTAACAAAGAGTGATCTCCTAGATTTTTGTTGGGCACCTTGCCCCCTCAGCAGAGAGCGATCTTCCATATTTTTGTTCTTTGGAAAGGAACCATTAATCGAATTTTGAATATAAGGGGCCTTTTTATTTCTTTATTGATAATGCATCTGTAGGTGTTGGATGTCCCAAGTATAAGGGACTTCCACTCCTTGCATGGTTATAAGTTTGTAAGTAATTGGCCATATGACTTTCTGTATTTTGAATGGTCCTTCCCAATTTGGTGTGAGTTTTCCCATTCCCTCTCTTTTGCTTGCAGCTTTAAGGTACCTCATGACTAGGTCTCCTTCATTGAATACTCAGGCTTTCACTTTTTTGTTAAAGTAATTGCTCGCTTGATGTTTGAAGGCATCCATTCTGATAGCTGCTTTTTCTCAAAGTTCTTCAAGGAGGTCTAGGTCCATTTTTCTTGCTTTGTTATTTACGTCATCATTGACAAATAGACCCTTCCACTAGGTAGGCTAATGTCAACTAGGATTACTACTTCTATACCATATGTCAAACTAAAGGGAGTTTCCCCAGTAGGTTGTCTAAGAGTGGTTTGATATGCCCAAAGGACATTATAGAGCTCATCTATCCAATTTTGACCATATGAGTCTAGTATTCATTTTAAGCCTTAGATAATCATTTGATTTATGACCTCAGCTTGTCCATTTGTTTATGGATGAGCTACTGATGGGAAGCATTGTCTGATGTTAAGTCCTTGTCAAAAGGTCCAAATTTTAGTGTCGTCAAACTGCTTTCTGCTGTCATTAACGACCTGATAAGGTATATCAAACTAGGAAACAATGTTTCTCCATAGAAAATTAATAACTTTGTTTGCAGTTATGCTTGCTAAAGGTTTGGCCTCTAACCACTTTATGTAGTACTCTACTGCTACAAGTAGAAATTTTCTTTGTCCTGGGGCTATAGGAAAAGAGGGCCCACTATATCGATTCCCTACTTCATAAAAGGGCCATGGGCTAGTGATTGCCATTTGTTCTACTACTAGTATATGTTTTCCATTGGCAAATTTTTGGCATGCTGGACATTTTCTTACAAAGGCGATTGCATTCTCTTTCATGTAGGGGCTAATAGTACCCTTGTCTGATGATTGAGTGGGTTAAACAAGCTTTGGTAAGTCATAGCTCATCCTCTTCTTCATTTCAATTTCTCCTAAAATAGATGTTCCCAAGCCTAAAGTATACAATGGGGCAAGAATGCTAAGGAGATCGATAATTTCTTATATAAGATGGAGAGATACTTTGATGTAGTAGGCATCATTAAAGATGAACATAGATTGCATATAGTTCCTTTGTATCTCTCCCATGTGGCTATTATATGGTGATGTCATACATATGACGACGTGCTGAAGGGTCTAGCCATTATAAACACATGGGATGTGTTTGTTAAGGAATCGAAGAAGCAATTCTACCCTGACTACTAAGAATGGAAGGGTCTCTCACAAGTGTTTCCTCACTAAGACACTCACTTTCTAGTTGGTTGCACGAATGAGCACCACTATCCCATTTATAGCCGAGCACCTCCTTAATGGAGGCTAGGATGTATTTGATCTAATGGTTGAGAATTCTTGGCCTAGAACCTTTATGGAGGTTCCACCCTTCTAGACTTATTCACTAAGTCCTAGAAAATCCTACACAAATCCAACATGGTCCACTAACTTAAGGCCTTCCATGAATGTTTTCCCACTAAAGATAATCTCCATAGGCATGTTAGTGTAATACCCAAGGATTTCCTAATCTATTAGAGTTAATAATGGAGGCACTATAATGTCTATTTATTATGCCATTCTAGGCCTTTCTGATACCACAGGAACCATAAGAATATCATAAAAGGTAATTTTAATAGGTAATGTGACAACAAGTAAAGAATGCAATCAATTTTGATAAGCACCCTTATGATAAAGTGAAAGTCAAATCGAGTTTGACTTAATGTGACTGTTAATAATTTATTTGAAATATGAATCTAAAGTGCTAGTGAATGAGCATTGACATCTCTTCAGACATTAGGAGATGATGATAGTGATATGAAACTTTGATTTCAATCAAAGTTACAATGGTACAATGAAAGTCAAATTTAGTTTGACCCAATGGGCTTACATGATATACATACTTGAACAATGCTAATAAAATAGTGAAAGAAAATCAGTTAGTAATATTGTGCTATCAATTAAATTGTTTATCTAAAATTTAAGCATTTATGTCATATATGTAAGACAACTATTATCCTTGCATATACTATAGTATTTATGATATTTAGGATGTGAGATATCCTAAGGCGAGTTGTATCATTGATAGAGAGGTAGAGACTTTGGGCCACGAGTGACTACACGGCTGGGAGTCCAGCTATGTGATAAGGGCAGATTAGAAAATGTATCTAGTAGCATCCCACGAGTGGAGACACAGCTGAGGTTTCACCCATGGGAAGTTGGCCAATGAGCCTAAGAGTTATAGAATATGTAAAACTTATGAGCAAAAGTGATCGGCCAAGATAAAAGACAAGATGTTGTAAAGAATGAATTATAGGCATGTGATTAGCTTGCCACTAAAGTTGACTAAGTCAAAATCTACACCAAGTGAAACTCTCACTTTTCCTACATGTGAATCTAGATTCTTCTTTGGACACCTCATCACCTAATGATAATCATCACCATTGTAAAGGCAATCATAGCCATCCACCTTGAAGTAATCATAGTTATCTACCTTGATGCAATCGTAGCCATTCATCAAGATCAAATGCTAGCCATTGGTTTAGTTTGATAAATCCTCACCATCCAACTTAATATATATATATAAGCAAAATTATGTTAAAGAATTTCACTTAGCCACTCTCTCTACACCAAGATCCTCCACCCCTCTCTCTACAATTCTCTCCATCCCACTTGCAACAAGAACTTTAGCAAATCAAAGCTAACCAAGGTAAGGGATCATGTCCATCTCCTCTTATCTATATTCTAAGGTTGATTTTAGTGTTTTAGTTGTATAAAATCCTTCTTACACCATAAAGAGAAATTCAGCCATAATAGTAAATGATCAAAGAGATGTTCTAAATTCTATTTGAATACATCTATGGTTACTTTAGATGAAGAATAATGGTTTAGAAGTATTGAAAGGAGCTTTAGAAACTTGGTTCATGATTAAAACATCTTAGAGGCATAATATAGTTGGAAAGGGGAACTTGATGTTCTAAGGCTAGATATTGATAATTGAATGATCACATAAGTTTTATGTTATGCTAATTGCATAGTTCCATGATCAGTTTGAAGATTTGATAAACAGTTGATAGTTTTCCCCAAATTTTAGGGTTTATGGAAAAATCGGAGATTTTGAGTATTGAATATTAGAAATTGTTTAAATTGATTTTACTCAAATTGAAATGTGAAATTGAGAGGAAATGAATTATTCTTCCTAAAATGAATAGCTTTAGCCATTTGAAGAACAACTAAAGGAAATGTTAAATTTAATAACAAGTATATGTATAGTATATCTTGACTTTAAAAGTGATAAATTATGCATTAATAGACGAGATGGAAATGTTAATAAGTTAAGCTAAATTAAACAGATGTTATAACAAGAAAATGAGTAATATGCAATTGAATTATAAATGTGTAGAGTTTAAAGATAAGGATAAGGATATTATCGAAAAGTGCGAGGAGCACTACTAGCATCAGAGTTAATTGTAAATAGAAGCAAATGAGCCCAAGGTGAGTACTTAATAATATAATATGACTTGTGCTATATGCTTTGAACCTTATTGTTCAAACCATAATCATGGAAGTATTCTAATTCATTGATGAGCTTGAATTGCCTATTGAATATTAAGCTATTGATATGATGCTTCTTGATGACAATTGACTATTATGAACCTATCATGTTGAATTCATAATGTGATCATTGGATTCCTCAATGTGAACCTTATATGAACTATTCTATCGAATACCCATTGATAAGCATAAATACCCTTCTGATATGGGATAATACATCAGATTATGTGCACTTAGTATAAGCCTGCAAGTAGGGTGAGAGTACCTAAACCTCTGTTAAGGGGGAACGCCTAACTGTAAGACTTGACCAGTCTTATGTAATGTGATACATATGAGAGAGTAAGGGTTTAGGCCACCACTCTTGAATTTATGTGTGGGAAGCATCATTCTCTCAAGACAATACTATTTTTGCTAAAGATAATATTCTATTTTAAATAAGAAATCAAAACCATAATGATAATATTGATTGAAATCTTTCTATTGTTACAAAGAGCCCTCCATGAGAATGGTCCCCGTACTCAATATATATATATATATTGTATTATTATGTACTCACTGAGTTTTGTCTCATTTTTTTTAGTGGTTTAAACTTTTTAGGCAAGATCGACGAGTTAGCGAAGTAAATTCCAGGCTACATTCTTCTGCTTGGACATTACTCTGCCAATTTCAAGTGTTATGGTTCTTGACTATAAAGGTTATCGTTTAGAGCTCCATGGTAGTGGAAGGTTTAGTACAAAACACTTACTAGGTTTACATGCATTGTAAATTATATTGTAATTATTGTTACAATAATGTATGAAATAATGTATATTTGGTTATAGATATGAAATGAAAATTTAGAAATTTATAAGTTGTGTTTGTAAATAGTATTACGAGTTGACTAGGAAATGATAAGCGAGTAATGGGTAACAAGGAAAGATAATTAAGTTACGATCTTGGGAAAAGGTCCTACATGATGTATGGAAAAGGGATTATAGGTTAAATGGGGATCTACGAGTTTAGATTACTTTATGTCTCCTATGCCTTAGAACCATCACGGCTTATCGAATGGGTCGTGACAGCTGGCTGGTTGCCCATGCCATTTGCACCAGTGTAGGCAAAATTCGCCTGCTACCTTGTACTATGGGCCTGTTGAGGGGCTGTTTATCCAATTCTCCAAATTCCCCCATGCATTTGGCCTTAAACTCTATAAATTGCTTCTTTTAGATGAGAAATGACCCCATATTAAATTTTAGCCCAATCTGAGTCCGTATGTGAGAGTTATAGGACATTCTTCATCTCATTCCTAGGGTTTCTCCTCCTCTAATAGCCTTCTTTTTACATTTTACACATATAGGGGAGGGCTTTAACTTAGCAAAACATGACATTCTCCCCTACCTATTGGGGCATCGTCCTTGATCCCTTGCCCATCCTATAGGCCTAGTTGACATCTTAGGTGCATCGTAAGTCATTAATTGACATGTAACTCACTTTTTTTACCCCGTTTATCGCTCCATCAGACCCGATCATCATGTGAGTTTCACTACTTGCCCTAAATCATCATACTATCAGCTGCCAATACCCTAGACTTATTTCCTAATGACTAGCGAATGTCCCATATTACCTTATTCACTTGCTCATGGCTTGAACTTAACTTGCCTACATTGTTAGGCTTTGGTTGGCCAACATATCACAATATGCTACAATTGACACCCATTGGTAAGCCAACCAAATAGAAATTCAAGCATGTAAGCTTCATAAATTTTCCTTGTTGTTGGCTTTGAACTTGCATTAGCTTTAAGCTTGCGGGCTGCCTTCCTTAAACTTGTGCACCCTACACATGTCCTAGTTTGCCTCTCCTTAGTAACTTTGTATGCTATAGACCTATTACTCCCGTTGTGGACTATGGTGGTAGCACCTTTGACTCATGAATGCTATATCACCCCATCATGTGGTTTGTTGCTAGTAAGTCTCCCTACTTGCATGCTAAATCGCTCATCTCCATACATAGGCCTGGAATTTTCGTTTGGACGTCCCTTGTCCTTGTATCTATTATCACTTGTAGCTAGGATCTTAGAATCCTTTAGCTAATGACGTAGCCCGTTGTCTCCCCTTAACAACACCCACTAGCCCATTCCAGCCTTACACGCCCCATTGAAGGCTAGTTGGTTAGGAACCCATACCAACCCACACTCCTTTGTAGGTGGTTCCCCAATATGGATGGCTTCAACTCCTGCACCATCCTTTAGCTACTTTAGAGATGGTTTGGGCCTCCTTGCCTTAGATAGCATTATAATTTCCATGAATAGCTGCATTGATGATATTATTAACACTCTAATGTGCCTATCATCGCCTTTACTATAATGCTTCATATACACTACTGTGAATGTCCCATCCTATTTTAAGAAGCACATCATCTGTGAATGTAGTATGAGGATGGCTTTTGCTTACTTTAAGAAGCCTATGCCTAATTAGAACTTCCTCTCATCCATTAGCGCGATGACTATGTCCACCGAGCCTTGCCATCAGCCAATCTTTATGCTTGTTCCATGCATTATTTCCATGATTAGCAGGCTCTTAACATTAAGGCCTTTGATGAAGCCTCACTCCTTGAAGTACTTCAACCCAATCTCCTCAGCAAGTTCCTTTGCCATGTATACGTCTGCCCTTATATCCACCATGGCTTCGATAACTTTGCCCCTAATCTCAGTGTTGACCAGCATGCAACCATATGGTTGGAGATCATTTTCCCCATGGATAGCATCCAGTAACTGTAGAGATGCAAGCTTCCTCTTGTCTTTCCTCTCATCCTCATGGCACACCTAGGCAGTAAGCATCTCCTGCTTTAGGCACTCTGTAACCTGATGCACTCCCTCACACAGGAAGCACAAGATCTTTGGAAACACTAAGAGTGATTCGGCTATACCTAGGGTTTCTAAATCCAAGTTGACATGTCTGGCTAATATGTATACATGATTAAGTGACATGCGAATTAGGTTTTATGATGTGTTAATTGTGAATTAATGATCTTAAATTGACTATGAGATTGATTGTATGAATCAATCAAAGGAGAAAAGTATGACTTTTTCAAGGCTTACTTTTTAAGTTAATATATATGGAAAGTGTTAAGTGTGACGAGTTGGAAATTAAATTGAATTAATATTAAGATTATGATTTATTTGGCTTTAGAAAAGTCTCGGTATGAGTTATTATGTGATTTCATATGAGCCTAAGAAGGAAAAATATGCAAGACTTAAAAGTCAACATGTTATGTGCAAGTGATGAGTGCACTTCTAAGTGCAACGCCAAGTATATGTGAATATTATATGTGCATGGGGTAGTTATGGGATAGGATGGCATGATGTTAAGCAAATACTAAGTATTGAATTGTAATGTATGTTAGAACTTGAGGATTATTAGAAGTTCAAAGGCTATAAGCACTAGGAGTTAAGGAACCACAACGTGAGTAAACATTATGTTCATGTTACAAGTATAAGTTATCATGATACATGAACCTTTGAGATTTTTGAAATCCAAATTCCATTCTATTTTCAATTATAAATATATGAGTTATTAGTTAAGCTTAGGATGCCAAAGGACAATTGGTCCAAAACCATTTTTGATTATTTAATGACAATAAAGTACCTTTCAATAAGCTAAACTTCTATTGCTATTATATTAAATGTGATTGCATTCTTCAAATGCTATTGTTATAAGTGATTGCCTTAGCTCCACCTATGGTACCATTGAACCCTTTCATGCAGAAATCCTCATACCAATGCGGGAAATCATAAGAACCTATACACATGGTCTTAACCCGATAGATAGGGGCATAGTATCCACCTTAGCTAGAAGAGCCAGTTCAAGATATGGGGCCTAATCAGCTTCATGCTTCTTCAGTGATAAAAGTTGGAATTTGGCTTAAGGCCACCTCTCCTCAGTGTATTCGAGTGAATTGAGCAAGAGTCTTCACTAATTAGTGATAAGTGTGATTTCTGCGAACCTTGTTAAATTGCAAACAGTGAAACATGAACTATGAATCATGAATTATGAATCATAACCTATGAGTTATGAGTTATGAGCCACTTTTAAGGGATATGTGTTATTGTATAAGCTATATCGTTTATTTGAGATAATCTTATCTTACCCATTTTCTTTATGTGGTTCTAGGTGAGCATTATAAGGAAGCAAGGTGATAGCTCAAGCCATCTACTCTGCTTAGGGGATTTCCTTGTCCAAAATTATTATCATGCTGTGATATGAAAAGTTTCTTTTAGATGCTCTGGGAGTCCTTGTTGGAGAGTTTTATTTTGGAATATTATATTTAATAATTTATTTGGAGCCTCAAATGTTCCTTTCTTATGGATTGTTTTAAAGTATTTTTTTAAAAAAACTGATCTTCCACAAACTAAGGTTTTCCTTTATTATTGGTTATCCAAGTTAATGCATGACGTTTGGTACGATCCTAGGTAGTGTTATTGTATGCAAGAGTGCGTTATACGGGCGTGGGTGACCTTATATCTTCCTATGTTCTAGGATCATTATATCCCCAAAATTAGAATGTGACAGAGGTAACCAACAATAAAGTAGAATATGAGGCATGTATAACTAGTCTAAAGGTGGCCATTAACGTAAGAATAAACTACTTGGAGATCTACAGCGATTTTAACCTCATTGTTTCCCAAGCTCTTAGTAAGTGAAAGATTAGAGAAGAGCATTTGGTTCCTTACCATCAACATTTGAATGATTTAGCTAAGAATTTTCATCAACTCTCTTTTCACTACTTGCCAAAAGCAAAGAATCAATTTCCTGATGCTCTGGCCACTTTAGCCTTAATGATAGACATAAGCAACAATGAGGTACATAGACTTATTGTCATCAAAGTAAACCAGCAGCCTAGATATTACACCATGTGCATGAATCTTTAGCTGGCTGACACTAGGCCCTGGTTTTGGGATATCCTCAATTACATCTAGAATGGCAAGTATCCAAAAGGGGCCTTGAAAGCATATCAAAGAACCCTAAGGCAGCTATTTGCTGGTTTTATATCAAATGGCGATGTGTTATATAAGAGAGCCTAGAATAACATCCATTTGCAATATGTGACTGAGGAAGAGCCCCAGCAAATTATAGAATGAGTCCATGGTATAGAGGAAGGCCCACATATAAATGATGTAGCTTTAGCTCAAAAGATAGTAAATCTAGGTTACTTTTGGCTAACCATGAATGAGGACTGTTTAAAGTATATGCAAAAATGTCATAAATGTTAGATCTTTGCCAAGCTTCAATATCAGCCCTCTGTTCCTTTAAATCTGATAGCAACACTATGGCCTTTTGCTACCTAGGGCATAGATGTCATTGGGAGGATATCTCTAAAGTCCTCCAGTGGACATGAGTACATTCTAGTGGTCGTAGACTACTTTACAAAGTGGATAAATGCGGTGCCATATCATGTCTTAAATGCAAAGAAGGTCGCTCACTTCATCCAAACCAATATCCTTTATCAGTTTGGAACCTCCTTTGAGATAATCACATATAATAGCTCCTACTTTCAAAAGGAGGTAGTCCACCTACTCAGACAAAAGAGATTTAAGATTACTGCTCCTCTTCTTGTAGGCTATAGACTAATAGTGTAGTTGAAGCTGCCAATAAGACCATTAAGATTATTCTGCAGAAAGTTATTGAGACGCATAGGGACTGGGATGAACAACCACCGCTTTATGGGGATATAGAACTACCATTCATACTCCAACAAGGGCAACCCCATATGTTTGGTCTATGGAATGGAAGTTGTCCTTCCTATCAAGATGCAAATTCAATCTGCTAGGGTAATAAGGGAAAACTAGTAGAGTGAGGTAGACTAAATCAAAGGGTATCATAAACAATTGAATGCTATTGGTCAAAAGAGAATGGATGCCTTATACAAGACCCAAGGCTACCAATAGAGGCTAACTAGACATTCTAACAAGAAAGTAAAGGATAAGGGTCTGGAAGAAGCAAATCTGGCTTTAAAGGAGATTCAGGCCCCAGTTCATGATATAAGAGAAGAGTTTAGACCAAATTGGGCTGAACCATATGTGCTTAAGAAAATCTTATCTGGCGAAGGCGCCATTCTCATGGACATAGATGGAAATATATTCTCTAATCCCTACAATCTAGATCAATTGAAAAGATATTTTATCTAAGGATGATATTTGCATTCTTCTATTTATTTTTTCTATTCAAAGCAATTTAATCAGAACTATATGGACCTAATTCTCCCTAAAAAAAGTGATAAAAAAATGATGACGATAACTGTAAGGGATATGTAGGCAATTTGACTCAGATGTGGTCCAAAGCATAATGTAAAAATATTTTAATTGCATTACAATCTCATCTCCTCTATGCCTAATGCATCATTCATTTGGTTCTTTTGTCTAAAAAAATAAAATAAAATAAAGAAAAGAAAATGCTCGCTAAGTTGAAAACTTGAAAGGGTGACTTAGGCAAAAATTAAAGCAAAAGTAAAAATATCTCATATAATGATGATCGAATTTTACAAAAGCATACAATCTGTCATCACAAAAAAGGATAGCCTCTATCTATACTTGTAACTTATCCTGTGGTCATGTCAGCATACAGGCATGTACAAAATAGAAACCTATAACCGATGTCCTAACAATTACCAAAAGAAAATAAATAGACAGTTGTCTCTGTCGAGGCATTTCTCCTCCTCCTCCTTATAGGATGAACATCTTCCTTAGAGTTGGACCCTACCATAATCTCCTCAACTGTAACGCCCCTGATCCTATTCTCTGTGTCCTTCTTCACAACATTATAAGTTAAGGCGCTCATAGTACTAAAATTGCTCCTCACAGTCAAGTCAGCCTACTCTAGGTCTTAATAAGTCTAGAACTGCTCCCTGCAGTATGCCTAAAACTCTCCTCTAGGTGCTATAGCTCCTGAACTGCTCACTACAAGCCTCCTCTGTGTTGAAGCCACTACAGCTAGAGCCCCCCTCTATACTTTGTCAACAACAGTCCTCCTTTGTACACTTATTGCTGTAATCCTCCTTTATGCAACCGCAGTAGTGTCACCCTAACATCTAACTGCAGTCACAGTCCTCCAAGTTATCGCCATTGTAGTTTAAGTCACCATCATAACCTATAATGTCGGTCCTCCTGTAACACCTCTAGTCTCCCTTATAGGTTGAGTCACCTCCTTTATCCTGCCAGCAGTCCCTTGGTCACTAGTATCTCTAACTGCTACCCCTTTATGTCTCTTCACCTTTTATCTCTCTGAGTAAAGTGGCCTGATGCTCTCTCTCGATTGGCCAGATAGTCTCAACCAACCAGCTGTTGTACCTCTCAGTAGTACCAAATCGACCTCTAGTCTCACTACATGGAAACCCCTTATCTAACCTCCTCTGATAGCCCTAGCAATGAGGGCGGTGATTTATGCAAACTCCAAAAAAGGTACAATAGGGGGGCACATCCTAAGTCTGATCCATCTGCCGTAAGACCCTTGTACCTTGATAAAAATATGTGCATGCCAAACCCAGCAGACAGACCACCCAATACCCATGGCTCATCATCATAAAAGACCTAATTCCATACCATTGACAATGCCAGAGTATGTCCTCTAGGGTAAGCTCTAAAAGCCATCCAATCCACTCCTGAACCGATCTTTACCTCACTATAATAGGCTATATCAACTACTAAATAGCCATGTATGGACTCCTGGTCAGAGAAGCTACCACCCTCAAATGGTCCATCAACCATACTTGCAAAACAAATCAAAATAAAAAGTCAGAAACCCATAAAACACTTCTATCAGAAATGGTAAGAACAGAAAAATTTCTTTTTTCTTACTTGAAGAACAACTGGAGATAAAATCCATCTCTTTAAGCCTCAAACAAAATAGTCTAGACGCATCAATATCTCTACCAGTAATACCCTAACCACAGAGCGACTTTGCTCCATTTATAATACCAAGCTTACCACTATAGCACCCTCCTACTTACAGATCTAGGAAACAGATATCCAGCCATCAAGTAGAAAACCAAGGCTCACATCCTAAGACATTGCCTCCCTATATTCCCCTAGTCACTAGAATCATAAAACTCCTCAATGATGGCAGTCAGATTCACCTTCCCCTCTACAATCATCTAATTAGCTGTATCCTCTAACAAAGCTAAAAACTCTTGAAAAATCATATAGTGCCCAACTCTCACTCTAACACTACTAGAATTGCCTCTAGGTCATTGCTGAGTATGGTGCAAAACTCCTCAAATGTGGAGCACAACTCCACATTACCTACACCAAATTAAAACACCCGGACCATCAGATCCCAAAATCATAATCATGCCCACAAGAAGTCCCAGTCCACCTAAACTCCACTCAAAGCCACTATAGCCACAATCCCATATCTACCCAAATTTATCTTGTCCACTTTGTCAAGTTTCTTCATCCACGTGTGCATATAGTGGCTGAAGTACAGCTCTGTGAATGTGAAAAAGAAGTACAAAGAGTAGAAAAAAGTGAAAAAATTGGCGAAAGAAGATAAAGTTGACAAATAGGCAAAGTTTTGGCTATTAAATGAAAAAATGGATAAATTTGCCTTTTAATTTCTGCCCATATATAGGCTTCAAGGTGTCAACATCAAAAAGTACAAAAAGCTACACTTAGCGGTTTTGCCATAAAAATCTAGTGCAGTGCCGCATCTTATTAGTGTGGCCTGCTTCAAGGGCTTGATACAACACTTTCCCTAAACAAGGCCTCAACCATCATTCTACGTCCTATGATGCCAAAGCCATGATTTTGTATCTCTCAGTGCGAAGGTAAACAGACAACTTTTCTTTCCTCCTTGGAACATAACATTTAGAAGACTAATATTTTTCAAGGCCACAATTAAGCAAAGAATGTGGAAATGGAGCTATAAGTTGATAAGAAGTCAAAGCATGCTATGAGGCCTCGCCCGAGCATCGATCTGATCTGTCGAGGTGAATCGAAATGCTCTTTGGGAGAAACTCCAAGATTGAAACACACTGTGAGTTCAAAAAATTGTACTTTTTAGTTTGTTATTTGTAAAAGAGAATAGTCACTTTAATTTACTTGTTTTAATTGGAAAAATTAAAGAAAATATAAAATGATTGACTCTAAAAAATATTTGATTTATCCCAATAGAAAATCACTAATCTATGAGTAACCAAAGAGGCTTCAAGGATCAAGTTTTGGTAATTACACAAATTGAGAAAATATGATTTTCTTCAATTTGGCTAAAAGTTGCAAAATAACTCTTAAAAAAAGAGGAATTTTCGTGTATGCATGAATAGGAATAAAATGATTAATGTAACAATTATATATGACAGAATGAAATGAAATGATAATTATAAATAAATAAGCAAAGAATAAATCCTACTTAATTATTACACAATCAAAATGGATGAAATAAGAGGATATTTCTTCTAGCCCTTATGGATACTAGGAAAAGCACACATTTCTTAACTAAGTTATAGAAATGAAAGTATAAAATTGAATTAAAATGCGAGTGCAAATAAATCAAAGTAAAAGGGGAAAAATGTTATTAAAAAGATTTTAAAATTGATGCCTTATAGAATGGCAGCCTGCGTATCCTATTGAATAGGAATCAAACCCCACGCAGTTCTTTCTTTTTGTGAATGAGGGGTTCTAGAAAATGTTGGTTTGGTTTATTAATTTAATTCTAATTCTTAAATTAATAAATTTTAGATCTTTTTCTGTTTTAGACCTAAAGAGAATTCTAGATTTGAGTTTAGAATTTTAAAAATGGAAAGAAGATTATACATTTGCTTTCCTTGATCTTTGGATGAACGGGGTGAGCTTAACTCTAGATCTAAGCTCCACTTTGGATTTGGAAACCCTAAAGTCGAACCTTAAAAAAAAAAGGTTAGCAAAACAGAGTAATACTTACAAATCAAAAGAACTTGAATAGCATATTTCAGTATCAAATATCAAAGGGAATTCTAGCACAAACAATAGAGCAATATAAAAGAGTTTCTGCCCCAAAAACCATGTCAAATGAGCTTGATGGAGGTGCGCCAACTAGCCGGGTGGCACATTGGGTGTGCCACCCATGCCACTGGCAGGATGGGCGTGCCGCCCCAATGCCGACATGTTGGGTGTGCTACCCAAAGCGGTGGCATGCCTGGCACACTGCAAATTCGCTGGTCCAACCTATTTTGGCCATTTTTGGTCCGTTTTTTATCTGATTTGAGCCCAGTTTCATTCTATGGGTTCGTAACTGAAAAGTAGTCAACTAGAGGTGAAAGATTCAAGAAAGTTATTTTCACTGAGACGCTGCCTCCTTGACCCCTATCCACTAACTGGCTAGCAGGACCGCTATATGCGTAGTGCACTAATCTTAACAAATGTCAAGCTGCAGCCAATCCCAAGGGAGCAATTTTGAGGGTTCACACATGCATACATTGCATTTCATCCATTTTTATCTGGCACCAACATGAATTCATGACATAAACATGCATCATAGGATAGGAAGCATCAAAAGATTGCACAAACGGAGTCATTCATAGAAAATGCACATGACATGAGCATAGCATATAAACATATCAATACATGACCATAAAAGTGCAAATGTATAAGTCATTCATGAAAGAGTCTACTTCCCACCAAGGGGAATAAATAACACAACCACCTAAGAAAGCTACATAAAAAAAAAAGTATAGAGGTTAGAGCAAGCATCATCGCCACCAAGTCAATGGCGTCATCCTCTCCTCTGCCTCCGGGGAGCATCCTCATCACCAACGTCACCTATATCAATTATGTCTAAAAGTGTTAGCATTCTGCTGAGAGCAGCTTTCATCCTGCTAGAGACCCTGTAAGTCTGGCGAATGAAATCTTAAGGCACCTGGTGCAAATGAAATGTTAGAAGCTTTGGGTCCTTTCCAAAGGTACAAGTAAGCATAAATACTACCTCTACATGAGGATTATTTTTTAATGTAAGAAAAAATAATACCTCGACATCATCAAGAATGTCTTTTACATCTAACCGAATGACATCAGGAAGTTGCCACATCCTCATCGAGCCATCTACTCCGTAGTATGAAATCTACTTAAGGATAAAAAAGTGTGTGTCCCAATTCATTGCACCAGTACCTTAGCTTAGCCCAACACCTTAACCGGTATCATAAACTGGTCCCTTAGAGGTGCTCCCTCTAAGTATCTTATAAGTTGCTAGGATAATAAGCTCCCTCAAAAGAGCATAACTGATGGAGGAATGGCCCTTAGGGGTGATCTCGCACATCAAAAAAGCAGAACAAAAGTCATGGTAACTCTGGCAAAAGCACTAATGGATGCATCTATCATCGCTATTATAGAACACAATGGAAGCCTGGATTGCCAACCTATATCTCATGTACACCAATGAGGCTTTGGGATGCACCAAGAGCTAATGATCTGGAAGTGTACTCTCTCACCCAAATAAAATAGATGATGATAGGGCGAGCACAGTAACAGCCACCTCAGAGAGATGTACTCAGCAAAAGTCACATTATCAAAGCTGAGACATCATAACTCCCCAAAAGGCCTTGAAATCTATCACAGTAAACAATAAGCAAAATAATTTAAATGGCAAAAGATAAGGGGTAAAGTAAGATGCCTTAAACTCCGTCAAATTGTCAAAGATAGCCCAAAGTGTCAAAACACTATGATTGTCCAAATTAGGACCCTAATTAGACTCCACCCATCTCCTCCCAACAGGAAAATCTCGCAACCTCTGCCTTATTAGCTTGGAAGCTATAAAAGGGAAGTCTTCATATGCCCAAATCTATATATAACAAATAGTCAGAATCATCAAAAGTGCAAATCAAGGTACAAGTCAGAGTATGGGAACGTACCTCCTAGATGGGCATTGTGTAGCCAATAGAAAGGACATTTCCTCGAGATAACTCTACCATGTCATAGTACATAGTGCTAAGGACCGCACCACCCTAGTAATGCTCTCTCCAGGCATCCAGATCAATTAAGCTAGCCAAAATGTTGAGGTCCACCATGTCCCCTAAGCTATGGAAGAAAGTGCAAGCTATAATGATCATTAGACATAGTCAGGCTATCACTACGTCTAGAACAATTTCACCGGCGGCTACTGCCCATTCCAACTTATATATATGTCAGTAGGATGCACCTCACTCGAGTACTCTCGCGAGGTAGATCAAATCTAAGAAGGGCCTGCACCTCATTAGTAAAGAATGTTTGTCTCCAGTCATTGCATATGTTGAGATCCTGAGTCTCAAACTAGATATCGAAAAGCATATACAGATCGAGCGGTGTATGGGTCAACTCCCCACAAGCAAAGTGGAAGGTGTCAGTGGTGTCCCACCATCTCTCAACTAGAGCTTTAATCAGGTCAATGTTTAAGTGATTTGGCGTTTGCACACCTAAAAAGTCAACAAAACCAGTGGGTTCTAGCATAGCCCTAACAGCACTACCTAGGGAGACACATCTGATCACCTTCCTAAGATTACTTCAGTTGCCCTTATTCCTAATTGTCTTTGTCTACAGTAAACTAGTAAATTCATATAATAGTTTATTTACTTGAGATACAAGCAGTGGATGAAATTGACTTGAAATGAAAATTTCAAAAGGAATAAGCAAGACTACTAACTGCTAACCGACCATCATAGGATACGTGATCTTCTCGATCCTAAAAGAGGAGAGCCGAATGCGAGTTGTCTCTTGGTGCCTCATACTAATGCCCCTAACCACTTACGGGAGAAGCAAAGGTCCTCCTCGAAGAAGTAGCTCTATAATAGGATGTGGATGCCATCTCTGTTGAATGCCACACTTAACAGGCAACATAAGTAGGTAAGTATCGCAGAAAAAAAAATTCTTTATTATTATTAAAAAAAAGGAAAAGAAAAAAAAGAAAAAAAATGTGTGTTTTCATTACTTTAAAAAAAATAAAGGAAAAGAGAGAAAGCTCACATTGATGTGAACTTGAAGAATGAAATGATGTGCAACAAATCGGTAAATGGAGTATTTAACAGTTTTAGGGCAGATAAAGATGAAATAGCGCATAGTAAAAAGTGCCTTATAATTATTTTATTGCATAAAAATACATTTCTTAGCTCATTCCAACTCATAATCTAAATTTGAAAGCTCCTATGTGTTCATGAGGTTTTTAACTACCTATAGACACCTCATTCGCCTATTTCCTAACCTTAATACAATTTTTACATCAGAAAAATCAAAAAAATTATGAACCTAAAAATTCACTAGTCTCCCAAAAATGGCAAAATCAAGTTTCAAAAATTACAAAAATCATCTCATTGCAACTGGAATTATTTTCAAAACTCAAAACTACTAAATTCCCGGGTTCACTCTCATCAAAATTGTCTAACAGATAGATAGCTTTGATGATAGGGCAGTTGTGAACCCTCATTTCAATACCTCCATAATTAATTTTGAACTCACTAAAACTAACAGGAATATTTTCAGTACGATCTAACACTTTTCCTAGCCTAACCGGACCTTCTATACCAAGCAATATTTTTCTAAAAGTGATCGAATTTTCTCCCAGACTAACTACTTGATCATTCTAAAATTAATTTCAGGTCTGCTAAAGCCGAATGGTGAAATTTTTTGAATTCTAAAAATCCCCAAAACATACTCGAAACCTCTAAAAATTGACCGAAAAAATCTCGAAATGCAAGCCAGACCCATGCCACGTCCTGAGGTGCTGCATCCGTAAATTGGCTTGTGCGGCACCACACTTCTCTGATGCGATTCTCCCTTTTCTATGCAGAAAATGACCATTTTATCCTCTTTTTAGTTCAATTTCCAGCCTTTTTCAGTCTTGCCCCTTACAATCTTTTCAGTTTTTCATTACCCAAAATGCCCCTCAGCCCATTTGCCTATAAATAAGCCCTCCATTTCTTATTTCTCCTCACTCCAAAATTGATATTGATTGCTATCTATCAATTTTTCTTTCTTGTTCTCTCTCCATCCACTCTGTAATAAATAAATAAATTATTTTAATTAATTAATTTCTTTATCTAAATCAAGTTAATTAATTCTTTTAATTAACTAAAATATTTTTAATCGCTCAAAAATTAATTAATTAATTAATCATTTTAATTAATTAATTAATTAATTACTCTTTTTTTAAAATCAAATTAAATCAAAATCTTTTTTATCCACTCACTATTTTAATTAATTAATCCACCCATTAATCATTTTTAGTTAATCAAATCCTTAATCAATCCAACCGTCCAGTCTTGATAAAATAGAACTTAAGTCCGGCAAAATAGTTTTTCCATCCCATCCGCCAAAATCCAAGTTATTTTTTATCAACCCATCCCCCAAATCAAAATCAATTTTATCAATTTGTAAAGCCCTTTACTTAATCGTGGAATGAATTACATTGATTTTGATCTCCATTTAATGTGATACGTAAGCACGTTTGGAATTTAAATCCAAACTTCAAATCCAATGTTTTAAATTAAATTTATTTTTCATTTTTCAAATGTAATTAATTACTTTCTAACTATATTTATAAGAGAATCTGTGGTCTTCTTAAATCCCATAAGGGCTAGATAAGACGTTCCAATTTTTTATTAATGTAATTGTCTTAATTGGAATTAAGGAATGATTATGTGGTACCCCTAAATTCTTAAAAATTAGAGAGAACACTCTCCTTAATTTATGAAAAATTATTTTAAATGTTTTATCAATCCCTATGCACTATGCATTTTTATTATGTCATATTCATGCATTTTATTTATAATTATCATCATCCCATAAATGTCATTCATGAAATCAATTTTTTCTAAGTTAAATTAAACTTAACAGCCAAATTGAGATTATTTAACCAAAAAACCTAATCCTTGAGCTCAACTTGGTTCGAAAACTAGTGATTTTTATCGTTGGGTAAATTAATTGTAAAATTAATAAATTGGAGTCACAAATTGGGTTTTTTCTTAATTTTTCCATTTAAAAATAAATTAGGATGGTGACTCCAGAAATCACTTTTCAAATCACAAATCAATTTTTTAAAAATAGTCATTCCAATCATGAGCAATGAAATTCAATTCATGACCTCCTTAAAAATCATTCAGTAAGGTAAAATTTCCCCCGAGCGAGGGAGGAGCGTTCAAGCGAGGTCTCACTCATTTACTCCCTCAATTTAGCAATATAAGTTTTTAGTGGTCACCATCAATCACTTTACAAAATGGATTGAGGCTAAACCCTGGGCAAAAATCACCCACAAAATACCACTAACTTCTTTTGGAAATCCGTTATTTGCAGGTTTGGCACCCTAGAGATCCTTATAGCGGTCAATGGCAAGTAGTTCGACTATGCCCCATTCTAATCTTTTTGCAAGGGTGAGAGGTCTTACTCAAGCATCAGCCCGATCTGCTAGAGAGAATTGAGATGCTCATTCGAATTTAGACTTACGATGGAACTCTCAGGTTCTGATTGGTTTTTTTAAAAATAATTTTAGAAGTCACCACCTTAATTTTATTTATTTGAAAAAATATTAAGAAAAAAAAACCAAATTGACTCCAATTCATTAATTTTACAGTTAATTTATCCAAGGATAAAATCACTAGTCTCGAACAATGTTGAGTTTGGGAACTAGGTTTTTAGTTTAAAATAATCTAAATTTGGCTCTAAAATTTATTTTGACTTTAAAAAATTAATTTCATGAATGAAAAATATCGCTTGACAAATATCATAATTAATGCATGAGCATGGAGAAAAGTAAAACATCCACAAATTAAACAAATTACATAAATTAATTAAAAATGGGAAAGGGGATTGATTGGCATTTAGATTTAAGGTTTGGATTTAGATTTCAAGCGTACTTACATATCCCATTGAAATGGGATCAAAACCCACGTAGTTCGTTCCATGATTAAGTAGAGGGATTTAGGGGGTTGATCAGATTGATTGATTTGATTTGAGTTTGTGGGTGAGAGGAAAATACTAGTACTTTTGTTTTTTGCAGACAGAGAGTTTTACCAGTCCAAAATTTCATTTTATCGGGACCGGGTGATTAGATTGATTGGAAGATTACTTAATTAATTAAAATGATTAACTATCTAATTAATATGGTGAAAAAGATGGATGGATTAATTAATTAAAAAGATTAATTAATTAATTTGGATGAAGGGTGGATTAAGAAAAATGATTAATTTGATTTTGAAAAGTGATTAATTAATTAATTAAAAAGATTAATTAATTAATTAATTAAGTGATTAATTTTAATTAAAAAAAAGAGAGTTTTAGTTAATTAAAAAGATTAATTAACTTGGTTAAGGTGAAATAATTAATTAATTAGAGAGTGGTTAGAAGGAGAAGAAGAGAGGAATTAAAGAATAGTTATCAACTCTAACTCAAGGTGTGTAGAGAAATGAGGAAATGGGGGGCCTATTTATGGGCAAATAGGGTTGATGGTAGTTTAGGTAGTGAAAATGTGAAAAGACAATGAGGGATAGAGCTAGAAAGGGCTAAAAATTAGGTTGGATGGGGTAAAAGGGTCATTCTCTGCGCAGGAAAGAGGCCCACTCGTGTTAGTCAAGTACTGTGTCGCATATGTGTGGTGCCACACCAGACGCAAGTGGTACCTGTGGCACCGCATAGAGCTAACGCAGTGCCGCAGGACTACCTTACGACAGCCACATGGCACCAACTGGCTCGCATTCCAAAATTCTTTTTTGGTCAGTTTTCGGAGGTTTTAGGTCAATTTTTGAGACTTTCAGGTTAGTTTTCGGGAGTTATAGAGTTATAACATAATCACCATGCTGGCTTTGCATAGTGCATTAATCTTAACAGATGTCAAGCTGCAGTTAGATGATGAGAGTGTAAAATTGAGGGTTGATAAGGGGCCTTAACATTGATCTCAAGTTCACGTCAGTAGCACATGCACAGTCCAACGAAAAAGTAAAAGTAGTGAACAGAATACTTCTCTAGGCATTAAAGAAAAGACTATATGAAAAGAAAGGGAATTGCACAAAAGAGCTATATAGTGTACTCTAAAGTTATCGAACCACTCCAAGGAAGCCTACATGAGAAATTCCCCTCTCCCTTACATATGGGTCTGGGTAGGAAGCTATTGTGCCGGTTGAGATCAAGTTAAGAAGTTAGTAAACTAGAAAAGGCAAGTCAACAAACCAAGAGATGGAAATCTGCACTAACTTGGATCTGTTGGAAGAAAAAAGATATGTATGAAAGGATAGTAGCATACAGACAGCGGACGGTCCGATACCATGATCGCCTAGTAAAAGAAAAGATCTTTCAAGAGGGAGATCTAGTCCTAAGAAAGGCAAAGATCACTAGAGACAATGCAAGGGTAAGGAAACTTCAGCCTAATTGGGAAGTCCCATATAGGATCTCTAGTGTGGTACATATAAATTAGAAGATTGTCAAGGAAAGCTTCTACCCAAAATATGGAACTTAAATAACCTAAAGGCTTATTATCAATAAACATATTCCTTTTACTTTTAAATTTGCTCCTATTCTGCTTCCATTATGGTTCCCTATGTTTTTTATGAAATTGTTAATTTTTTTCTTTTTTTTGAGTCTCACTTGATGGAAGCCTCCAACTACCCTAACAATCGATCGCCCAAAAGGGGGTAGGTGAGCTAGAAAAGCTCACCTAAGAGACCCTAAAAAGAAGATCACCCAAAAGGGGATAGGTGAGCTAGAAAGCTTACTAAGACACCCTAGCAAAGGTTCTCAATTAAAAGGGATAGGCGAGCCACAAAAACTCATCAAGACACCCTAAAGAGAAGATCACCCAAAAGGTGATAGGTGAGCTAGAAAGCTTACCTAAGACACCCTATCAAAGGTTCTCTATTAAAAGAGACATGCAAGCCATAAAAGCTCATCTACGACACCCTAAAGAGAAGATCGCCCAAAAGGGGATAGGCAAGCTAGAAACTCACCCAATAAGCCCTAGCAATGGTTCTCCATTAAAAAGGATAGGCAAGCCATAAATTCTTACACAAGACACCTTAATAGCAATTCTAAAAGGGATAGTGATCCATAAAGTACACCTAAGACATTGTAGCAGCAGTTCTCCATTAAAGGGGATAGACGAGCCACAAAGCTCGCCCAAGATACCCTAACAGCGATTCTCTATAACAAGACACCTTAGCAATAAGTTCTCTATAAAAGCAGATAGGCGAGCTATAAAAGTTCACCCAAGACACCATAAGGAAGAATCGCCATGAAGAAAGTAAAGCCAAAAAGGCCCACATAAGGTTTCATAAGGAAGACAAAAAAGAAGATTCATCATTAGTTCCCTAAAAATTAAAATCACAAAGTCATAGGTAGTTGTTAAAAAGTAGAAGATGGGAAGGGATCATCGTAAAATAAGCAAAAGATCACTAGTATAAACAATCATTCAACAAATATTGTATAAATAGAATAATATATAAAGAGAATAAACAATATCTTCATTAACTTAAATGTACTTTACAAAAATAAAAGACTACAAAAAGAATAATAAAAATATATACATATTAAGCCTTATTAGCTCTACCCTATTTTGTAACCATATCAATAGGTTCAATGGGTAGAGGTGGCTCACTATCAGCACCCAAAGTTGAAGGATCTTCTTCATTAGGATAGATATTTCCAACGAAGTCAAAGTCTTGCTCAGGATACTTGTTTCGAATAGCCGCAAGAATCTTCTCTTGGTAAGAAAGGAACTTGCTAGCTGTAGCCTCCTCAAATTTTCCCTTTATAAATTTCTCCTTCTCTACCTCCTCCTTGAGCTGATGAACCTCTGATCGGCTTATAACAAACTCAGAAGGTAGTGAAGAGATCCACCCTAAAAGTTTGCCCTCCAACTCTTTACTTTTTGTTGTTTCTAATTTTAAGGTAGAATTTAGCCTAGAGACCTTTGCAGCATACTCTCTATCCATCTTCTCCTTTAGGCGAACCCACTCTGCCTTGAATCATCCCTTTGAGACCACATGTAAAAATAACATTCATGGTCTGTAAGAAAAAAAAAAAGAAAAAGAAGAACAAGAAGAAGAAGAAGAAAAAAGAAAATAAATAAACTTTAAACCGGACAAAATAACCATAAATCAGCAGTTTACCTCAAAGAGATATCTATAGGCCAATCCTGCCAGTTGGGCATTGGTGAGCCCATTCATGCTCCCGCCATCAAAGGAGAGATGGATCATCCTCATGACATCTATGGCCACTGATGGGTCACGAATAGTGGCTGACTCCCCATACTTCATATCAACAGCCTTAGCGAACTGCATGAGTTCATTAAGGAAAATCTCCTCCACTACAGGATGAAGCCTTTTCATGACCTACCCTTTTGATCTTCAAGAGTAAATCACTTTTTGGCAAATTTAAGGGCTTTAGGAGCTGGGGGCTCAACTCTCGGAGGCTCAGATGAGGAAGGAGGAGGAGGCAAAGGAGGGCCTTACTTGATGAAGCAGACTTTGCCTTTTTCTCCTTCTTCAGTTGCGCTATGGATTTCATATATGCAAAGATAATAAGCAAACTATAGTAGTACAAATATAGTTCTAAGCAAAAAAAAATGACATAAAGATCAATCTAAAGTTGAGTACCAGCGATTGACTTAGTAGAGGGTAGTAAGTATCGCTTAAAAAATGGTCATAAATCATATCTAAGTTGCAAATCTACTCTAAACTCATAACAGTCTTTACATATTTTTCCTCCTAGGTGGATAAACCATGTAGGTTATAGGAAGGAGTTATTTTAAAGTTGGTCACCTAGGTACTTGGCAGATCACCCCACTTTTGCTTTCAAGATATGATAAAGTACTTTCATTTCGAGTTCTTTAAGAAGGATGGTAAGGTGAAAATTTTTCTCTCACTTTGAAAATTAAAGTGGTCAAAACCTTTCTTTGCCACTAAATAGTAGATCTCCTTTACCACCCAGCTAGAGCTCTCGAAATCATATATCTCCTTTAAAATCCTAAGTCCAACTAGGATCTTTCAGGAGTTAGGGTAGAGCTAGCATATCAGAATGTTATATTCTTGAAGCACATTGGTATATAAATTATGTAGAAGGAACTTAAGTCTGAAACTCTACATTCTTTAAATATACCATCCTCTCTAGATCGCGTAGCTTCTAGTTAACAAAAGTCCCAGGTTCAAGTAGGCAGAATTTATAAGTATCGGGAATGTTGTACAAAGCTCAAATCTCTTCTAGGTGATCACTCATTAATTCATAGAGGATATTCTTAGCTCCCTTTTTGGGTTCAGGACGAGCAACCAAAGGAGTGAAAGTCAGAGGTACTATGAGGGATCAGTGAGGTTCAAGGATTAGTTTTGTTATAGACTATTTCTTAGGCCTAGATTTCTTTCTAGTTCAGATGAGCTTTCCTGCATATAAGTTCGCTAAAGAGGATCGCTTTGATATAGTTCCCTCACTATTATAACTCCCTAGAAAAATACCTATTCTGGCTATCCTTAAGGTCACTCATTTTACAAGAATAATTCAAATAGCAAATAAAAAGATAAGTAAGAGGGACTTATTAGCAAAAAGGACAGAGAAAATATGAGAAGCATTGAGATGAACTGACTGACAGGAAGTAATCTCTGACATGGCAAAGAAGAGAAAAAGAGGAATAATTTAAAAGGTAAAAGATAGAAAAGTAAATAAAGGAATGATAGAAGTGGCAGGTAAAATAATAAAAGGTGGCAAAGGACTCCATTTTATAAACAGGCATGGGAAAACTAAAAAGTCTAACCTTATGCTTTCCAAGGTGACACATGGCACAAAAGTGAACCGTTTGAAAAGGCATACGAATTGTCAGAAGCGGCACATTAAATGCTTCCTTGTAATACGAGTCATTATTAGTATCACCAGAAGATCATCCTGTCCTAAAGATCACCCATATCTGAGTCATGCTACCCAAGAAATCGAACAATGTGGAGCCTTTAACTCATAACCAATAGGGGACATGTGTTACATACTAATCTGGGTAGATCACTCAGTGCGAACCTATGGTTCGCCTCATGAACTGTGGCCATTGCCAGAAGGTTATTTCTCTCACACATCTCCTCTCTATTGTCTAATTAAGACTCGAAAATCACGAATTTCATATCATAATCGGACAAAACCTTCACCAAATCCTTCTTTAAGTATAACACTGCAACATAAGAATTGTCTCCAAAAGGGACTTGAATCTCTAAATTACTTCTTGTAAATAGTTTTCTTTTCTCTGCAAGATGGGTAATATATTCTAAGTATTCTAAGCTATCTCTGATTTCTCTAAATCACCTTTCTGACTTAAGAATCATAGTAGTCACCCAGGCACATTGCCTGAGCTCTCTAATCCTTCTATTTTATAGATTTCGAAAATTGGCAGATCAGCCAATACTGTATTAAGGATCAAAATTTGTCCTTGAGAACATCATTTATATTTTATTAATATTTTATTATTGCACATTTTATATTTAACATTAATATTTTAAATAACACAAATAATTATGTGTTTGACCAAAATAAAATATTTGATATTATTCTCATGGGAATGGGAATTTGATTTATTAAAAACATAAGGGGAATAAGTGATTCCCAAATGGGGGAATCATTCTGATTTTCAAGCATTTTTTCATGAAACCAATGCTAGGAACCATAATCACCCATTCTAATTATGATTTTTGGCCTTATTTTCAGCAACAAATGGCCCCTTGATGTTATTCCTAATTATATGAGGATTCTTATTAAGTTGAGATTGATAGTATGTAACATTATAAATAAGAGTACAATAGGAGAATTTCTTTGACTCTTGTCTAAAAGTTGAACTAGGATTTTTACTCAATAATTAAATTGAGGCTTTTGCTTATTGATGGAGCGTGATATAAAGTGTATGAGTAACATGTCTTTGTGATGATATTGTGAAAAGGTTTGCTATTTTGTCCATTCAAAAATTATAATATGCTGATTAGTGGATTGTCTCTTCGAAAAACCATGAATGTAGATTCATTGAAAGACTAAATACTTAAAATTTATTTGTGTTACTTTGTTTTTTTTTATCACTGTGTTTATAATGTTGATTTTCCCTAACACTTAAGAAGAAAATTTACTTTGTTATAGATGTGATTGACGTAATGAAAAAGGCAAGATGTAAGATAATGAAATAATTGAAACTCTTGCAAAATGAGAAATTGTCAAGTAAATACATTCAAATTGATGATAGTCATTTGGCAAAAAAAAAAAAATTGATGATAGTCAAGATCGGCACAGATATAACCCACAAAATTTATGATTGTGATTTTGGTAAAATACAATTATGTTGATTTCATTGGAATTAATGGTGTCAATTTTAATATGGCCGTTTGACAATAATTTTTATACGATTGAAATTTCAAAAAAATATTTGTTGCAAATCTTTTCATAAACATTTTATGATGTTTAAAATACATATTAATTTGGCATAAAAAAAATTCAGTTTCAAAGCACAAACGTGAAGTTGAGTTTTCTAGAAATTGAATAATATGACACAATGGTTCTAATCCATTTTTATAATTTTCTTAATAATTTTAATTTTTTTAATTAATTTAAGTTTATTGATCTTATTTTTTAAGTAATTTTAAAATATTTATAATACTTATTTTAAATATTCGTTGCATCAATGTTTGCAACCAATAGATATAATTTGTTAATGAATAATAGGATAAATACTTATTTTTTTTCTCTTTTCTCTTTATTCCAATTTAATTTTAATGATTTATTTTGCAATAATTACTACTGTATCTATATAGAAAATATTCGTAATCATAAAAACTGTTGTACTCACAATTCAAATTTGAAATGAAATTGTACTTTATAACATAATCAAATGAAATAAAAATTGTGTAAATTTGTTATCATATAAAAATTAGTTATTTTTGCAAAATAAAAAATCTGGAAGTATCAGTTATTTATATAAAAATCCCTATAATAAAAGTGTGATTTTAACTTGTTATTTAAGATAATAATTATAAAAATAAAAATAAAATTATTTTATGAGAGAGTTAAAAAATATATACATAATAAAAGTTTTGAAGTTAAAAGTTGTTTCTGAAACACTTTATGATATATCAAATAATTTTCTTAAAAACTAATTAAATTTATTTAAAATGACCTCATCAATTTATTATATTACTATATTTTTATGAATTTCAATTAAAGTGTATTAAAAAATGCATATAACATATTTTTATTATTTTTTTACTGATTTATATATTTTCTTTATATTAATATTTGAAATTATCAGAAAAATAATATTTAAATTTAATAATAATAATAATAATAGTCCATGAATATTAATATATTTTTAAAAATACAAATTAAATTAAAGGTATGACCAAAAGCTCATGATTATTAACAACTAATAATTACATGAATTAGTCACGAACAAACACTTTATGCGATTTTGATTATTTTTTGATTTAATCTGTGTTCTTAGAACAATTTAATATTCATAAATTATTATTATTATTAATTTTTTATTTAAATTTAAATATTACTTTTTTAATACTTTAAATATTATTATAAATATATATATATGATTCAATTTTATTATATATATATCAATAATGTGTGGTTTATTGGTGAGAACTGGGAATGCTATTTTCTATTATATACTCTACTATATATTTGGGGATATATTCACTTATTAAGAAAAGAAAATATATTGTATATATAAATCAGTTGAAAAATAATAAAAAATTATTTGTAATGATTTGTATAAAATTATTTCGTTATGTGAAAAAAATAAAAAAATTGAAGAAGTCGTCAATCGTGATGGAATTGAAATCAGCATGTCACAACTGGAAGGGTGGTTTTGCAATCCAAAAAAACAGAAGACTGTTGAAATTTGAACATTACCAAGCACCTAAATATTTAGATAATTAGGAACATACAAGAACATGGAAGCGCGTTAGCCGAAGACTCGACTGTTCTGAGCTATTATTTCAGGCATCTCTCTCGCCATAGCCAATTATCCATCTATCTGCAAATCAACAATTCTACCTCCTATTGCGCTGCAGCTGCTAGGTAAAGCCTGTCGTATGCGTTTCTCTTTATTTGCCTCAATTTTTATCTCTTTCTGTAATTGATGCTTTGCTCTTTTTATGCTTTCTTTTGTTAATTCAAACCCTTGGCGATCGCAATACTAGATTTTCCCCTAATTAATCGTCTGTCTCGCTAATTTTCTTGTTCTATTGACGTATTTTTTTTCTATTAGCTATTAGCCATTTTAAAGGCTGTGGGTTCTAGGTTATTTGGCTGCTATGAATAAGTCATATTGATTTAGGGAAACTAATTTCAGAAATCAGGGATTATGGTTTATGAGTTACTGTATGACTATAGTGAAATTTTAGTTCCAATTAGCTTTTGATTCAGTGCTACTTTGATTTCTTGAGTTCTCTCCAGAGCTGAGAGATCTAGACTTTGAACACGGTATATATATGCTACAAATGTTCTGTTAGCATCTCATGCTTTGTTTCAGCAGAAACTTATTCTCATTAGCTGAAATTCTGTTTCTGCTCTTGCAGTATTGCCCGTGGTGAAAAATATGCAAGACCCACGAATGCCTCCAGCAGGAGATATCACAAACTCGAAGCCACGCAAAAAGAAGGTCTCAACATCTAGAGTTTCCTTGATTCCTTTACAAGGTAATGATGTTAGGGAGATTAAACAGGTACAGGGGCCTCTAAGGACAAGCCAGAAGGCCTCTAAAAGGAACATGAAGAATGAGGGCTCTCCGTTGATCCAACAACAAGAGAGGTCAAACTCAGATTCATTGCCTGACTCCTCTACATCAGGAAATGAATACCGTGCACTCAGAAGAAAGTATTTGTTGCTGGAGGAAGAAAGCTTTGGTTTGGGGAGAGAGTTGAAAGTAGTTGAAGATGAGGTTAAGACTCTTGAAGATGAGAAGCTTGCATTGTTAGACAAGCTTGTTGTGTTAGAGGGCCTAATTGATCCTTCGGAAGTGCATCAACGTGAGTTGCCATCATTGTAATTCTGGGTTCCTGCACCTCATTTTTTATGAATTTTAATTGGTGCATTAGCATATTATATGAATGCATTGCATACCTTACTGATGCTGAACTGTGCAATTGAGATAGAACTAGCACAGACAGTCTCTGTATCTGTAGATAAGCTTCTAGATGTATGTCATTGCCTCCTAATATGTTTTTGTAATCATTAAGTCTGGAATTGTTTTTAAATAATTCTGGCCAAAAGTCAATATCAAGATTTGATCTGTACTATGGAACTTTGAAATCTGCACATCTTAATGTATCTAGGAAAGCTGGCATTTGTGCAGATATTTTGGCAAGTTTGTATTTGGTTAGCTAATAGAGGTGCAGTACTTGATGTTCAGCCCAAAAAGGAGCTTGCTAGACTGTATTCTTAAAAGATTTCTATGGAGGTATTCTTGCATATATAATTTCAGAGTTGTTGGCTTCATTATGCCCCGTTTGTAAATAAATAATGTACCTACAGATTTGATGTTCACGGTTTGGCCTGGTTGTATTTGACTTTGTTGCAGAGACGGATGCATATATGGTCCTTCGAAAAGTCTTAAGACTTTGAATGAGGGCTATTAGTGAGCGCTTGCCAATGGCTAAAGAGATTTCTAAATAAAAATCACCCATTATTTAACACTATTTTGTTTGCCTTTCCGAGAAAGCCTAAACACACAATTCAAGAAATTTCAGCAGCTTCCTTTAATCTAAACTAGTAACGGAAGTATAAAGTTTCAGAATTGCAAGTAATGACTGATAATGAAGGACATACAAGGAATGTATCATATGCCAATAAAATTGACATTGGTCGCTAAAAAATTTTATCAATCCAGAATTGAAAATAGACAAATCAGAGGGGGAAAGACAATTAGAAGAATAAAAAAAATAATTCTTGAATTTATATATATTGCCACGGTCTCATTCGTTTAACAAATAATCTTACAATAGTTCTTTGGCTTGTGTGAGCCGAGTATATGAACTCTGTTATACTTCTGCATTAACATTTTTGTAGGGTTGTGAGATCTAAGTTCCCAAACCAATATATACAAATTAAGCCACTTCACCTCATCAACCCCATACTGGAAGATGCAACCTGGACAACTAGAGGGCTAGTAACCCGTATATTTCTATTCCTCCATGTCAGAAATCCAAATGAATAGCCTTTTGATGGAGCTGCCACCTTGAAATTCACAGTGAACCTTATCTTCTGGCCATAGCTGTTGAATATGAGTCGCTTTGGCACAACAGTGACGTTAATTCCAACAGGATTTGACACTACAGCTTTATAAACGCTTCTTGGTTTGCCAACATTTGTCACAGTACGAGTTACAGAGAAGCTGTCTTTAAGATTCGGTATGGTGATAGAAGGATAATTCAGGCTGGAAGCTGTTGTGAATGTCTGGCTACATGTACTATTGTCTCTTGTGACCAGATGTAGTGATTTCTCATCATAACCAATTGAACAAAGAAAATCTTTATAATCTGTCGGCTGGGCATCGTAGATGAGACCAGGATCAAGAACTCTTGTTGGGTCAACAAAACCTGATCCATAATCAAAAGCATTACCCCTTCTTCCGCTAGGATCTACTGTAATGGGATTTTGGTTTTTATCAAGGATGGTAGCTGCATTTGCATTAGTAATTAGTTATTGGTTAGAAGGTTCTGAATACAACATATATTATCTGTTAGTAACTTCATCAATCTTATGTAAAGGAAACTCTGGAATTCAGTAATTAGTTTATTTTGATCCTTCAAATTCTATTGAAGAGTGAATATCTGGGTCAAAGGGGGTTGATGGCTCATGGTTGAGAACTACACAAGGCCACAAAGAGGAGAGGCCAGACCAATCAAAGCTATTTGCTTGACAAAATTTTAGAAAGATTTTCAGGAGGAACTTATCCATTCGCTTATAATCCCTTTTGAGTGTCTCGAAAGATTTATCAGAGTGGTCCATACCATTAGAACTTACCAGTAGTCATGATTGCAGATTTGATGGCTGATGGAGACCAAGAAGGATTAACAGCTTTGATCAAGGCTGCAATTCCTGTCACATGTGGGCAGGCCATGGAAGTTCCAGAAAGAATGTTGAATGGCATTTTCTCAGCTGCTGGAGACCATGCTGCAAGGATGTTTAGTCCGGGAGCTGTGACATCAGGCTACAAAGCAAAAGTAGGAAAAAAGGTAATCAAATCAATGAAAAATGATGAAAAAAATGATTGAACTTATAATTAAAAAATTAGTAATCCTTCTCAAGAATTTAAGGACATGTAGTTGAGAAGATACCTTCAAAATTTCAGGGTTTAAAGCATTGGGCCCTTTCGAAGAAAATGATGCAATACGAGGTGCAGATTGAGATCCCAAAACTGTCTTTGCACGGGATATTTTTGCTATTGGTTTTCTGTTCACAATGATAGGACGGCCTGAATTACAAAATTGGAGAAAATTGAACGCTAATACTATGTGTCTCCATTATGAAAGGCAAAAAACAAACCGTGTGTCAATAATATAAGAAAGAATCTTGTTCCCTATCTCCTTTCCAACAATAGCTGAGGGGATTATAAAAGGAATGGCAACATCTTGATCCGTCTCATCAATAAGGACCATCCCAACTCCCCCAGCTTCTTTGACTACTTTGCTCTTTGCAAGTTTTGACTCAGATGAACTCTCAGCATGTCGACAGACAAGGACTTTCCCTCTGGCTTTGGTGCTATTCAAAGAACTCTCCAAACAATAACTACAGTAACAAGTAAGAGAGTAAAAATAACTTAAGGTTTCCTTGCCCATTGAAATTTAAATTGCATTGGCATTCAAGTACCTGTTGCTTCACCTGGATTGATAAGGAGTGAAATATCCAGCATTGGCTTCAGAGGCAGACATGATCCTTGCAGAAGCATTCATTTCAAAGAGACTGAGACTTTCACCCTATTTCATGACACAGAACAAATAAGGATCTGTCCTTTACATTGAAAATGTTGCGTAAGAAGAAAGAATAGCATTACCGAAAAATTAGCAGCATTTCCTAGAATGATATCGGATGCGAAGTCCCTATCTGTTGAACCAGCAGAAACTGTGATGATCCATGGGGCAAGATTTGTTGCAGAACCTTGAATCCTTTCATTTCCAGCGGAAGCAACAACTAACACCCCGCGAGAAGCAGCATGAAACGAGCCAATAGATATGGCATCATTAAAATAATCTCCCTGGGGGGAATCTGGACCCAGGGACACAGACAAGATATGAACCCCATCTCTGATTGCATCATCAAAGGCAGCTAACAAATCAACATCATAGCAACCTGAATCCCAACAAGTTTTGTACACTGCAATTCTGGCCATGGGTGCACCGCCTCTAGCTCCCCCAGCTGCCAATCTCTTGTAATTCATATTTGGCACATAACGACCAGCAGCAATTGAGGCTGTGTGGCTGCCATGACCAGAGCTGTCTCTCGGAGATTTAAATGAAATTATTTCGGCCGAATCTTCTTCAGCTTCATACCCACTTTTATAGTATTTTGCTCCAATCACTTTCCTATGTAACAAATGTTGACAAACGATGAGGATTCCCCAATATTGAATGTCCAGGCAATTGAATCATTTAATTAACGAAAAAGTAAGTGGCAGCGTATGAAACAAACCTGTTGCAAGATGATGCGTTGAAGGCTTCTCCTGATTGGCACTGCCCCTTCCATCTGGCCGGTATTGGAGGCATGCCCTCATCATTAAAACTTGGAGATTCAGGCCAAATTCCTGATTCAGATGGTTATTAGAATTATTTTTTTTTTTTTTAAAAAAAAAAACCCTTTAAAGCACACATCACATGTGCCCCCACTAAATACAGAATCAATCAAACTGATATATAAGCAATTAATAGAAATTAAAATCCCCATTAGTATCAGAATTAAAAACATTTTTTTGAATTAAGAAATTGAGATGCTGACCTGTATCTACGAAACCAATTATAATGTTTACTTGATTCTTGGTGGAATGTCCAGGAATCTCCATGGTTTCTTCACCCATAAGACCCATGAAATCCCAAGAGTGAGTAGTGTGTAGCTTCCTTTTCAAATTGGGAAACACAGAGACCACTCCAGGCATCTCTGCATCAAAAACAAATTAATGAGGAGAGAGAACTTGTAATTAATAAAGTATGTATTTGAATTTGATTGAGTTACTAGCAATCTGAGAAGCTTGATGCTCTGTCAACTTCGCAGCAAATCCTCTGAACCCATATCTGTAGCTATAAAGATGAGAGGCCCGCGCTTGCTCAATGCTATTGTACCACAACAAACACACAAGTCAATAATACGGAGTACAAAAATATAGAAAAACGAGAAAATTCTCAAAGGGTAGAACAAGAACGAGAGCGGACCTTCCTCCGTGAACAGTGGCGAGAATTTGGTGGTTTTGGGTGAGAATGTGTTGGGGATGGTCATTAGTGATTTTGCTTCCCATATAAACCACATAAGCCTGCATTGTAACCCATTATAAATGTGCTGTTAGCAATTATACAAACACTTAAGAGACATTAATTAATTAATAAGAATAAGATATGAAAGCACCTTTGAAGAAGAAGAAGAAGAAGAAGAAGAGCAAAATCCAACTTGACCCAGAAAAACAGAAAGCAACAGATTGAAGAAGATGATGGTAGAAGGAGGATTGTGTGACCGTGAAGCCATCTGTAATACTGTAAGGAATAGGAAGAGTTGGGTTTAGAAAGAAAAAATATAATTAAAGAATGAAAAGAGAAAACAAAAATTGAATGGGGGAATATGGGAGGAGAAAAGTTTCAGTCATTCACAGGCGTTGTAATTCATAATTGGAATCATATGTAGAAGATAAAAGTAAAGTGTATGTATATATATATATATATATATATAATGGATAGTTGGGGGATGGGATGGGATATATAATATTTGGAATACGAAAAAGCTTGATCGGGCAAGCAGTCGTAACAACAGCGTTGCTGCTACCGGCACTGTAGCAGAAGCATGCTTGACACCCTTAAATTATTTTATATGTAAATTTATAATTATTATATTTACGTAATTTATTATTTTTTTTTTAATTTTATATGTACTTTATATAATTATATATGTACTTTATGTAATTATATATGTATTTATATATTGCGATACAAATAAAATCCTAGCAGTTATTAAGTCATATTTAGTTTATGTTTTTGACACATAATCTGCATATAGGTAATTTATATAATTTATATATGTAATTTTTTATTTACTTTTTATAATTTTATATATATTTTAGATAATTGTTTCCACTTATAATTTGAAAATACCAAACATGACCTTATTACAACACTGTAAAAAGACGCATACAGCTCTGCTAATATATTGTTATTGTTAAAACAGTATTATCGTGTGCCTGATTATGTAACAGGAATCATAATTTTATTTTTCTGTCTTTTTATATATTATTATAATTTTTTTATCATAATTTTTTTTTTGTTGGTTAACTTTCCACTTCTTCTTGCGTATAATATATGTTGCACTTGCACTTGCAAGTCAAGTTTAGTCGTAATATGACTCTAACCCACGATAAATTTAAATTTGAATTTTTCATTCTTCTAATTCTTTTACTATTATTATTGGCAAAAAAAAAAAAAAACTTTTACTATTAGAATTTGTTGAATTAGCAACTACCTTTTAACCAGGACCACAACAATTTAATTGCTCACTAGCTATTATAATAAGGAGGGTGAAATGGTGAATATTAGCGACTAACTAGAAACTATATAGTCACTAATTCTGACATCAAATTGTGGCATGCTAATTAGAGATTTAAGATTAGTATGTATTTAATTGCTAATTAGATAATAAAACACATTTGTTGCTAACATGAGAGCAATTATAGGCGAGTGTAATTGAAATAAAGATAGAAATATTTTAGAGAGTAAAATGTAGTCACTAAAGGGAAACTCATGTGACGACTAAACATTTAGTCACTAAATGTGGCTTAGTTAAATTAGTCGCTAAATGTGGCTTAGTTAAACAATAAAATTATAAATACTCAGCAACTAAGTGCTAGAGTCGCTAATTTTGAGGTTAAAAAATAGAACTCCTAATTTTGTTGCTGCTCTCTCTCTCTCTCTCTATGTAGCCACCACTGCAAGGAAAATCTGATCATCTTCTTCGCTGCAAGAGGGAATCATCTGTTGTTCGCCATATTCATAGGTGATTCATCTTCTCCATTTTTTAGTTAATTTTGTTTTGGTTTTTCGGTGAAGCTTTCATGGTTGCTATCTAGGTAATATATATATATATATATATATATATATATATATATATATATATATATACACGTTAATAAAATTAGTCTTGTACTAAATTAATTTATTAGATTCATCATTATGTGTGATGTTTAAACTAAAGATTCCCTCTTCGTAAGCCTTAATTGATTTATTCAATTAATATTCTTTTTTATAGAAATAGAATTTCCAAACTGATCTATTCTCTAAATATCTATAAATAGAAGAAAATTTCATAACTCCAAAGGTAGAAAAGAAGATGGCAAGTCGCTCTTTCTCATAACATATATCAAAAAAAGAGCTATTGCCCATTTTCTTTTATGCTTTTGAGTTGTGAAATTTTCTTCTATTTATGAATACTTGGAAGATTAAATTTATGAATACTTAGAAGATTAAATAAGTTTGGAAATGCTATTCCTATAAAAAAGGATAGTAAATCAATTAATCAATTAAGCCTTGTGTAGAGAGAATTTTTATTTTGGGTATCACACATAATGATGACTTTAATTTAAAAATAAGTTTAATGATGATGTTCTAGGTGAATTTTTGGCAAAATAGGATGTAATAAATATGCTAAATTTGTGTGCTTCATATGTATATAGGCTATTATTTTAAGTCATGTCATATCTTTGAAATATTTGGAGAAATTAATTGTAAAAGTGAGGGGTTGAATTTAAGGAGGAGATATCCTCATGTGCTTAGTTTACTCGAATTATGAGCAACAGTCATGATCAATGGATTGATTTATCAATTCCACTAAGGCAAAACGTTTGATTTTGATTAATTAAGTCTTGCGAAGATTGAATTTCTTTGGTCGAGACATCATAAGTCATGGTAACTAATTAAATAAATTGCATCTCCAAAAGTTTTAATTGATTTGAATGAAATTTTGATGTTAAGTGGAATTATTGAAACGATCCATTGAGTGACCATTGCTACTCATTATATACTCAATTCACCTAAACTCACAGTGATTAATCTTTTTCTAAAACCCAAACCTTCATTTTTGCTGCTAGTCTCTCTAAATATTTAAATGGTGTGACTAAGGCCCTATTTGATATTACGTTTGAAAAAAGCTCTTTTCAATAAATATTTTTATATTTTTTTAAAAGCTACTTTTAAGTAGAAATAGCTAAATTAACACTTTTTTCAGAAGCAGATTTAAAAAAGTAATTTATAAAAAATAATAAAAATTAATTAATAAAATAAAAAAAATTCTAAAAGTTATTTTTTAATACCTAACAGCAAGTCCAAACATACCGTAATTGACTTTACACAACAACTTAATATGCAAATATGACTCACACAAACTTAACGTATTTAGGAAGAATTTACCTTTTACCCCATCTTTTACATTCAACTTCACTAAAAATACATCAAGAATATCATCAGTAAACTTAATTAATTAAAAATATTAATTTATATTAATTTTTAAAAATATTTTAATATGCAACAAAGAAATCCTTTTATGAAAATCTCCATTGATAAAATATTCTCTAATAGTAGAGAATATTTTATCCATGGAGATTTTTATGAAAGTGTTTTTTTATTGTTAGCGACTAAATTTATCTAATAACAATGTAGTCGCTAAAGTTAGTGACTATCATCTATTAGTTGCCCCGTAGTTACGATTTCTAATTACACATAACATATCAGTGTATTTATTTAACTACTATTATTTTCTCTCAGCGACTATTTATTCTACTATCTAATTATCAACTAAAATTTTATTGTCGTTAATTAGCAACTACTTCTCTTACTTAAAAATTTTAACGTGTAGACTTTTAGTGAGTATGTTTTTCTGTCACTAAGTTGTCACTAAGTCCAATTAGCTACTAAATTTATTCGTTTAGCCACTAAATGTTGTGGTAATTAAAAGGCCAGTTTCTAGTAGTGTTTAAAGTCTAGAGGTAATCAAGATTTTAACGGTTTTTTGAGATTTAGGTTTAGAAACATTTTTTAAAATTGTATTTTGATATTTTCTTTAATTTTTTAAAAAATTTTAATTGCTTTTCATAAATTATGGTTTGAGAAAAGGTAAAAAATATAATTTTTTCCAAATCATAAAATTTTAAACTCCAAATAAAATAAATGTAGTTTGGCTTTTAACTATAATGGCGAATGCACACTAAATATCATCAGATATGTGTATTGGATTTTTAGTCCATTGATATGATATTTTAGAAATCACATTTTTTAAAAAATTTTGGTAATAAATAATATTTTTTACTATATAGTTATCATTATAAATTATTAGACACATAAAATTATAATGATATTTGATTGAAATATTTACTTAATATTTGTTCGAGTCATTTTGCAAAAGTTGAAAAAATTATTCATGTTAACTATAACTGATTCAATATAATTTTGTTATACAATTTTTTATTTTAAAATTATTGTTTAAAATCTTAAACAATAATATGTCTTTCGATTAAACGATAAATTTAAATGTGAATTTCTTTTTTTCGGTTCTAGAAATATTATTGTTATTTATTATTTATTACATAATAAAAATTTTTTAAATAAAAATATTTGTATATATATAAATAAAATATTTAATTATTAATAAATTATTA
The DNA here is from genome assembly GCA_947687605.1 of Reutealis trisperma. Classification (NCBI taxonomy): domain Eukaryota; kingdom Viridiplantae; phylum Streptophyta; class Magnoliopsida; order Malpighiales; family Euphorbiaceae; genus Reutealis; species Reutealis trisperma. The sequence goes on along the minus strand of CANTUT010000355.1, from coordinate 79,008 downwards.
TTTATCTAAATTGGAATAATTATTGAGTATAATTATTTAAAACACAAAGCGTTGTCTTGTTGTTGAAAAAAAAAAAAAAACATGAAGAGAGAGAGAGAGAGAGAGAGAGAGATGGCCCTTTGATAAGAAATAGAAAGCTTAGCCTTTGGGGAAAAATCACAAGGCAAGCAGCCGCCCCGTCTCCTCCGCTCGCTCTCTCTGTATGCACATTATTATTATTATATTCCTATCTTGCCCTTTATTTCGGGAATCCGTTAAAACTGATATTTGCTCATGAATTCCCCAATTTTTAAGAGAAAAAGGCATATGGGACCATCCCTACCTATAATGCAGCCAAGGATAGCTAATGCCTTTTTTCCTTTCAACTATTTTAATAATTTTAATCCATTAAATATATGTTTTGCTGATCACAATACAAATTAAATATATCTACTAAAAAAATTTTAAAAATTATATTATATTATATTATCAATTGGCCCATAATTTTGCTATGGCTGTTAAAGTGTGATTTGGGATTCTATTTCCCTGTCTTATAATGTTCTTCAAATTGATATAGCTTATTCTTTTTAATAATATTTTCCATTTTGATTTAAAAAATAAAAAAAAAAAAGATACCTTAAAATTTTTTTCAATAACTTTTGCTGCCCCGCTTTATATATTCATTTTCTTTCCTAGTTTTCATAATTTCATATCATCAAGCAGTCATAACAAGTTAGATCCCTATTGATGAGCTGGTAAGTTCTGACCGCACACTAGCAAACCCCGTTACCAACCCTTACAAGTAAAGTATCTCAAATAGTATTTTTTATTTAAAAAATATATTTTACTTAATAAAAAATATTTAATTAATAAAAAATAAAAAATTTTATTTAAATTTAATAAATTCTTTATATTTCACTTTTTATTTTATTTCATCTCATAAATATTAATTTTTTTATTTTATATTCTTTAAATTTGTCTAATAGAAAAAATAATATTAAAATTATTTTAAATAAAATACATAGAAACTTGTATTGTATTAATTAAAATTATAATAGAGAGTGATATTTAATTTTCTAAATGTAGAGATGTAAAACAACTCTATTCTTTATTTTTTTAAAATAAAGAGTTCATTAAAATTTTATTTTTTAAGATATTTTTTATAATAAAAAGTTTGATATATATAAATAGTGTATTAGAAATGCTTTTAATTAGAGATTCCAAATTAAATTAAATTGGATAATTTAGTTGAATTTGATCCTTAATAAAAATAAAGAAATAGTGTGTGTATATATATATATATATACTTGTTAAATTTCAACATTATTCATTTGCAATTTTTTGAGAAAACCTAATAATAAAATAAATTTATTAGTACTTATATAGTAGAAATATTCTCTTTATTATATTGAATATTCTTTACTTGACATAGAACCTATTGGAAAAATAGAATGAATAAATTAGTAAAATAATTTGATTACAACAATAGTAATATTTTTAAAGAGAATTAGATTATTTATCTCAAACTGTTTTGAAAATCGAACTAAACTTATTATTTCAGTTTAATTTAGTTTTATACTTAAAATAATTTATTTTAGTTTGAAAAATCGAGAAATGTAATTTACAGTTTAATTTCAAAATACATATAAACTGCTGCAAACCAAGCCATGTATACCCCCTATTTGTAACTCACCCAAATTAGCATATAGCTTAAAATGGCTTGAATCTCGCCCGATCCAATAACTCAATATAAATTGTAAAAAAAAAATAATATTTTAAAAGTAAATATTAAGTATTTTTCAAAAAAATAATATTAAAAATTTTTACTTTACAAAATAAATTGTTTTTATCATTATACACTGAGTTCAATTTAATTAATTAATTTATTTTTTCCGCTTTCATGCAAATAAATATTATTTAAAAGAAAATTTATGGATAAAATAAATAAAATGTTAATTCATTTGTTATGTTATATGCATGTAAAAAAAAAAATTGTTATGTTAGTTAAAACTATTAACGCAAGTTAGATAGATAGTACTGAATCAAACCCATATACATTGTTTTTATTCATATATATATATTTGACGAACGTGAGATCAGCTTCTACTTATTGACGTGTTAGTATAAATTTTTTAAACTAATAGGTTACATAATTAGGCTATTACAATTTAAGAGTTAAAAATAATTTTTTTAAATAATTATTATCATATATCATGATTAACTATTTTTTTTATTTTTTAATTATAAATAAAAATTTTCTTTTTAAAAAAAAAAATAATAATACCGATGATCCGATCCTATTCGACTTGAAATTTTCAGATCAAGTTAAATTTGACTCTATTCTTTTTATTATAATTTAAAATTATTCAATCCAAACCCATCTTAAAAAAATACAACATCCAAAATACATAAATTCACAATTACGCAATCCAAATATGCACCACACGATCTATTTGCCAGCTCTCCTAATTGATGAAATGTATCTCTTGGATGTTGATTATAAGCAAATTGCAATTATTTATATAACTCTTTTGCTTTCTTTGGCAATTAGATATGCAGATTTTTTTTTTTTTTTTAATTAGACATTGAATTACACATCCAAGTAATGGATTTCGTGTTAAATTACATCGAATGATTGAATCTGAGAATTCTAATTTAAAATCTAAATTTATATCAATGGCCTCTCACATGTGATGACTATTGACTCGCCTACAAACAGTTAAAAGGTTTCTAATGTGGACAAATATTATCCGGTTATTTAAATTTCACTCCACTCTCTCCACAATTCAACAATAATCACAACTGACAAGCAAGGAATCTAAAATTTGTATACCGTAATGATGAACATTATAGTCACCGTAATGATGACATGATTGTCTTGTCTCAAATATTGAATGAAAAGGTATGTTAAATTGGTAAGCGAGTTAGGTTTTATTTTATTTGTAAGAATTTAAATTCTAAGAGTACAAAACATTAAGAAATTGTCTATATTTACAAATTTTCATGATATTATTGCTTTGTCCCAAATATTAAATGAAAGTCTGGTTAAAATCAGTGTTTTAAAAATTTGGTTCGTATCAATCAATTTAATTGGTTAAAGTAAGGATCATTGGTCAGTTTAATTCACTAAAAAATAAAACTCCCATTAAACTGCGTTTTGACTAATTTTGAATCAATTTTTAGCTAGTTTTTAATTATTGAATCTTTATTAATAAATTTTTTTTATAACATGAAAAAAAAAAAAAGAAAAAAATAAAGTGATTTTATCAAATCAATCATACCACTAATTCAATAAATCTGATCAATTAAACCGTGAATCAGTGACTGAAGGATTCGACCATTGCTATATAAGTTTTTTTTTTCATGTTTTTTATAAAAATTTAAATTTTAGGATTAGATTAAATTAAGAATTGTTTTTATTTACAATTTTTTTAATCTTAATTTACATAATTATTTTTCTTTTTTTTTTTTTTACTTGGAGGCCCAATTTTTTATTTAGAATATGTGATTTGAGATACAAAAATACGAAGACTTACTTCTTATACTTTTAAACAGAACAAAAAGTCTAATAAAATTACATTTGATTGTCATAAATTATGTGTTTTTAATCAAATTAAAAAAGTGAAATTAAATTTTTTTTGCCAAATAAAAAAAATGAAATTAATAGGAGACGTAAAAATTCACTCTATTGTCAATTTAATGTTAAATAAAAAGAAATGCTATAACTAACTGAAAGAAAAATGTTATAAACAATAGATGTTATCATATAGATGAATCAAGGCAAGACAGAAGGTAAGAATCAAAAGTAGTGATGGCAGCAAACATAAACATGGACATGTTATGAGGAGCCCCATTTATCATTTTCAGCTTTTTTGGATCTTTGGAAGTTCTCAATGGATATGGTCGACTCACACGAGAAGACAAGTAATATCTGTTTCTTCCTTGAATGTTAGCGTCTTATGTGCAAACATTTTATCCTCATTTTCTGCATATATTATTTGGCATTTCCATAACGTTCGGACACAGCATATGACAAAAACTTAGTAACGTGTTCTTCTCCTATTATTAATTAAGATTCGAATAGTGAGTAAACTATAAATTAATTTGTATATCTAGTATTCAATGGATACAATTTTTTTTTTAAAAAATATTTTATTAAATAAAAAATAATACAAGGTAGAAATATAAAATATTGCATAGTTACATAAAATTACATCAGATTTTACTGAAATTGGAAAATATTGAGTTAACAGAGTATTTGTCTGAGTCAATCGGTTGGAAATACGCTTCATTTAGTGACAAAAACTGCTACATTTAACTATTTAGTCTTTTAATGAGTTCAATCTGAATCATTTAATAGCGAAATATACTTAAAAAATCTACATAACTTCTTATAAGATCAATCAAATAATATATAAAATATCATATACCAATGACAAAAAACCCAAATCATCATAGAAACGCCATATAATAATCTTAAGATCAATCAAAGAAGATAGATCTAAGATTAAAAAGTTAAAAACTATCTAAAAAATAGTAGATCTGAAAATTATACAAGAAAAAAAAACCTCAAGATTTAAGGACAAAACAACTAGAATAATTAAAAAATGAATAGATTTGCACAAACCCAAATCCCAAAAAAATGAGAACATAAACCCAAATTTATCTTAAAAATGAGTAAATCTAGATTTTTATTAGAAAAAAGAAGAAGAAGGAAGAGGGAGGCCGATTCTTGCCAAAATGGCCAGAAATAGCCACCGAATAGTATATCACATTGAGAGAACTAGAGAGAAAAAAGTTAGGGTTTTTCTAAAATAGTAACCTATATTGTTCAATGGATACAACTTAACTACTAGAAAACCACTCATAATCAAACCAAATAAATTTAGAGTAAAAAATAAAGTTTATAACATTAATAAAAGGGATAAAATAATACATGATAACTTGAATGAGATTTCTTTGAGAAGTTGCTTCGAGAAACTAATGACATGTGATGAGGACTAAAAAGAACCCTTTATAGAGTTTCCATTTTCCCCAATATATAGGTAAAGGAAAAGGTATTACTTCATAACTTATTCTTTATTTCATTTCTTTCTCTTTACATTCTCTCTCAAACTTTTACTGATTTAAGCATCAGAAACTCTTTAAGAGTTCTCTCATGAACCTCTGATATTGCATTTTCGTCTATTTTCGTCTACTCATCAAAATGGTGCCATATGTGGGAACTAGCACAAAAGCTATGTTTCTACCTCTCTATTTTCATTGGATTCAACCATTCCAGTCTTCCTAATTTTTTCAGTTATCAATCAACAAATCTAAATTATTCATCATCATCAAAACAACACAAAGAAAATATCATATCAAAAAAAATGGAAGAAGAAAATTGAAAATGGCAATTCAAAGAGAGAGAACACGCAAGGAGAGAGACAACAACAATTGCCACCCCCAATCTACACCACTCCAGCAGGTGGTGGCCTACAACACCATCACCATTAGCTTCCCCATTGTTTGGTGACCTTGGGTTGGGTGGCAATAGCGTGAACCATCATAGAACGATGGCCCAATCGCATGAAGAAGCTTTCCAATGACTAAAAATTTAACTATAGTTTTCGGCCAATCTACAGCTCTATTTTCTAGTGACCTTTGTTCCAATAGACTCCCCTCTTCTCCAGCTTCCTTTCTATACCCATGGTGCAGTTGATCTATCGCTAGAGAAGGAGATTGAAAATTTGAACACCAAATTTTCTTTGCCGAATTCTATCCAAATGTCGGTGATTAGCGGTGAGTGAATGTAATTTTGAGCATCCTAATATCAAGACAATTTTGTTGGTATAAGCCCCATCTTTAGAGCTCACTCTAGTGCCAGCAAGTTGTTGACTGGTTGTCAAATTCCAATGAGTGAGCCATACCACTATTGTGCCTCCAAACAGAATTGGCATTTCACACATACATCGTGAATTCGAAGCTAATTTATCAAAATTCACAGTGAAAAAGCCACTTTTTCATCTCACAGTGCACTCTTATGGATTTGGAAAATATTTCAAGTAATCTCTAAGGCCGATCGCTCCATTCTATATATGTTTTTAATATTTTTTGCACTTTAAATTTAATTTCACACTATTATTTGCTTAAATATAATGTGAATATGTTAATAATCTTGCATGATTAAATTATTTGTTATGATTACACACCATAAAATGCTATAACATATATTTGAGCATGATACATGATTAATTGTGCATATCTAATGCCATTTTACATGCTAATTATTGCTCAAAAATTAATATTGATTCTAAAAGTAAATTATTACCTAAAATGGACTTTTTGCACATCCTTTTTTTTTTTTTTGAGAGATAGCAGTCCCTCTAAATGCACAACATTATTTTTATATGTAAATCACTATGCATAATTAAATTAGAATTCATGACTTGAATAATTAGTTTGATCTCATAACACACTATATTTGCTAGATAACTCTTTATTACAATGCTAAATTCCTTAAATTATTAAAGTTCGTACTTCACTATTCATGATGTGCATTAATATTTTCAAAAAAATATTGCCATATAATTAAATTATGCATCTTGTATAAATTTGTGATTTATAAATCACACATCTTATATTCTATCTTCAAATGTGCTCGTATAATTTCTATTTGTGGTGGGAAAAATTATAGAATTTATCATCTAATGAGAATTACACTGCCCAATTCGGCAAACAACATCAAATTGTTCAAATCTATTTGTGAGCTGCATATAATAAAAGAAGTCCAATAGATAGACTTGAGAAAGTTATTGGGACAAGCTCAAAAGAGAAAAAAAAAATCTCACAATCGCAAGATGGGATTCCTGCAAAAGAAAGTTAGAGACTTGGTGAATCCAAGTAATATACCTCTCAAAGGCAGGATGGACTTCCTGAAGAAGGAAATAAAAGACCTGATGAATCTAGACAAAAATACCTAGTCGATCTAGGCAAAAGATCAAGTTCAGATACAAAACAACAAATGAAGAGTCAAAAAGACTTACACTTTGTCCAAGAAGTCACAAAGGGAAAAGTTCCCTCTTCGTAGGGGGAAGAGAGATAGCTTATTATAATAACAGCTAAAGAAGTCATAAAAGCAACTCTAAAGCTCTCCACAGAAGCTACTCAACCACAAAACAATCAGCCAAAGAAATGAGCAAAGCCAACACCAAGTGTTTACAAAGAGTACAAGGCATGTTAACAAATGAAGTTGTATGAAGACAAGTCATTTCATTTTAGCAAATAATCTTATGATTGTATAAAGTGTACAATCCTTTAAATGTACTTGTAAAAGAGAATCGTACACTATATATAAAAAGAAAAAGAAAAAGAAAAAAATTATTTAAAGACTTCCAAGTGAGGCAAATTATTTAAAGACCTCTGAGTGAGGTAAATTATCTAAAGTCCTTAATAAGTCAAGGTAGATTATTATATAAGCCCTCATATGGCAACGGCACATTATATAGTGACCTTGTTTAGGCAAGGCACTAAAGACCTAACAAATGTTAGGCATATTATTATTATCATTTAAGTCCTCATCTTTTGAGACATATTATATGAAGACCTTTAGGTGAGATAGATTTCTTAAGCCTTCAAACATATGAGGCAGTTTCTTATTATTATTTAAATTCTCATTTGGCGAGGCAGATTACATGAAGACCCCTACAACAAGTGAATTATCCAAAGTTCTCTCATGAGAGAGTCAAATCGTTTGAATTCCTCCATTAGAGAGGCAAGTTTTCTTAAAGACCTATGAAGAGATGGATTTCATAAGTCCTCAATCAGTGAGGCACATTATTATTATACTTATCATTATATAAGTCCTTCATGAGCAAAGCTTGATTTTCCTTAAAGTTCTCGATCAGCAAGACATATTATTTGATTATTTAATATCTTTAATTGATGAGTAAGATTTCTCTGAGTCTTCTATAGACGAAGCAAATTATTATTATTATCATCTGAGCCTTTGTTTGGCGAAGCAATTGACCTAAAGATCTCCTTCAGTGAGGCAAAGCTCTAAAGTCCTCATTTAGCGATGTGCATATTATTATTATTATTATTATTATTTGAGCCTTCAACGGACAAAGCAACATATATTATTGTCATTATTTGAGCCTTCGACTGACGAAGTAGTCCATCTGAAGACCTCTATAAGGCAGCGGGTGGCTTCACATATTATCTAAGTCATAGATCACTGAGGCATATTATTTAAGACCCCTATTAATGAGGCAGGTTTTCTTTAAAGTTCTCAATCAATGAGGCATATATCTAAGACTCCTGTTGATAAGGCAAGTTTTCTCTAAAATCCTTTGTCAAAGAGGCAAGTTTTCTTGAAGACCTCTACACAAGGTAGATTTCTCTAGTCCTCAGCCAACGAGGTGAATTATCTGGAGACCTTGATCAATGACATAATGGGGGCTTCGCTAATTCTCTAAGCTCTTAATCAGCGAAGTACATCAGGCGAATACCTCTTATTGCAAAGTGCATTAGACGAAGATTTCTGATGGCAAAACACATTAGACGAAGATCTCTAATGGCAAAGTGAACCACCAATTGGCAAAGCGAACCACCAATTGGCAAAGCACATCAGACGAAGACCTCTGATGGCAAAGCAAACCGCCCAATAGAAAGTGCATCAAGCAAAAACGTTTGATGGGGAAGCGAACCACCCAATTAGCGAAGCACATCATACTACAGATTATTTACTCCCTGAGCCCACACTTTGGTAGACTCGATTGGACTAGGGAGTACGGGAGTTATTAAAAAGACCAAAAAGCACTCTCTATAAGGGTCTACATTTTCCCCTATATATAGGTAAATGGAAAGGTATTAGTTCATAACTTATTCATTATTTTATTTCTCTCTCTTTACACTTTCTCTCAAATCCTAGGCATCAGAGACTTCCCCTGGAGTTAGCCCCTAGTCTCTAATCTTGCATTTTTCTCTATGCAGGTCCCATGGACTCATCTACCACAGTATGAGGTAATTATAAACTCATCAACCTTGTAACTTGAATAGGAGTCCGTATATTATTGTTGACTAGTATAAGCAATAGAAGCGGACAAAGACTGCAATACATACATCTATCCAATCTCTCTCTCTATATATATATATTATAGAATCACGAACAGAATAAAACGGTATGTCTCAAGTATTAAGCTTGTAGAAAGTGTAAAACAAATAGCTAGAAATTGTAGGATTTAAGTTTAGCGAGATTAAACCTCACAATAGATGATTAAAACATCACTTTAACAAATCACTTTAAGGATACTGTTGTACTCAAAATTTCAAGAACAAACAGTCTCAAAGTTTACAATGATATATAATAAAAGATAAATTTTAGATGAGTTTTTCGGTAGCGTGATCAAATCTGAAATTTTCAAAGTTAATTCAATTACATGGAGCACAAAAGAGAGACAATATTTCAACAGTCAAGTGTGCTGTGGACTGTAGATAACGGCTACTAACCATCCTTCATATGTTTTTAAGAAGAAGGGGTAAAAATTATCCACATTGATGTTATCCAATTTCAGGTCATTATGTTACAGAATCTTTGTAGAAATAATGATGATTATTGTCAATTGATTGCATTTTCTTTCTAGTGTTGTGTGCTCATCATTACTATAATAGTCGATTAATAAGGTATAATGTGGCAGGGCATTGAATGTGTTAGTTGACTAATAGCGTTTCATGGCATTTCGGTGCAAAAGGAAAAGGAGATTTCAAGTTTCTACATCTGTTACTTTAAAAAATAACAAAATTTTAATTACTTTTTATCGATTTTATCTTTAATTATAATCTCAATTAATTATAATTTACTTTTCCAAGTTTTGTGCATGTATTTCTAAAATTTTTGGTGAAAAAACTTAACTTTGAAAGTGAAATCAAATGAAATATATGAAGTGAAAGAGAAAACATTAATCAAGTACTGGGAAAATTAATAGAGTTGTAATTTGAGTATTTAATAAAAAGGTAAATTAGTCATGAAGTGTAATTTTTTATTATAACCAAATTGTTCAATTATTTTCTTAATATTGTGCTTTTGTTCAAAGCGAAAGATAACATAAAACAGAAAAAATAATTTTTTTTAGTAGAAAAATTCTTATCAAAATTAGGAATATATTTTTATTTGATGTACATAAAAAAAAATACTCCATTTATCTGAAAAATATTATTTAATTTTTTCTCACATAGTTTAAGAAAATATTATTAATTATTTATCAATTTATAAATTTTATTATATTTTTTCACTTATATAATTACATATACTCATTTATTATAACATTTATTATTAATTTTGAGAATACACACCTTTTAAGAATAAAATAAATAAATATTTCTGACTATTTTTAGAGTTGATAAATATTTTGAAATATTCTAAAAAAAATAATGAATTATCTTTTTGGAATAGAGAAATTATTTAATTAATATAATTAATATATTTATTTTTTTAGTGTACCGTGATGATATAATGTGATAATAAAATTATAAAAATTAAAAGGATTATGATTGATAATTACTATATTATGGTTTGTATACCAATAAAATATATGATGATGTTTGAATGTGATGCTCAAATCATAAAACTCAATTTTACTCAAACCAACTCACAATCATTACTTGCCTTATTTCCAAAGTGAATGATGTTTTCAAGGTAACCAATACCCCCCACTATTTCCAATTAGTTCAATTGAGAATCATAATGACAAATACTCAAGCAAGAAACAGCACTATGAATTTATTAATTTAAATTTATAGTTTAAACAAAATAATATTTTATTTTGTGTTTGAAAAAACTGAGAAATTTAATTAAATATTTTGTATTTTTTAAAGGTATACTTTTATGTACATTAGACCCTGTGTACATATTTTTCTTTTTAGATTTTTATATTGCATTTATAAATTTAAAATTCCTCCAATTTAAAAAAAAATTATATAAACAGCAAAATTATAAGATATTTAATTACTTATATAACTTTATACTTTTTCCAAAAAATAGTATGCTTTTGGGAAAATTTTTGTAGATCAAACCTTGTTATAGAAAGAAAGAAATGTGATGCAAGAAAATATAATGTGTAGCTAATTCAAGCTATTTGAATTTAATTTGCAAAATATTATTGAAATTAAATTGTATTTTAGTTTTTGTTGAAATGAATCTCAAGTAATGTGTAATTAAAATTTTAAGTATCATAAAATTTTAATTGAATAAATTTAGCATTTTATTTAATTAAATTTAAGTGTAATAAATAAAAATATATAATTCTTTTAATTGAATGGAAATGGAGTTCGAGTGACAGGTAGCATGATAATTCCATTCCGCTTAAGGGGATTTTTTGTGTGTTAAAAGAAGGATTTTTTACATAAATACATAAAAAAGAAATAAAAAAAATTATAAAAATATTCTCAAAATAAAAAACTTAAAAAACGCATATTCAGCTGCTTTTTATTATAAAAATAGCCTCACTGAGTTTTTTTAATACCCATTTCCTTTGTCTCCTATGGTTTTATTACCTTTATATCATATATTTTTACATTATATACGCAAAAATGAGTTTTCTTGGAATGGGAACACCACTGCTAAGAAGCAACCTACCACTCTATTACCATATATGTGGATGATACATTTTCTATGTCTTTTTTTTTTTTTCTTTTTAATTTTGGGTTTCACAATACCAAACAATCATATATTGTTAATAGTTAACTAATTAATATTAATGGTTCAGCGGTCAATTTTTTTTTTTAAATCTCAGCAATTCTAAAATTCTTCTTAATATTATTATAAAATTAATTATATTTTATTTTTATACTTTATTAAGTAAGCTCTTAATAATCATATATATATATATATATATATATATATATATATATATATATATATGATTATTAAGAGCTTACTTAATAAAGTATAAAAATAAAATATAATTAAAATAAATGAAAACTAATTTAATTGAAAAATACAAAAAAAAAAAAAAAGAAACATACAATGGTAAAAAAATTAATAATAAGAAAGAAATTTTGTTCATTTTTATACATTTTAATTGATTGATGTAGTCAATATTTTTGCTATATACAAATATTTTGGCGAATTGACAATAATATCAAGAAGTGCATTTGCACATTAAAAAAAAAAAACAACAACAATAACAGTAAATGGTACATGCTTACAAAAATATGGTATATGTCACATATATATTTAGTATTTACAACTATTTTATATTTATCTAGATTAGAAATATAAAAAAAAATAAAAAAAATAAAGTAACAAGTAATGGTATACGCCGTTTAATAGATTTCATTACCTATTGCAAGATGAAATCAAAATGACCAAATTTTATTTTATTCCATTACGATTTTGCTAGACGTTTATAGATACAATGATAAACTATATAGTCCAAATTCATCACCAATTTATTACTTTCTATTATTTATAATATTATAATACATACATGTGTTTTATTTATTGATTTTTTTTTGCATTCTAAATGAAGATCAAGTTGATTATAAATAAATTAAAAATCCATACTAATATTTTATAAATTTATTTCTTGGCTTTTCTAAATTGAATTATTTGAATTTTTTTTTAAAGTGATTTATTCGTCCATTCAATGGAAAATATTAAAATTTTCAATTGCCGGACTTCTAGAATTCATAATTTTTTTCACATATTGAAACTCAAAATTTAATTTCTGAATAGTTCAAACATTGAATTTAAAATTTCAATAAACTAAAATAATTTTTCATTTTAGCAATAATTGTCGTTTGCTTGATATTTTATTTTATTATATTATTATTAAAATAAAATAAAATAAAATAAAATAAAATTATTAATATTAATATTAATATATACTAATATTATTCCTTTTTAATTGCATTTATGAATTATTGTTTTAAAAAATCCATTAATTATTTTTTACGCACCACACTTAGTTAATTAATTTAACTAAAATCTTTAATTAATTTGTACAAATATAAAATAGTTATAGATACTAAACATATACTAAAAGTGTATCAATTTATGATATACCTATACCATTTGCTTTTATTTTATTTTCTTTTTTATATTTGCAATCTGTATAAATATAAAATAGTTACAGATACAAAAAATATACATAAAGTATATCAATTTATAGTAGACATATTGCTTTTACTTTATTTTCTTTTTCATATTTGCAATCTATATAAATATAAAGTAGTTGTAGATACCAAAAGTATACTAAATATATACCATTTGCTTAAAAGAAATATACGAACTATATACCATTTACATAAAAAAAAAAATCAAATATATACTTAATGTATACCATATATATATAAGAAAGCATATACTATTTTTGGGTCTTTTTTTTTGCAAATAAACTAAAAAAAAAAAACCAAACATATACCAAATATATAGAAAATATATATTAGTTATATACCAATTATATATAAATATATACAAAACATATATGAAAAATTACGTAAAATTGATGTTATTTCAAAACATACATATACCTAATATATACCATACAAAAATTACTAAACTTTTGTGAGGAAAGTAGATCATCTCATATTGAAAAAATATAAAGTTAAAACGGAGTATATATTGAAGGCTCATCCTTTCAATACTAAGAAAGTAACTAAGGAGGTGCTCTCTTACACAGGGGCATAAATCCATGGTCTAAATCTAGTTCAATGTGTGAATGCGCAAATTGCGTATATGAATGTCAGGCCAAAATAGGTTGGCCTATGTTAACCTTGGTTTTGCAATGTTTTTAGTTAATTTTTTTCCTTTTTATTTCAATTGTTATTATTATTATTATTTTTTTTACTTTCTCCGCTTGGATTATCCAGCAAAATTGTTATGAGTTGACCTAGTCACCACTTAATAGATTGATTTATCGATTTTTTTTTTTATTTTTGCTCTCTGCAAGTTTATGGTATCAATTGGCCCGACCTTAGCTTCGATTTTCAATTTTTTCAATTGAACCGATCAAACTAGACCAATTCTTACAACACAAGTTGAATACATAATATTACATATATAATTAGAATAAATTAATATTTTTTATCTCTTTAATATCCGTCCACCTTTCATTTCTCTTACTCTTATAATCTCTCTCTACGTTATATTTCTTTTATAATGGTGTGAATTTATTATTATTGCATTAGATTTATAGAGTTAAAAAAGATAGAAAATTTTGATTTTTTTAGAAATATAGTTTTTCAATTTTTATTTTGAGGTAGAAGTTATGATGTAGAAAAAAAAAAAAAAGAGAGTTTGATTTCTTAAATATTTTCTATCAAATTGAAAAGAGAAAGAAATGAAAAGATGGAAAGTAGGAAAATAAATTTTTTAAAGTGAAAATTATGGTAGAAAGAGGAAAAAAAATATTAATATAATTATTTTATTTTAGTTATGAATATGATATTGCTTTGAATTCTAATTTTGATTTTTTCTTATTTTGACATAATTGCAACTAAAATTATAAATTATGACAAATTTGACAAATTAAAAGTTTAACACAATTGAAAAAATGGAAATTGTAAATTGAAATAAGATGGACAAACTCAAAAATTTTAGATAATTTTTGAGTTATTAATGTGTATAACTTTTAGGTTTAAGAAAAATTTATTATTTTATTTATATATTTAAGTGATTTTTGGTGAAACTAAAAATTAAATGTTGAAAATTTAAGTATTGAATTTCAAGTTTTGAATAAAACAAGTGATATACTTTTTAAATAATAAAAATATTTAAAAATTTAATTAATTATTGTATTCAGTATAAATTTCAAATAATTTTTATTTAATTTAGACTTTTAAGACATGGTTATTAAACAAATTTAAAATGATTGAGTGCTGAAAATTTTAATTTTAAGTATTCAATGATATATCAAACACTACCTTAATATTAACATTAAAATCCCTTAAAATATTAATATCAATAAATAACATAAAAAAAAATTAAATTGTGATTACGAATCATGAATATTTAAAAGTCAAAGTTATTTATATATTAACCTATATAAGTTATTAGACATATTTTAAGAATGTTTTTATCTATTTATATATTGTGATAATTAAGAGACAATACAAAAATTAAAAAATTAAAAATTAAAATTTAAAAACCACTCATATGACTTTATCAAAAGTTAATTTCAAATAAATTTATATATAAAAGAATTAGATATCTCAGCTTATGGGCTATGGAGTAAGACCTGTTCTATTCCATTTGGACAAATTACAACATACGAAGTGTGTATTTTTTTTTTTTTTTAAAAAAGGGGTATAAAAATAAATGTGGGAACGAAAAAATATAAAAAAATTAAAAACGGCAATAAAATTATAATTAAAAATGAAAAAGAATATTTGGTACAATTTCCTCTTAAAAGAACAATTTTTTAGCATCTTTGTGTGCTAAAATTTGATATTCATAACCCATTTACGCTTTATGGAGCACCAAAATCCAGGGTCCAAATCTGTGTACAAAAGCCCACACAACCTTAACCTATAAAATTTGCATTGATTTGCTGCTCAAATTTTCTTTTTTATCTTCTCTTATTGGAATTTGATTGATTGACCTTTAGGATAAATGACCCTAAAAAATAGAATTTAAATAAATTAAATTAATAAAATTGATATAGAAATAAAAAAATTAAATTATATTAATAATATTGCTGAAATAGATATGAGAGCTAGTGACCGCAAGAGTCACTGAACCATTTTCCCTTCTTATTTGCTTTTCTCTATTTTAATGCTATCTAACACATTACACTAAGACATGTTATTCCTAATTTATTAATTGCTGAATGTTCTTTCCCCTAAAAATAGCAATAAAAAAGTTACATGATATATAGATTTAGATTTAAATTTGAATTATTTTATTTATATTAATAATCAAAATGTCAAAAAATAGTATTTAAATTAATAAAATAATCACAATAATTTATGTATTTTAAAATATTATAAAAATATAAATTAAATAAAAAATATAATTAAAACTCCGCTAACTTTTTTTTCAAAAAAATAATAAATAAAATTTCAAATTAAAAAAAATACGATTTTATTATTTAAATTTATATAAACCGCCCAAATCATAAATCACTTCAAATCCCATTAAAGATTCCAATCTTAGCTAGGATAATGATTTTTGTCAAAACCTAATGTGCATCGATTTTATGTCCTTATCTCGATTATAATTCTTGATGATATTTGATTCATACTAGAAACTCTTTCTAGTGAATATGTCTATCATGACTAGGAGCTTTAGTTATCAAGAATAACCAGATAGCATAGGATCTTAACCTCGTTTACTCAAGGTAATGAATTCTATCTTGGCGATCACTTATCTCCATACATAACAAATTAGAACCATCACATGCCATATATCCGTACATGAATAGTATGTCTATCTAAGAAGTAATAAATCATAATTATCTATGTATGGGATATAGTATCCCTCAAGTCAAAAGATTATATGCACTATTATGACCTAGATGATAAATAATTAACAAGTAATAAAACCCCATATTATTATCATCTAACGTCACAGTTTGACTATTCATCCTATAAATATTCACATGTTTGTATCGACATCACATGTCAAGCAGCATGAGACTTACTACCTCTATAATCATCTGTATCACATACTGATTATAAAAAAAAAAAAATAGAGGTGATGGTCTTTCAAAATTAATGATGCCCAATCATTGATCCTATGACCAATAATATATTTAAAATATTTGTATAAGAGCGATCTATCTCCCATATTCTCAACACTTGAGAATAAATTCTCTTACAAATACTTAAGGACTATATTCAATAATATGAAACCCTTTTCACATTATAAATATATTATCATGCCATTGAGAATTAATATCTATCATTACATAACTATTATATGGCTCTTAGGATACATACTGCTATCAGGCATGTGGTCTGCATTAAAGGTGAAGTTTGGAGGTACGTCCATCACCAAACTCTGATCGCTGATTATCAAGTTTGACACTTGTAAAAAATGTCCAAAGCACACAATGAGAAAATATTTGAGACAAATGTCAAACATGATAACTGAATTAAAAGATGCTAGTCATACTTTGACAGATGAGCAACAGGTCCAAGCTGTCATCAGATCCTTACCTCATAATTGGGAGCATATAAAGATGCATCTAACCCACAATAAGACTATTAAGACTTTAGAAGATGCTATGTGCCACCTCGAGTTAGAAGAGGATTGCCTTGAAGCTGCCAAGTTAAGTACTGAGGTGTACATGGCTGGTTCAAGCTCAAAAGTTTAGCGTATAAGCACAAGTGTCAAGGTGGGCCCCAGTCAGATAAGAGGAAGGGTAAGGCTTAGTTAAACAAGAAGCCTAAGCAATACCAACATGGCAAGAAAATGCATAACAAAAAAAGGAATATAGCAAAAGTGAGATGCTATAATTGCAACAAACGTGGTCACTTTGCTCGTGATTACACTGGACCTAAAAAGGTACCTCGTTGTACATATGTTAATGAACTTTGCATTTCTAGTGTTGTTTTTCTAACTAATTCACATCCTTTCTGGATTGAAGATTCAGGAGCCATAGACCATGTAACGAAGGATCGAGAAGCCTTCATAGATTTTCAATGAGTCTCACATGGAGCAAGGTGGATATTCATGGGAAATAATGCAAGAGTTAAAGTTAAAGGGATTGTCACATGCAAGTTAGTCATGCATGGCGGTCGAAACCTATTCCTTCACAATGTGCTATTTGCTCTTCAGATTCACTGGAATTTAATTTCAGTGTTAGTGTTGCTTAGATTAGGTTTCTCTTAGAACTTCCATGATATGTATGTTAATTTGTCTTTAGGAACAACATTTTATAGTTTTGGTTATGTTATGGATGGTTTTATAACAATGGATTTGGATTATGACTTTAGTAGTTGTAGTATCAATTTTGCTATGTTTACAACTTCACATGATTATGAGTATGATGTGAATTTTTGGCATATTAGACTTAGCCATATAGGTCAACAAAGAATGAATAAACTAGCCAAAGAAGGATTATTGGTTGATATTGACAGAGTAGAATTGTCAACTTGTGAACATTGTCTAGCTGGAAAAAACTGCAAGAAAACCATTTGAAAAGGAACTAGAGCTAATTTTCTGTTACAATTAATTCATTTTGATGTGTGTGGTTCTATGAATGTGAGAGCTAGGCATGAAGGTTATTATTTCATCACATTTATTGATGACTTCACTCAATTTGGTTATGATTATTTGATTTCTCATAAGTCTGAAGCATTGAGCTGTTTTAGAAGTTATATGAACTTAGTTGAAAATCAATTAGATAGAAAAGTAAAAGCATTAAAAACCAATCAAGGTCGTGAATATCTCTTTAATCAATTTAAAGAATTATATGATGAAAAAAGAATACAACATTAGTTGAGTATTCCTAGAACTCCACAACAAAATGGTGGAGAAATAGAGCACTCTTTGAGATGGTTAGGTCTATGATGGTGCAAGTTCATTTGCCAATCTCTTTTTGGGGAGATGCACTGTTAACTACCAAATATGTACTTAACCGAATGCCTACAAAATCATTTACCACCACACTATATGAATTATGGACTGGTAGAAAACCTGACCTGAGTATTTTGAAACCTTGGGGATGTGCCACCTATATACATGATTCTTTCTATGTATATAGAAAACTTAGGCCAAGATGTAAGAAAAGTATCTTTATAAGGTACTCCAAAACCTCAAAAGGCTATGTGTTTATAAGTGAGTAAGAAAGTAGAAGTGTAACTGAGTTTGAATCATGTGATGTCACATTTTTAGAGAATGAGTTTCTTAAACAAAGTGAGTCTCAAGACCTTTCACTATTTAACACTTTGGACCAACACTTGTTAGAATCACCTCATTCGAGTGGGAGAATTTTAATAGATGATGAATTAGTTTCAACAACTATTCCGATTCAATCATCTCATGTGAATAAAGGTGATACTAGTTTGAGTGGGAGCGATTTCATAATTGATGAATCTCGATTGCATTGAAGTAATTGTGGAAGCATTCCTCACTATGTATTTGAGGTTGAAAGAGGTGAAGCTTTTCTGATTACTCCAGAAGAAGAGGATGAGCCAAAGAATGTAAAAGAGGCTCTTTCTTGTCCTGCTAAGGATAAATAGATTAAAGCAATGGAAGAAGAAATGGAGTTTATAAAGTCCAACCATATTTAGGAATTGGTTGATCTCCCGAAAGGATAAAAAGCTATTAGGAACAAATGGGTTCTCAAGATAAAGCAAAAGGCTAATGATACCATGGAGAGTTACAAACCCACCTAGTTGCGAAAGGATACACATAATAGGAAGGAATTGATTATGAGGAAACTTTTTCACCTGTTGTGCGTTTTACCTCAGTTCGCTTAATTCTAGTTATTGTTGCAAATCTGGACCATGAATTACATCAGATGGATGTAAAGACTACTTTTCTCAATGGAGAATTAGACAAAGAAATTTATTTGGAATAACCAGTGGGTTTTGTCAAAGAAGGCCACCAACACCAAGTTTATAGACTTCAGAAGTCTATTGATGGCCTTAAGCAGTCGTCTAGGCAATGATATATCCACTTTCATAATGTGATCATTTTGTATAATTTTATTATGATTGATGAGGATCATTGTGTATATACTATGAGGTCGAAAGACAAATTTATAATATTATCATTGTATTTTGATGATATCCTAATAGCTGGAAATGATAAGGAGTATGTTTATAACATCAAAGCATGGTTGTCATTAAACTTTGAAATGAAGGATATGGGTGAAGCTGCATATATTCTTAGAGTTAAGATTTCAAGAGATCGCTCAAGCAAAATATTGTTAAGTTTTCAAGAGATCGCTTAAGAAAAATATTGTCTCTCTCACAGGAGACATATATTTGAAAAATACTTGAATGATTCAAGATGCAAGATTGCAAACCCATAGATACTCTCATTGCTAAAGGCGAAGGCTTAAGCCAAAGGTTATGTCCCAAGACTCAAGAGGAAAAGGAACAAATGAGTAAAGTTCCTATGCTAGTACGGTTGGTAGTTAGATTTATGCTATGATGTGTACAACACTAGATATCTATTATGCTATTGGCATGGTAGGCAGATACCAATCCAACCTAGGCCCAGCACACTGGAAAGCTGTAAAGAGGATTTTAAGGTATCTATAGGGAACTGCTGACTACTCATTATGCTATCAAGATTGTGATTTGCATTTGAGAGACTATACCGATGTTGACTAGAGAGGAGACTTGGATGAGAGAAAGTCTACCTCTAGGTTTGTCTTCTTATTTAATGATGGCACTATATTTTGTAGTAGTAAGAAATAGTCATGGAAGCTGAATTCGTGGCATTCTCTTCAGTAGTACAAGGAACTGTGTGGCTTAAAAAGTTTTTGGATCATCTGGGGGTCACTAAAGATTGCATTGAACCAGTGATAATCAACTGTGATAGTCAAGAGGCTATTGCTTATACAAAAGACCCTAAATTCCATTGTAAAATGAAGCATATACATACCAAATATAATTTCATCAAAGACATGGTTACATGCAAGGAACTTAACATGAAGTATGTTTCTATGGGAGAAATGGTAGTAGATCCACTAATGAAAGCTGTTCTTAGAGATGTATTTATTAAGCATACTAAATCTCAAGGATTACGTAGATGTTGATGTACTTAAATTGTTAAATTTTTCCTAATGTTTATGAATTTGTCATTAATGTCTAAATGATAATACTATTTATTAGCATACATACATATGAATGTTACTTGTTACATTCTTCATTTTGAAAGGGTGTCAGATAGATAAAGATTAACCCTCTCACACGGGTAATCGCCTCTATCATTCAAATGATGTATAAAAATGAGATAAATTTTAAGTTTATTGTCTAAATGATAATAAAGCGCTCAAACTTAAAATTCAGTATATTGACCTTTATAATGACTAAAGATTATTATGATAAGGTTAAGTGATTAGAAATTTCACTCTATCTATCTTCACTGCCAGATGTGAGTTCCAGAGAGATAAGTTTAAAGAGTAGTTATGTGAACTCAAGTTAGATGCTAAGCGTATCTAAACTATCATCTGTACAACATTATTTTGAGACAGACACAAGCTCCATGTAAAAGGAGAAAATGCTGTAGCACGTGATTCATACTATGTGTGCTTGAATCGACCAACAAAGGGTAATATGAGTAAAGATCTCAACTAAATATTATGTGAGAACCTGAGGTAAAAAAAAAAAAAAAAGTGAACCTCGAAGAATACCCTCACGACTCCTATCAGTTGCTCGGGACTTGATTTAATGATTGCTATTTAGAATGTTACCTAAGGACTATGAATGGTATGATCTAATGGGACATTTCTAGAAAAGCAAGTTAAGTTAAGATTGAGAGAATCGTGAGAAGAGTAAGATCGTTGGAGTATCACATGAACTTATATTCACTGGTCGACCAATTATATCTTATCTGTGAGATGAAATATAATTGTGAATACAAAATATAATTATAAATGAGATCATGAGAGATGATGAAATGTGATAATATGATATAGGGTATTGCATACTAAAGACTACTCTAAATTTTTTATTTAATCGAGACGCTATCTATTCCTAACAAATGTATAACACTGAGCTCTCGGCCTATTTTCTGGTCGCACGACCTATTTTCTAAGTATGAATTGTTGCAAAATGTAGAGAATGCATTCTCTTAAGTTTGCTGTGATTCCTATTAAGTGCGAGTGGGAGATATTTGATTTTATGGATCGGGTCTACCCACAATAGGAAGCCCAACCCAATTAATGTATAGATAATTTAATTATTTTAAATTATCTAACTAATATCCAATATATAATAATCTGATAAATATAAGATAATATTTATTAGATAAATCTAAAGATAATATTTATTAGTTAAATATTATCAAAACTCTTTAGGTGATAGATTTTTAGTAATAAAAAATCATCAACACGTTAAATGAAATTAATGTCAATGAAATAGACAACTTAAGTAAGTATCTCTGCAATAAAAAAGTGAGGAATTTAGGCTGTGAAAAAAGGAGTTTTTCATCTATAATCACTACATGTGACCAATAACCTTAGTTTGATCTTAATTATTTCCGCATTATAACTAGTAAGTATTATTGTAGTTTGTTTGATTGTTTCTATCATATCAAATAAAATAATTAAATGGAGTATTATCAAAGTCAATCATTCCAAAGTATGATTACCTCATTTTTTTTTGTCTCGAATCATGAATATCTTTCTCACTTTTACCATGTTTCATTATAAATTTCATCATAATAGTCTATCATCTGCACTATGACCACTACAAATGTTAAAAAAAAAAATAGTAAGAAGAAAAATAGCACATAAATTTTAACAAATTAATAGAAGAAAAAAAAATGAAACACTAAATGTACCTGGCCTCTTTTGGATGGTTGGTTCGGCCATTGGATCAATAATGGATTGAATTTTCTTGGTGCTTTTGATTTCTAAACCATTAACAATAGAGAAAACAAGCAATTTAAAATTTTCTCTTTAACAAAAAAAAAAAAAAAAGTAAAAAAGCAATATATCCTAAGACTCTTCCCTTCTTTCTATTTCAGTAAGATGAATTGATCAAGAGTATATAACAATAAACAATTCAACTAGAAAATGAAAATGACACTAAAGTGTCTCTCTTAAATATCAAATTTATCTATATAGAGCTTCATACTAAGCTCACCAGTAAGAAAAGCATACTCTTTGTGATAAACCAAGGCAAGAAAACCATAAATTGCAAAAAAAAAAATGCATATTTAATTGCAAAACAATAATTGAACTCAACAATCCTCAAACAAACAACAAATTAAAAGATTATATAAATTCACAACTCACCAATAAATTATACAGCTAGTTGTGAACCCTCAATTTTACACATTCAATATCCAACCGTACCCTTAACACTTGTTGAGTTTAATGCGTTGCCGCACCCTTAACACTTGTTGAGTTTAACGCGTTGCACGGAGCGATTATGGTAGTCCTGCTAACCGATTAGCGGGCGAGAGTTTAGGGGCAGCGCCCCTGAAAGAAAATTTTTTAGCCTTCAATTACATTGTTATTAGATATCCAAAATTTTCAAACTTCATACTAACAACCAATATCTATAAAATAATAATAATAAAAAAAAAACAAGCCAGCTAGCACGCCCACTGAGGCATCGACAGCGCCGGATCCCGCTTGGGCGGTGCCATCGACTTTGCTGGTGGTGCACTGCCCGAGTCACTGGCGGCGTCGCCCAACCATCCGATGGCGCCGCCCAGACTGCCCACCTGCAATCCTCAAAATATTCCCTAATTTGATTTTTCAGCTTTTTTCTAACTCTATCCTTTTGGTCTTTTCACTTTTCTACTTCCCAAACTACCCTTACTCACTTTTCTATAAATATCTCTTCATTTCCTCATTTCAAGACATCTCTTGAATTAGTATTGATAGTTATCTACTAATTCATTTCTTCTTCTACCTCCAACCACTCTCTAATTAATTAATTAATCTTTTTAATTAATTAATCATATCAACCCAACCAAGTTAATTAATCTTTTTAATTAACTAAAACTTTTTTTTAAATTAAAATTAATTAATTAATTAATTAATCTTTTTAATTAATTAATTAATCACTTTTTTTTCCAAAATCAAATTAATCATTTTTCTTAATCCACCTTTCATCCAAATATATATATATATATTTGGATAGGGTGTGGCTGCAATTCAATAATTTTAATTCTAATGTCTACTTTTTTTTTTTAGCTAATTTTTTTTGGCAAATTATTTTGTAGCTAATCGATTCTAAAATCAGTACAAAACTAATCAAATACAAAAACAAACCCATTTGGATTTTTTTATTAGCTTAATTTTGATTTAGTATAGATTTTAATTAAACATACTATTTCATTATTATTTTTTGAATTAACACACACACATGTAACACAATACCACATGCCATTTAATAAAATTATGGTGATTTTGTTAGACACGGAGCAGTATATATATAATACACACATATGTGTGGGATCCGGAGTACTATTTGACGTGGAGGCTATTTCAGAGAGATTCCTGAGCCGTTGGGACAAGCAGCAGCCCAAGTATAAAAAATACTAGCTCGGGTCAACTGGGATTTGGGGCCTTATAAATATGCGATTCAAAAGGAAACGGGCCACCGGTTCAAAGTCATCGCCTTTGGCGATGAGCGACGTCGTTTTTCGGCCAAATTCCTTCGTTTGGACCCTTAAAATGGCAGTTAATCCATTTATGCAAACTTTTTATTTCTGTCATAACTTTTGATATTTAATTATGTTTTCGGCACTGTTTGTGACGTTCATCTTGTTTAGTTTCCTATTTTTATTTATGGTAACATTGTAATCTCGCCATTTATGGCAGTTTTGTACCTAGGATTTCGGGCCCCCTATTTAGACTCTCGTTTTGGCCTGTTTGAGCAATGAATAATTCAGTCATATTTTGAAAACCCAAAACTGTCTCAGAGGTTCGGAGTTTCCATGGGCTGGCCACTTTCTACAGGCGCTTTATCAAGAATTTCAGCACCATTGCAGCACTAATCACTGAGTGTATGAAGAAGGGCAAGTACCATTGGGGGGAGGAAGCAGCGAACAGTTTTGCCATTTTGAAAGAAAAACTATGCACAGCTCCAGTCCTGGCCTTACCAGATTTTGACAACCTGTTTGAAGTTGACTGTGATGCTAGCGGAGTGGGTATAGGAGCAGTACTGTCCCAGGAGCGCAGGCCCATATGCTATTTTAGTGAGAAGCTTAGTGATGCAAGGCAAAAGTGTAGCACCTATGACAAATAATTTTACTCTGTTGTACGAGCTCTTAAAACTTGGGAGCACTACTTAGTTGGTAAGGAGTTTGTGCTCTATTCAGATCATGAAGTGCTAAAGTACTTGAACAGCCAGAAGAGGATCAGCAAAGACATACATGCCCGATGGTGTCAATTTTTACAGAAGTTTTCCTTTAGGCTACATCACAAGTCAGGGGTGCATAATATTGTTGCAGATGCATTGAGTCGAAGAGCTGGTCTATTAGTTACATTGAGCCAAGAGATATTGAGATTTGAGCAGCTGAAAGAGTGCTATGCTAATGATGAGGATTTTGGACAAATTTGGGAGACTTGTTCTGGTGGGCAACCTGTGTCTGATTTTTACATCCAGAATGAGTATTTAATGCATGGCAACCAACTCTGTCTTCCTCACACTTCACTACGGGAGAAGGTAATTCGTGATTTACATGGTGGAGGGTTAGCAGCTCATTTGGGGAGAGATAAAACAGTTGCAGTAGTCCGCGAACGTTTCTATTGGCCACAAATCCTAAAGGACATAACCAAGTATGTTCAGAGGTACTATGTGTGTCAGACTGCCAAGGGACAATCTAAAAACACTGGGTTATATATGCCTTTACCTGTTCCTGAGAACATATGGGAAGATTTATCTATGGATTTTGTCTTGGGCTTACCTCGCACTCAAAGAGGTGCATATTCTGTTTTTCTTGTTGTTGACAGGTTTTCCAAGATGGCGCATTTTCATCCCTTGCCGAAAGACTTCTGATGCTGTCAGTATAGCCAGACTGTTCTTCAAAGAAATAGTCCACTTGCATGGTGTGCCAAAGACCATCACTTCAGACAGAGACAGCAAATTTCTTGGGCACTTCTGGCGAACTTTATGGAGGCTGTTTGACTCGGCCTTGAATTTCAGCAGCACTGCTCATCCTCAAACGGATGGACAAATAGAAGCAGTCAATCTTACTTTGGGAAATTTGATTCGCAGTATTTGTGGGGACAAACCAAAGCAGTGGGATGTAGCATTGAATCAAGCTAAATTTGCCTATAATAATGCTGTTCACAGTGCTATTGGCAGGTCTCCTTTCTCTGTTGTCTATACTAAGGCGCCACAACATACTCTGGATTTAATTCATCTTCCTAAAGATGCAGAGAAGAGTGTTGCAGCAGCTCATATGGCTCAACAGGTGGTAGAAGTGCATCAGGAGGTCAAACAGAAATTAGAAGCTGCCAACCAAAAGTACAAAGAAGCTGCTGAGAAGCATAGGAGGAAGTAAGTTTTTTCTGTAGGAGATCTAGTAATGGTGTTCCTTCGGCGTGAACGCTTTCCAGTGGGTACTTATGCAAGCTTCAGCCAAGGAAATATGGCCCTTACACTGTCAGCAAGAAGATAAATGACAATGCCTATGTCATTGACCTTCCCAAAAGCATGGCTATTTTGAACACTTTTAATGTAGCTGATCTGTCACCCTACCATTCCTCTGAAAAACCACTGTACCCTGATCCAGAGTCCAACTTGAGGACGAGTTTTTGCCAAGTGGAGGAGACTGACATGGAGGCTATTTCAAAGAGATTCCTTAGCCGTTGGGACAAGCAGCAGTCCAAATACAAAAAATACTAGCTCGGGCCAGCTGGAATTTGGGGTCTTATAAATATGCGATTCAAAAGAAAACAGGCCATCGGTTCAAAGTCATCGCCAGCGACGTTGTTTTTCGGCCAAATTCCTTCGTTTGGGCCCTTAAAATGGCAGTTAATTCATTTATGGAAACTTTTTATTTCTGTCATAACTTTTGATATTTAATTATATTTTCGGCATTATTTGTGTTATCATCTTGTTTAGTTTCCTATTTTTATTTATGGTAACATTGTAATCTCGCCATTTATGGCAGTTTTGTACCTAAGGTTTCGGACCCCCTATTTAAACTCTCGTTTTAACCTATTTGAATAATGAATAATTCAGTCATATTTTAAAAATCTTAATTTTGAATTTATCATTTTTACTTACGTAGCGTCCTATTTCATTATTATTATTATTATTATCAGTATTTGGTGTTTTTAAAATACGACGTACAATCAGGCGATAAGCTTACGTGTGGCTGCTGAGAGTCTCACTCCATTTTTCGTTGGTTAGAGACGAAGGAAGCCATGGCTGCTAGCTTGTTGTTATGCTGCAAATCTAACGTAATCCACGCTTCCTATTATACATTATTTCAAGGTGTTAGGCCGAGGATTCTGAATCAACCCACCGGAACAATTACTGCAAGACGGGAATTATCTCATAGGTTTCTGGTGGTTGCCGCAACTGAAGGTTCTGCAAAGTCGAGCAAAACTGAAGAAAATATTCCATCTTGGGCAAGACCAGATTCCGATGAACCTCCTCCCTGGGCTCGAGATGAAGGCAAGGGAAATGGCAGCAGCTCAGTGAAGCAGACTATCGAAATTCCCTTTTATGTTTATTTACTTGCCTCTGCAATTACCGCAATTGCTGCAGTATGTTTCCTCTTATTTTGCCTCTATCTTTCTTGAAAGGTGATAAATAGGTTCACTGATCAGAATTAGAATGATTGCAGATAGGTTCTGTTTTTGAGTATGTGAATCAAAATCCTGTTTTTGGAATTTTGAACTCGGACAGCATCTTCTATGCTCCATTGCTTGGATTTTTTGCATTTACTGGCATCCCCACTTCTGTAAGTGTTTTTCTCTTTCCTGTTATTGAGAATTTGAAATTTTATACTTTTTTTTTCCTTACAATTTCATAGTTGCACAGGCATTTTTGTGGTTCAAATCTGTTCAAATTGCTAATAAAGAAGCTGAGGAACAAGATAGGAGGGATGGGTTTCTTTAAACCCAAATTCACTACCGGGCATTTTTCTTTGTTTGTTTGTTTGTACAAAGACTGCATTGACTACCTCTCCTCGTTTTGGATTCAATTTTGCTTCTACTATTACATTTGTGTAGTTCACCTTATAATTACGTGGATACCATAACTAGCTTAGAGAACCATTTCTCAACAATGAGATATGTCTTGGTTGATTTGCTGAGTAAACTGACCTGTTTCTCTATTAATGCAATGATTTTTTGTTGTAGAGACTTGAAGGATAACACTTATATTGCTGTCTTGTTAACATTTTGACTTCTTTTAATTTCTAGTGAACCAACAAAGATTTCTGATACCAGTTTGGTGGATTCACATTGACAAATTTATAACTTTGTTTTTATCTTGTTGATGAATGATGTTTGTTGCAAAATGGTGTTGACCTGCACAAAGGCATCAGTGTACAAGCACTCTCATGCTCAAAGAAAACGAGAAATTTAACGACTTGGGATATATGGACAAGGTCCGGATTTGATATGAACCTCTTTGGGACATTGTAGAGTCTAGTTAAAAATCATTTATATATATATATATATACACACACACACACACACACACACACACACTTAAACAGACGCTGTTTGGTCTTTAAAGTCCATTATGCACATACCAGATGAGTTGAAAATAGAAAGTCTCTCTCTTGGTTGAGTTGGGGGCAGTAAGCTTTTGCTCAGTTTCTCATAATCAAATTGGTAAACCTTGTGTTTCCATTTTTAGAGGACAAAATATTAAAGATAGAATCTTTTTAAATGATGAAGTGCTTTAAGTGATTATAGATTAGTTCTACAGGGATTTTCTGAAGTTTAAAGTTTGCATGAGAGTATGATTGCCTTTGCCTAAGGACTCATCGGTGCAATTACCTAGTGTTATTTAGATCAAAATGCCTGCAACTGCTAGTACTTTCAGAATTCAACCTTTGGACAGTCATATATCCATTAATCCCTTTTGACCTAAGTCGAACCCTAATTCATAATTCTCCCAAATGTAGCCCTAAACGAAATCTTTGTCATCCCAATCTGGCTTGTCACCATTGCAAAAATTAAACAAAAGGCTATTGCTATTCAAAGAGACAAGTTCATGAGATTTTCCAGTCATCAACTTGTGGTTAATAGCAATGGACTTCAAAACCTTATTCATATGATGTTGCAAATTATTCTGCTTAAAGGCCTAGTCTCGCGAGTTAACATTGATTGAATTATCTTGTTCAAGAAAGTCTTCAAGTGTTCTGGCATGTATGCTAATTTACCATTTGCATTGGTATCCGTAGATTTTTATTATTTTGGGTTTGAAATGGAGTCCACCATCCACAAAAGGATAGCTTTGATATAATGTATATGGAATATAGGAACCAGTGCTCTAGTTTGATATATATGCTTGGGGTACACCTGATTGTCTTCATGCATGGAAATATGCATTGTCTTCATTCTTTAATATCCTCAAGATGCTTCGGGCTTGTTTTGTTTATTGTTATCTTTCTATTAGACTAAATTTTGTCACATCTTTTTCTGTTAAGAAAGAGAGAGAATGGTATCTAAAGTAAGTGAATAATGTTTGGATTTATTCTTTACATATGTTGGATGGAAATTTTGAAACATTTTAAGCTCGGAAGGCCATTAATTGTATATGGTGGTTTGCATGGACCTGCTTAAGCGGAATACTTCTGAATTTTGAGTAAATTGTTTTTTTTCTTTAATTTTAATTAACAAGAGAAAAATTGTATGGTAAGTAGTGCTTCTGTGATTTAAAGTTGAAAAATTGTATGGTAAGCAGTGCTTCTGTGATTTAAAGTTGAGCTTTTCGTGTTACTCTTTTGATGGCTTGATGCCTCCCATCCTGTCCCCTCTTGATTTGTTGAACTTTCTGTGTATAAAACAAAAGATGAAGCCTCTTTGAGTTGTACACCTGTGAAGTATAGAGCATTTTTAGTAAGGAGAAAAGTCTGACACATGATACAACTCTTGAGGAAGGATTTCTAGAACAATAATAGGTGGTACGGTCATATGCTTCAAGTGATCACAATCAAGTGATTGGAGACACATGAATGCATCAGAAGACGATGAATTTATCCAAAAGATAAAGGTGTTTTCTCGTTATTTTCTTTATGATGGAGAAAACATTTAAATACTAAACTCTAGTGTGTTGGCTTCAGTAGAGCTGTGTAACTGTAGTCTCCCTTGGAAGAAACAAAGACAATTTGAGAAGCTTGGAAGCAACTTAGGATTCTTCGCCGCTAGAAACAAAGAAGGAATCAAAAGTAAAGTATCATGTGCTGCTAAACTTTGGTATAAAGGGACAACAGCATCTTAGCCCTCAACGCTTAGTGCCTGCTTGTCAAATTTCACGGTATCACCTAAGTATCTGCATTCCCTATTTCCAAAGAAACCCAATTTAATCTTGTTGGAGTGGAAGCCTCTCAGTTTCCCCACACATTGATAGCATATATATAGATGCATTCCACGTGCCCTGAGTGTGTCTCAACCTTGGAGCCACACTCCCTCCATTTTTCTGTTTCTATGGTTATAACTCAATCTATCTTTACCATGTTTTCCCCTAAAATATCAGAAACTTGTGCTGAACATAAGATCGCAGTTGCTGATGATAACCATGAAAAGGCCAAGAGACTGCAAAGAGCACAATGGCTTCGAGCAGCCATTCTAGGAGCTAGTGATGGTTTGCTTTCAGTAACATCACTAATGCTTGGTGTTGGTGCAGTAGAAGAAGATGGGCAATCCATGGTCCTATCTGGACTAGCTGGAGCTCTTGCAGGTGCTTGTAGTATGGCTGTTGGGGAGTTCGTTTCTGTCGCAACCCAGAGAGACATTGAAAAGGCAACTGTTTCTCACTGTAGTTCAAAAAACAGCAGGCAGGATGCTCCTGTGATCAAGCTTGAGAACGCTGCCACTCTAGCTAGCATCAATGAAGAAATGAAGCTTGGTGAAACCAACTTAGCTGTCTCCCCCTTGGAAAACATACAGCATGGCAAGCTTATAGCTGAGCCAATAGATAAAGTGTCGCCAAATATCATACTTGAGCCAATGTTGCCTTCTGTTATGACTCCTGGGAGATCTCCTATAATGAAAGTTCTTAAAGAAGAGGCAAAGGGAAGTCCTGCAGGTACATTGCTGGAGGATGACGGAGGGAAGGTGCTAATCACAAACCCCTACAAGGCTGCAGTTGCATCTGCTTTGGCTTTTTTGTGCGGGTCATCTGTTCCAATAGTGCCTGCCATTCTTGTTAGTCAAAATGTTACGAGGATGGTGGTGATTGCAGTGGTTACATCAACGGCTTTGGCTTTGTTTGGCGGTGCTGGAGCTTATCTTGGTGGTTCGCCAATTAGGATGTCCGCAGTAAGAGTCATGATTGGTGGTTGGATTGCCATGGCGATTACTTATGGCTTGCTTAAGCCTTTTGACAGTGACGACAAGCACGGCAATACCAAGGATTGATGCAGGCACCATTTAACGAGTAGAAATAGGTAACTTGAATCTGTGGCTGAAGAAAAGGAAGGATATATAAACAGTTTTATTCTGTTATCTCAATCCAAAGCTGCTGATACTTGCTGAAGATTCATTTGTTTGCCTGCTAAATATATACTTGTATTCTCTCTCTTATATATATATATATGTGTGTGTACACACTATTGGAACATGAATATTCTTTTGTCGCAAGTTGCAGCTGCCATGCTGCTAGATGGAAATAATATGCATTTATTCACATTTAAAAGAAATTATTATAGTTACTTAAAAAAAAAAAAAATGGAAATTATTATAGAGTCCCATTTCCCATATATTAGATGTCCACCTGATATATGTTGGATGGATAATTAGATATGGTAGGGCTAGGAGCACAACAACAGTGTTGTCTCCCCCTTGCACTCTAGTAGGGTCATGTCTATTGGCTCTAAATTATTTTAAATGTACTTTTTTTCTTATCTGTAATGTGTATATAATTTATTAAATTTATATAATTTTCTTATTTATTTTTTGTAATTTTTGTTGGATTTTAGGGATGGAACAGACATCATATGCAGTGAAAAATTAAAATTTTAATTCTCAAAATCCATTAGGATCCACATGTTTTAATTAAACTGATTAAAGTTTAAAAAGTTTACCTCTTGTAATAAGTAGACAAATTTTTGGTACAGATGCGAAGATAGGCTACACAAACCAAAACGAATAGCTTTTGGACTCAGATCACAGGTGCGGCTACTTGAATGAACACTCTCTATCAGTATTCATACAAATGAAATGAGAAAACGGACTGCGGTATGCTAGCATTAGCCTCAAAAATATTTTTCAAAATCCTTTCTTTTGTTTGTACAAAAAATATTTTTTTTCTCTATGTATCTGTACCTCACACTAGAAAACGTGGCTGTTAAAACCAAATCCTAGTAATCAGCTTAATTAGATTATTTTTTGATATGATCAGAAGATCTCAAAAGATATCCTTAACTGCTAAACATATATTTTATTATTTTTAATATTTAAACTGTATATAAATATAAAATTTAAATTACTTTATCTTAATGATGTAAATGTATGCAATAAGAATAAATTAGTATTATATTAACTTTTAATTGTTTTCTAGTTTAATGAATCTAAACATCTCATTCAACTAATCTAGACAATTTCAAGTTCAATAAATCTAGACAATTTTCAAATTCAATAAACTTGGACAAACATTAATCTATAATCTATTTTAAATTTGTTCTAAGTGTGTGACCCTATAGATTTCTAGCCCACAAGTCATAAACTGCCTTTAATAAAACATAATGACTGCCCAAGTTAAGTAAAAATCAATGATCTGACATAACCTTTCATAGCAAGTGTAATAGTCCTTTTGTCATTCGATATCATAACTAGATATGAGGCATGTATTATCTCACCCTCAAATTGTTCAATTAAACTATTTCTTGATCTATAAGTAGCCTGACTAAACAACTAACATTGATAACTCTTATTAATTCATTTGAGCACGGTCATATATTTTCTCAGTCTCACTTATTGAGAGCCCAAAGATATCTCTCTCAAAATGAGAGGGACAAATTTCTGCTCAATCATTCACATTCCTCTGCATAATTCACTCTATATCCAACAACAATTTGTATTACCATCTTGTTTTAGTTGATGTTGGATTATATCAAAATATAGAATTTCTCATGTAGGAATCTATGGTAATTTCAAGTCAAATGACTGAATAACAAAACTATAATGAGAATTACATATGACATTAATCATATAGTATTCTCACAGTGGGTCTGTCTAGTATACTACTATCTAATATGTACCTATGTGCGTACTTAATATCTCATATATATGACCATAGTTATTAAACCTGGACCGAAAATCAACCCGGTCTATAAGCTAAGTCAACGGATCATTGGTTCAATCACTGGATCAATGGTTAAACCGATGGGTTGATGTAATTAATTAAATATATAATTTATAATTTTATATAATAAAATAAATATAAAATATTAAAAAATTTAGGAATACATAAACTTATACTAAAATATAAAAATTAACAAAATAGATACTTTAATTTACAAACATAAAAAAATACATAAATAAGTCCATTAGATGTTTCATGTATCCTTAAACTTTTATATTCATGAATTATACTATGAACTAAAAAAAAAAAGAGAAATTGAGATTTAATAATTTTAATCCTTACATTTTCATCAAAATGTGTAAATAAGTTCAAATATTTCATTATACATCAATTTAAGAATCAAAAAATAACTAAATTATTAAATTTCAGCGATTAAAATTAATTTAACATTAAGGATTAAAATAAAATGAAAATGTTATAACTTTTATTCTATAGAATAAAAATGCAAAATAATTAAAGAAATATTTAAAAATTAAAATAAAAGTGCATGTAATAATAATTTATCTAAATAAAAGTAAGTTATAGTGAAAATAGAAAAAAAATTGAAATTGTGAGGCCAGCGGGTCACTGGCTGAGTCACACACCGGGTCATCGGTTCAACCGTTGGGTCACATGATTTTTTGTGAGTCAACTGTAAATCCAGCCTAATAATAAAACTGGACCGGTTCAGTGCTTGGGTCACCAAGTCGACCCACTAGTCCAGTTCGGGTTTAATAACTATGTATATGATTAGTAAAACATGATCATCAGTCAAACTACATAATAATTTTAATTCATTATTGTTCCACCAATAATGAGTGATTAGAGATAATTTAGAATGGTATCCCATTTATCTTAGAGTTCTATTATTAAGTCACAAACTTGATGACCTTAGATGAAATCAACTATTCATTGAATTTATTATCAAGTCATAAAATATTAATTGCAATTAATAACATGATAATAAATTGCCTCTTTATTAATAAAAATAATAATAATGATAATATTCATACTATAGGCCTAGGGCATATCACTAACAATCTCCCGCTTGCACTAGGCCCAATTATATATGATTCAAATACCCATTGACCTAGTATGACTCTCATGCTTTAGCTGTGAAAGTGGCTTAATCAGAGGATCAACAATATTGTCATTTATAGGTACTCTGCATATCTTCACATCCCCTCTCTCAATGATCTCTCGATTGAGATGAAAACATCTGAGTATGTGTTTGGATCGGTGATGTGATCTAGGTTCCTTAGCTTGTGCTATAGCCCTATTGTTGTTATAGTATAGGTCCACAAGATTTGAAATACTAGGCATAACTCCTAGACCAGTAATGAACTTCTTGATCTAGACAGCTTCTTAGTTGTTTCAGAAGCAACTATGTACTCAGCCTCTGTAGTAGAATTGGCCATGGTGGCTTGCTTTGAACTTCTTTAGCTCATTGCATCTTTATTTAAATAGAACATATAACTTGATTTATGATCGATAATCATCCTTATTAGACTAGAAGTTGGCATCTGTGTAACCATTTACAACTAGCTCATCTTCTTGTCTTACAATAAGAATACATCTTTAGTCCTTCTTAAGTATTTAAGGATATTCTTGACTGTTGTCTAGTGACTTTCACCAGGATCTGACTAGTATCTGCCCGTAATGCTTAAGGGACATAAGACATCAAGTCGAGTACACAACATTACATATATGATAGATCCAGCAGTAGAAGCATATGGAATCTTACTCATGGTCCCATTCATCCTGTATCATTAGACATTGATTCTTGCTAAGACTTATGCCATGAGATATTGGCAAGAATCCCTTTTTGGAATCTTGCATACTGAACCTATTCAGTACCTTGTCTATATATGTACTTTGAGTTAGGCTTATCATCCTTTTAGATCTATCCCTATAGATCTTAATGCCTAAAATGTAGGCAGCTTTGCCTAAGTCTTTCATTGAGAAACACTTCACTCACCAAGTTTTGACATTCTTTAGGCTAGGGATATTATTTCCAATGAGTAATATGTCATCGACATATAGCACTAAAAACACTATTGCACTCCCACTAACTTTCTTATAAACACAAGCTTCATTGTCTTTTTTTTTTATTTTTTTTTATAAAACCAAACTCTTTGATTGCTTCATCAAAATGAAGATTCTAACTTTGAGAAGCTTCCTTCAATCCATAAATGGATCTTTGAAGCTTGCAGACCTTTCTAGAATTATCAAGATTAACAAAACCCTCTAGCTGTCTCATATACACATCCTCGAGTAAGTTTCCATTAAGGAATGTTGTTTTGACATCCATTTGCCAAATCTCATAATCATAGTATGTAGCTATGGCAAGAAGAATCCAAATGGATTTAAGCATAGCAATTAGTGAAAAAGTCTCATCATAGTTTATAAAATGCATGAATTAAGGGGGAGCTTTGTGATTTTTTCTTGCTTTGTAATTTTTGTAATCTTTGAATATTTAAAAATTTTAGTTTGTGAATTATTGAAAACTTGTAAATTTTACTTAATTGTTTTTTAAATTCAATTTAATTGTCAAAATCAAAATAGGGGAGATTGTTGACCTAAGTTGGTTCACAACTTAGTCAATCTCTATTTTGATCTTGTCAATTAAATTGAAACAATCTAATGTTTGCAATTAGTGTTTATTTTATAGGAAATACACTTAGAAGAGGTTAAATGTTCGTGAAATAAAAAATTATCTAAGTGTAGAAATCTGACTTGTAAATCGCACCCGCAACAACTAAATTGCATCCGCCATCAACATTTTGTGATCGCAACAATTATATCGAAAGGTAAAATTTTTAAAAATTTAAAGATAACAAAAATTACAAAGCAATAAAAAAAAAATCACAAAGCTCCTACTTAAATCATGCTTTTCATAACTCCCCCTTAAAAAGTCAATTTATGCCAAAGTATATTAAGATATATTTAAGATATTATCAAGATATTCAAATTCATAATTAACTCCCCCCTTTGGCAAAATAAAAAAAAAGGGTTATAGAAATGAAAATAATATATTAAACAATAATCAATAAATTAAATAGAACATTACAATTCATTAATCATAAAATAAATTACATTAATTAAGATAAAAATTACAAATGTATGATCATTTGTAATGAGTGCCAAAATATGAATGCATAAAATAAGAAGAACTTAATGAAACAAAGAAAAGAGAACAACAAATTGAAAGAAAGAAAGAGGGAAAGATGGGAAGTTCTATTTCTAAGACTAAATATCATTTTCACTCTCACTAGACTCCTAATCTTCTAGATGGAATTGGGGGAGTTCTAATTTCCCTTGAATCTCATAAATGAAGGAATGGTGGAGCCAAATGTAGCCAAATCAAGATGGTGGGATGAAATTTCAAACATTTTAAAATTTCACTTCACCCATTTTGGTCCAAACATCCATTGAAGTAATCAATTAATTTGTGTGTAAAACACATATGCATAAAAAGAAGAAGGAAGAGTAATCATATTACCTCTTGAAGGTTCCTTCTTTCTTTATCAAGGAGCTTCCCAAGTGTCAAGCCTCTAGATCATCCACACCTAGCTCACCTCTAAGTTTCCTTTGGTTTCTTTAGAGTTCTTGAATCCCTCTCTTGGTTGCCCAAATTTGATTCAAGATTTTCCCTAAAAAACCTTTAGGAAGTTAAGGTTTCTCTTTGATTTGTTTTGGACTAAACTCATTTTCAAATTGTAAGCAATTTTATTCTTTCACAAAGAACTAAGAAAAGAATTGGAAATTAAAAGAAAACTTGAAGAAACTATTTCTCCTTTTCTTTTTCTCTCAACTTCTTTCTCTTCAAAATTGCTTCAACTTTTAAAAATGATATTCAGTCTTCTTTTCAACAAAAAAACTCTTTGCTTTTATATCTTTTCCAAGACTTAACTCTTAAGTCTTCATAAAGACTTAAATATCCTTTTATATTCTTTTAGCTCATCATTTGGTGAAGGGGTAAAGTTGGACTTTACTTATACAAATACTAAAATGACCATTTTATCCTTTAGGGGTAAAATGGACATTTCCATTAGCTAAAAAGATATAATTATAATTTTAACTTTAGTAGAAAATTCTCTAACCCTTAAACTCATCACATAGGCTTATGAATGGTGAATTTTCTTTAACCCCTAAATTGTCTCTTTTCCATATCATATATGGGCTTGGGTCATATCTCATGTGATTAGGATTTGCACTAAGCTTAAAATTAAGTCTTTAATTTAGACTAAATCATTTTCAATTTTTTCACATCCCAATTTTAGAGATATGACAGTTCTAGAATGTGGAGAGATATAAGATCACCCAAGCCTATAAAACCCACTCATGTACAAAATAACATTTGCCTAGGATCTCACCAAAACCTCATGCATTAACTTTATTATCCAATAATAAGGAAAACTTTATCTAGAAAAAGCATAATTTAAAGAAAATACTTTTAGATACAATCCATATGAAAAGAATATTTAAGACTCCAGATAAACTATCAAATAAGTAATATTTCAAAATAAAACTCTAAAAATAAGGACTCCCAGAGTGTCTAAAGACTCATCATATTATGGCACGATAATAAATATTGACAAGGAAATCCCCCAAGCAGAGTAGATTGCTTGAGCCATCACCTTGGCTCCTTATAAAGCTTACCTGGAACCACACAAGGAAAAAAGGTGAGATAGATGATCTCAATGAGTAAACAATATAGTTTATACAATAACACATATAAACAATATAGCTTATACAATAACACATATCCCTTAAAAAGGCTCATATCTTATAACTCGTAGTTCATGATTCACAATTCATGATTCATAGTTCTTGGTCCAAAGTTTGCAATTTAACAAAGTTCACAGAAATCACACATAGCACATAGAGAGTGAGGGCTATTGCCATATTCACTTGAACACATAGAGAAGAGGTGGCATCAAACCAAATTCCAACTCCTAACACGTAGAAAAGCATGAAACTGATTAGGCTCCATGACTAGAACTGCCCTTTCTAGCTGAGGTGGATACACTACCCCTATCCATTGGGTTAAGACCGTGTGTACAGGTTCCAATGATTATTCATATTGGCATGAGAAATTCTGCATAAAAGGGTTTATAGGAACCATAGCTAGAGCTAATGACAATCATATATAACAATAGCATTGAAGAATGCAATCACATGTAATACAATAATAATAGATGTTTAGTTTAATGAACAAAAGATAAATAACAGTGTAGTTCTAGAAAGAATATAAGTTATGGCAATAATCACAAATATTCTTTATTATCATTGGACAATCGAAAATGGTTTTAGACCAATTGTCCTTTGGCAACCCAAGCTTAACAAAGAAATCATATAATTGTATATGAAGATAGAAAAGAACTTGGGTTTCGAGAATGTCAAAGGTTCACATTTCATGATGGCTTGTACTTGTAACAATAATATAATGTTTACTCATCTTGTGGTTCTTTTGCTCCTGGTACTTGTAGCCCTTGAACTTCTAATATTCATCAAGCTCTATCATACATTACAATTCCATACTTAGCATTTGCTTAACATCATGCTATCCTATCCCATAACTGCCCTATGCACATATAACATTCACATATACTTGGAGTTGCACTTATCACTTGCACATAACATGTTGACTTTTAAAGTCTTGCATACTTAGCCTTCTTAGGCTGACATGAAATCACATTATAACCCATACTATGACTTTTCTAAAGTCAAAAACAATATATCATGATCTTAATATCAATTCCATTTAACATTCAGCTTAGTACACTTAACACTTTACATATATATCAACTTATTAAGTAACCTTGAAGAGTCATGCTTATCTCTTTTGAACAAATCATACCATCCATCTCATAGTCAATTTAAGATCATTCATTCACTAATAACACATCATAAGACCCATTTCACTTGTCACTTAATAATATACACATATTAATCATAACATAGTAATAGGGTTAGTAAACCCTAGGTAGGTCGAATTGTCTCTAGGCTTGTCTAAAGTTATTCCTTCAACCAACATGCAACTAATAATTTATCATTCATGTATACATGTCAAAAATCAATAAAACATATCATACAAAAATTATAGATATTGGGATTAAATTCTCAATGTAGACTGAATGCACCCATCAAGGAAAAACATGAATTTTCTTACTCTTCACATATTCCATTTATTACAGTAATATGAAAAAATATAGTTTAAACTAATATTTTTTATGTAAACATAATAAAAATCATTTTAGAATGCTTTAATGCACCAATAGGAACCCATCTACATATATATGCGTGAAAATTTTTGAACTTTATGTTTTAGGGTGAAAACCATGAATTTTCTTGCTTTTTGTACTTTTCCGATCATTATAGTAATATACAAAAATATGACTTAAACCAATATTTTTCATCTAAACACAACAAAAATCAATTTAGAACACAACAATGCACAAATTAGCAGCCTCCCATATATTTATGCATGAAACTTCCAACTTTAAGTTTTAGGATTCACCTTTGGTGCATGTGTGAAGGAGTTGTGTTTTCAATGGAAAAATCAATTTCTCCTTCAAAATATCACCTAGGCCAAATTTAATCACAATAAAAATAGTAAATTGATAGTCCAAAATAGTTTTCTCATGATTAGTTTCATAGAAATCAAATAGTAAATTGAAAGAATAGAAAAACTTATGAAAACGATCATGAAATCGCAAGGTTTGAAAGCACCTTATGAGTTTCGATTGAGAAAATAATTTTGAGAGAGTTTTTCTATAAAAATTGTGAAGAATAACAGAATGGTGGTTTTCACCAAGGGGCTGGCTGAATTTTAGCTTTAAATATGTAGGGTTTTGGCAAAATTATAAGTTTGCCATTAATGAGTTAGATTAGGAGTGTTTTAGTATAGTGGACTTTTGAGAAATTGGCCCTTTTATTTAATTTATGGGCTGATTATAGGTAATTAAAAATAAAATATTTTTCTTATTATTTTCATTAAAAATACTCATAAAAATTATTTTATACTTAAAAATCGCTTTATGCATGAAAATTTAATTTATGTGCAATAAATTATTTTATGCTCATACACTTCATATAAATCACTTATTTCATCTTAATAATTCATGTTATGCATATTGGAGCTAATCTAACATGCCATATACTCATCAATCACATAACACATGAATTTTCATAAAAGCACACATTTAGTCCTAATAGTTCTAAATTCAAGTAAATTGTCACAAAAATCCTAGGGTAGGTGTGGGTTGTTACATTCTCCCCCCTAAAAGAAATTCATCCTTGAATTTAGATACTTACTTATATGCTCTTGAAAAGCTGAGGATGCTTTTGCCACAACTCCTCCTCAGCTTCCCAAGTACACTCGTCTATTCCATGATTTCGCCATTGAACCTTGATCATGGATATCTCCTTGTTCCTTAACCTTTTCACCTATTGATCCACTATGGCTATTGGTAATTCCTCATAGGATAGTTGCTCATCTATTGTGATGTCTGGCGACGGTAGAACATGGGATGGATCCGACACATATTTCCTTAACATTAAGATGTGGAAAACTAGGTGCACATGCGCCATAGTTGGGGGTAAGGCAAGTCTATAAGAAACTTCTCCAACCTTATCTAAGATTTCGAAAGAACAAATGAAGTGAGGTGATAGCTTTCCTCTCTTGCCAAATCTCATGACACCTTTCATTGGGGAGACCTTCAAGAAGATGTGATCTCCCAAGGCAAAATCTACGTCCTTTCTCTTAGGATATGCATAGCTCTTTTATCGACTAAAGGCCGTCTTTAGCCTACCTTGAATCAAAGGTACCTTCTCGGTAGTCTCCTTAAGCAATTTCAGCATCTCCACATACTTGTCTCTAGGCTCAACCCAGCAAACTAGAGAACGAAATTTCCTTCCATGCAAAGCTTCATATGGTGCCATGCTGATGGATGAATGATAGCTGTTGTTGTAGGCAAACTCAATCAAAGGTAGGTACTTATCCTAGCTACCACCAAAATCCAGGACACACATTCTTAACATGTCTTCAAGTGTAAAAATTATGAAAAATAACAAAATGGTGGCTGTCACCAAGGGGCTGGCTGAATTTTAGCTTTAAATATGTAGGTTTTGGCAAAATTACAAGTTTGCCATTAATGAGCTATGTTAGAGTGTTTTAGCGTAGTGGGCTTTTAGAAAATTTAGCCTTTTATTTAATTTATGGGCTGATTATAGGTAATTAAAAATAAAATATTTTTCTCATTATTTTCATTAAAATTCCCCCCAAAAATATTTATTTAAAAATATTTTAAAAATGCTGATAAAAGTTATTTTATGCTTAAAAATCGCTTTGTGCATGAAAATTCAATTTATGTGCAATAAATTATTTTTATTCTCATGCACTTCATATAAATCACTTATTTCATCATAATAATTCATACTATGCATATTAGAGCTAATCTAACATGCCACATACTCATCAATCACATAACACATGAATTTTCATAAAAGCACACACTTAGTCCTAACAGTTCTAAATTCAAGTAAATTGTCACTGAAGTCCTAGGGAGGGTGTGAGTTGTTATAAATTTAATCTTTCTCATTTGCATCATATGCAAATCAAGATTTAATTGAATAGAAACCTTCTTAGATTAAACATCAGGACATGTTAGGTCCTTATAAATTTAATTACATGTTTAATCATTTTACCACTAATCAATTAGTTAAACACTTTAATTAATTATTATGGTAAACATTTTATACTTGAAAGGTGATCACTATTGGGTGTTGTGAACCCTCAAATTTGCACCTTTAGGATTTGACTGCAGCTTGATACTTGCTAAGATTCATGTGCTACATATACGGCGGTCCCGCTAGCCGGTTAGCGGGCAAGGGTTAAGGGAGTAGCACCCCGTTGAATTTTTTTTTTGAAACTTGCACCTTCAGATGATTAGCACTTGATTACAAACTCATAGAATCAAACTAGGCTCAAATAAGATAAAAAATGGATGAGAACGGGTTGAAAAATGAAATGCGGCAACCCATAGGCCCGTTGTGGTAACTTGCAGCCGGCTGTGGTTACTGCAGAGGTCCCTGTGGTAGCCAATTGGCTACCACAGCTGGCTTTGTAGCAATCGCAGAGCACTCTGCGATTACCACAGCCGACGCACCAGTTACTGCACTGAGTCCTTTTTAGAGTCCTACTTGAAAATTGTTAATTTTTAGCCCCAAACTCCTCCTATAAATATCTTGCACCTCATAATAGCTAAGGACACACAATTACATGCTTCTATACTCCCCCTAAAGCTTTCTAAATCCTATTTCTAAGCTTTTCAATCACAAAATCCTCTTTCAAAACCTCTTCCATTACATAAAACCTCATTCATAAGTTTCTTAATGTCACATCCCAACCTTAGAGATATGACGGTCCTAGAACATGGGGAGACATAAGGTCACCCACACTTGTAGAACCCACTTACATATAAAGAAATCATGCCTAGGATCTTACCAAACCTCTTTCATTAACTCATTTAAATCATTTAGATGAATACCATAAATTTGCGGAAGACTAAAATAAATCATTACATATAAAATCTACGAGGAAAATAATATATATCAATAAGTATCAATCAACATTCTCGGAGCATATAATGACAAGACTTCATAAAAATAGTGTTATTAATAACTTGGGCAAGGAATTCCCCAAGTGAAGTACAATGCTTGAGCCATCACCTTGCCTCCTCACATTTGCTCACCTTGAACCACACAAGGAAAAAGGGGTGAGATAGATGATCTCAATGAGTAAACAAAAAGGCACATACATTATCACATATTCCTTTGAAAAGGAAACATATAGTTTATACATTTAGTTCATGACTTAAAATTCATGTATCAAGTTGCAATTTAGCAAGGATTAAATTTGGCAATTTTGCAGAAATCACACTTATCACTTATAAAGAGTGAAGGCTATTGCTCTATCACTCGAACACATTGAGGAGAGGTGGCCTTATACCAAATTCCAACTCCTATCACTTATATGGCATGAAACTGATCAGGCTCCATGGTTAGAACCACCCCTTCTAGCTGAGGTGGATATACTACCCCTATCCATCCGGTTAAGACCATGTGCATAGGTTCCGATGATTACCCGCATCAGCATGAGGATTCTGCATAAAGAGTAAAAGGTACCATAGCTAGAGCTAATGGTAATCATAATTAACAATATCACGTAAGGCAACAATAACATGTATTCCAATAACAATAGTGGTTTAGCTTTCAAACAAAAGATACGGTGATAGTGTAGTTCCAGAAAGAATACAAGTTAGGGTGTTAATCACAAGAAGTTCTCATTGGATAAACAAACTAGTTTTGGACCAAATGTCCTTTGGCAACCCAAACTAGTTATTTAAAATGGAAAGCACTTGGGTTTCAAGGATCACAAGGCTCACATAACAATATATCACATTTGTAACATAACAAAATGTTACTTGCACTTGAAACATGAACATAGTGTTTACTCACCTTGGGGTTCCTTTACTCCTAGTACACGTAGTCCCCTTTGCACTTCTAAAGCTCCTCAAAATCTAACATAATTTTTGATTTAATACTTAGTATTTATTTACTCATGATGCTCCTATCCCATAACTACCCCATGCACATATAGCATACACATACACTTAGAGTCCACACATAGGTGTACTCGTCACTTGCACATAACACGTTGACTTGAAAGTCTTGTGTACTTAGGCCTTATAGGCTCTCTTGATATCACATTACAATCACATTATTACCTTTTTAAGGTCATTACAATATTATTACCTCAATATCAATTCACCTTAACAATTATCTTAATTCACTTTACACTTCCATACATGTCATCTTAGCAATTTACCTTTCAAGCATCATGCTTAACTTTTATGATCCCTTTCACCTCTTCAACTCATAACCAAATGTTCATCATCAAGGCATCATAATATCTAGTTCCATATTTCTCAACCACATTTGCATTCTAAACACAATATAATGTTAAGATACCTTAAGTATACC
The DNA here is from genome assembly GCA_947687605.1 of Reutealis trisperma. Lineage (NCBI taxonomy): Eukaryota > Viridiplantae > Streptophyta > Magnoliopsida > Malpighiales > Euphorbiaceae > Reutealis > Reutealis trisperma. Next base: position 34,884 of record CANTUT010000355.1, on the reverse strand, counting down.
ATAATGCATTTAAGCTTATCTAGGATCATACCTTCAACTAACATGTAATTTTATCATTTATTATACATACATACATGTTAACAATCATCAAAATACATCACATAAAATTTATAAACATTGGGACAAAAATGTTCATGTAGGCCGAATGCATCATCAAGGTGAAAACCAGATTCTTTTTCTTTTCGTGCTTTCTGTCTATTTCAGAAATATGTCGAAACATGGTTTGAACCAATATTTTTCATGTAAACATAACAAAAATCATTTTAGAATTTAAATTCATAAGAATCAGCCACACTTGGTGTTATTTATACATAAAAATTCAACTTTTGGCTTATAGAGCACAAAACTATGAGTTTTCTTGTTTTCGGTATTTTCTGGTCATTTCAGAAATATGTAAACAGGTTGTTTAAACTATTATTTTTCATTCAATCATAGAAAATATCATTTTAGAACACATCCCTTCATGATTTGGGAGCCATAGATAGGGTTTATAAAAAAATTCCAAGTTTAAAGGCTTAGGTGAAAAATCATGAGTTTTTGCGTTTTCCGCGCTTTTCGTTCATTTCAGCAATAAATAGACACATGATTCAAATCATTATTTTTTAGCTAAACAAAAAAAATATCATATTAGGGTACTTATTCATAAAAATTTGCAGCCATATGTCCATTCAAGAATGAAATTTTCCAACTTCCAAGTTTTAACACGAAAATCTTGAATTCTTTTGTTTTTCGAAACTTTCTGGTTATCACAGAAATATGCAGAAATATTATTTAATCCAATATTTTCCATCAAAACAAATCAAAAATCAGTTTAGAACCACAACCATGCACAAATCACCTCCCCCCTAAATGATGTTTATGCATAAAAGTTGTGATTTTAAGTTATAGAATTCACCTTTGGAGAAATCTCGCGGAAAGAATCGTGTTTTCGATAGAAAATAGATTTTCTCTCCCAAAAACTCAGTCAAACAGAATAAAATCTGTAAAAATCAGTAATTAAACAGTTTAAAATAATTTTTCCATAATTTATTTCATAGAAATCAGTTTAGAAATTGAAAAGAAAGAAAAACTTACGATTACAGTCAAGAAATCGCGAAACAGAAAGGTGTTTTCTTAATTTCGGTAGAGAGAAATATTTTGAGAGAATTTTCTGCCAAGATACAGAAAGAATAAGAGAATGGCTGCTGGAATCCTTGGTTTGGCCAAAATTTAGTTTATATATTAGGGTTTGGGTGAAATTTCCACTAATATTCTTAATGAACTAGGTTAGGAGGATTTTGGCGTAGTAGGCTTTTGGGTATTTGGGCTTATTCTTTAAATTTTCGGCTGAATAAAAATTAAAATAAAAAGGATATTTTTCTTATTATTTCTATAACATTTTCCCCAAGATTATTTATTTTAAAATATTTTAAAAATACTCATAAAATTATTTTGTGCTTAAAAATTGTCTTATGCATGAAAATTTATTTTATTTAAAATAAATTCTTTTATGCAACACATATTATGCATATTAAAATTAATTTAATATGCCACATTCTCATCAATCACTTAGATCACAAATTTCCATACAAGCACACACACTTAACCTTAATAGTTCTAAATCAAGCAATTTATCACGAAAATTCCTAGGGTGGGTGTGGGTTGTTACACTTAATCATCTCAAGACCTCATTCACAAGCCTCCTAATCATCTCAAGTTCTATTCTTAAGCTTTATAATCAAGAAAAGGGGCAACTCAAGTTATTTCTTTCAAAGGGAATTCGCAGTATTTAAGCAAAGGTGTGATCCAAGTCCCTCCAAGAAGAGTTCGTGCTGTTTAAGAGCCCTTCTTCCAAAAGGAGTGCTTGTGCTATCCCTGAATTAGGGTGGAATTTAGATCCAGTGCCAAACTTGTTCCCTACATTCCTCGCTAACATAAGCCAAAGGTAAAAGTTCTTTCCTATTCCTTTTTAATTTCAATTTCAAGATCTAAATCTGAAGAGATCTAATTTTTGTTAATTAAAATCTGACCTAATTAACAAATCTCTAAGCCCTTTAAAATCAATCAAAACATGATAATAAAGGCTATGACTTAAAAACCCCTCATTTGTAAGAAGGAAGAACTGTGTGGGGTTTGATTCCCATTTAAAGGGATACGCGGGCTTGCCATCTCTAAGGCATTCAACTCCGCTAAAATCAACAACTTCTTCTTTCTATCACCTTCTTCACATAGTTTAGGATTGAAATTACTTTTCTTAAATAAAATTCAAAATTTTAATTCTTTTTATTATAATTTTTTTAATACTCTCTTTCTTATTTTAGTTGTTTACATTATATTTGAGAAATGTGTGTTTTTCCTAGAACCCATAAGGGTTAGAGGAAAGATCCCTTGATTTTGACATTTTAACTTGTAATAATTTTAAGTAGTTTTCCTTTATTTTTTCGTTTTGTAATTGTCACGTTGTGTGCAATACGTTGCATGCATTGCATGTGTACTATTATTTCATGCATCATATTATACCTGTTCATGCATACATAAAAACTTCTTTTTAAAAGCTATTTTGTATTTATGCCAACCTAATTTTTTATATTGTTTTAACCAAAACCTAGTCCCCGATCCCTCTTTGGTCATTCGAGGACTAGTGCTTTTCCTTGGGATGAATGGTATAATTTTGGAGTAAATCAAATTGGGTTTTCCTTTGATTTTCCCAACTAAAATAAACAAAATTAAAGTGATAACTCCTTTTGCAAATTACAACTTACAAAATACAATTTTTCTAAACTCATAGCGAGTTCCAATCGTGTTGTTTCTCCCAAATGGGCATTTTTGATTCCCCTTTAGCGGATTGGACCGGGTGCTCGGGCGAGGCCTCATAGCTGGCGACTCCACTGGGGACTTTAAAAATCTTTTTTAAATAAAGGATAAAGTGGACTACTCTTGGTAAAGCAAAAGTTTGGCTTTTATTACAAAATAGCTTTTTCATGCATTACTACATTGGGCTCATTGTCCAAAACATTAGTTTCTTAGGGAACCAAAGGATAGAAAGTAACATCGAGTGGGCAACCTTCCTTAGGTCTGCTTGCTGATAGTGAAATCATCCAACTCACGATGTATCTTCTAATCCTTTTAGAGGTGTAACGAGTATCCACGTACTGTTGGACCTACACGAGGCTCTTTGACTCACATGTGGTTAGGTATATCGCATCTCTAGTATGATGGATTCCTTTTAAACTACCCTTACCTTTTTATGTAATGACTCATAGAACCTTCCTTTAGGATTTTATGAACCATAATACTAAACTTGGTATTTCATGAAACCTTTTTCAATCATTCATTCATACATGTATGCATAGATTGAACCTTATGAAGAGTCTAAAATCTATCCAAACACCTTCACACCTAAATCCAGGGTTAAAGCCCAAAACTCATGGTCCACCTAAACCCATGGTCAAAATCCAAAACTCACAGTCCACCTAAACCTATGGTCAAAACCCAAAACCTGTGCTCCACCTAAACTCATGGTCAAAACCCAAAACTCATGGTTCACCTAAACCCATAGTTCGGTCCTACCCAAACCCATGTTAAACTTATGATAAAAATAAACCCATACATGGTACCCCCGTCCAAATCCACAATCTTTGTCTAAGTTAAACACTAACCTAGCTCTATTCTAGCTTCATCCTTCATAATTCTTATCCAAGCTAAACATTGATCTAGCTTTCATCTTTCACAGTCCTTACCCAAGCTAAACACTATCCAAGCTTTCATCCTTCACAATTCTTACCTAAACTAAACACTAACCTACCTTTCATCCTTCACCCAAGCTAAACATTAACCTAGCTTTCATCTTTCACAACTCTTACCCAAGTTAAAAACTGACCTAGCTTTCATCTTTCATAGTCCTTACCCAAGCTAAACACTAACCTAGCTTTCATCTTTCATAATTCTTACCCAAGCTAAACACTAATCTAGCTTTATCCTCAACAATCCTTACTAAAGCTAAACACTAACCTAGCTTCACTCTTATCCTTAATCATTACCCAAACTAAATGTTGACTTGGTTTCACCCTCAACATTACTATCTAAGCCTATAATTCTGTCTAAGCCCATGGTCTAGTCCACCATTGTCCAACTATCACCAAGCCTATGGTCCACCCAACCTCCAAATCCATGGTACGTCCATAATCCAATCGCAAGACCCATGGTCCCTCCATCCTTAAGCCCATACTAAACCATCCATAAATTGCAAATCCAATTACTTGGGGCTAAACTCTAACCTAGCCTTCCTAACTAAATTTTGGTTCCTCAAAAAACTAAAATCCAACCTAGCTACTCAAAGCTAAAATCCGACCTAGCTACTCAAAAGCTAAAATCCAACCTAGCCACTTAAAGCTAAAATCTGACCTAGCCACTCTAAAGCTAAAATCCAACCTAGCTACTCAAAGCTAAAATCTGACCTAGCTACTCAAAAGCTAAAATCCGACCTAATCACTCAAAGCTAAAATTTGACCTAGCCACTCAAAGCTAAAATCTGACCAAGCTCCCCTTGCTAAATAACTAGCTAGCTAACATCACACACCTCTACACTCCTTTTAACTCATACCTTGCCAAACCTAGCCATAAGACACTGTCGTCTATAAGCCCAACATCCTTGGCCCATTACTTTCAAAACCAATCCATTACCCCTAGATGGACAAATGCCTATAAGCTTACCTTAAGCCCAATACCACCCTTGGCCCAATACACTATCTTAAGCCCAATACCTTTAGCCCCCGCATAATACCTTAAGCCCAATACACTATCTTAAGTCCAATACCTTTGGTTCAACCTGATACCTTAAGCTTGAGACCTTGACCTATGTAACATTAGGAAATCATTAAAAGTCCAAATGCCGTTAACCTACAACATCAATGGGAGACTTTTTCCTCAAAGTGTGCATACCCATTTCATTGCTTCTTTTCCAAGCACTTACTTTATTCTTTGACTTGGTTTCAAAGGTACCAATGGCAAGCCTGACTGACATGGAAGCTCTAACCAACCTACTTAAGAGGCAAGAAGAGAAACTTCAAGCTATTCTCATCTTCGCCCTAGACGCTCAACGAGCCAATTTCAATAATTCTTTAGCTAGCCAACAATCCAGTTTTAATAATGCCCTAATCCATCTTACTTTTGCTTTTACTAATGCTTTGAGTTTCCAATGCCAACTCATCATTGATGAAGTGAGAGGAATGTTAAACAAAGCTAAGCCCATCAATGTTGCACCTACCATTGGCATGACCCATAATTTTACATCCTCAATCTTAAACACCAATGCCATTCTAGCCTCATCCATGCCATCAGTCTTAGATACTAACCTTGCCTCTTCTTTAAATCCTTTTCAAGCAAGGAAAACCCCACATCTTTTACTATCGAAAGACCTTTAAACCTCAATATTGATGCACTAGAGCAAACCCTCACAATGGAAAAAGGGTGTAAAAAGAGCAATACCTCCACTTCCCTTGCCTCTACTGAATGGAAGGATATGGACACCTACACTCCCCTTGTTGATGTCAAGCGAGAGAGTATAGAGGTAGCTGGCATGACTAGTAGGTGACCCTTGAGATCTCAACGAAGGGCTTTACAGATTTGGGAGTTCCATTAGCAGTAGTTTATAAGAAGGCTTTGAAGGCGAGAATGGTAAAACCCCTAGAACCAAGAGTCCCTCCTAATCCCTTACCAAAGAGCTACCACCCCAATGAGTATTGTGAATATCATCAGGGAGCGGGGCACCAAATCAATGCATGTAAAGCTTTGAAACATAGAATCCAGGATCTGATTGATAATGGAGATATCATCCCCCTAAAGCAAGACCCAAGACCTTAATTCAATCCTGAGTAGCATAACATGGAGGAGTTCAAGCCTAGCTAATCTAACCTATATGAGGTTGAATTCCAAATCTAAGTTTGAGTCTAAGCCTAAGCCTAAAAGTCTGAATCTAAATTTGAGTCTGTCGTTTCATTTTGTCAACCATATCAGTCCTTTTTTTTGTTATTTTATAATAAAGTTTCCTTTATAGTAATGCATCTATGTTTTCTTTTCATTATTTATGAATTAACTTTCTTATCTTCCTTGATTGAGTTTGACACAGATGAGCTTAAAAAAAAAAAAGAAAAAAAAAGGAAAAGAAAAGAAAAGAAAAGAAAAGAAAAGAAAAGAAAAGAAAAGAAAAGAAAAGAAAAGAAAAAAAGGGTAAAGATTAAATCCACCATAATTAACATAGATCAAAATGTGGGGTGTCCTCATTCTCTCGAATCAATAAATGCTTCACAAACTCCTAACCAAAGAAGTATCTCTCATCAAACAGTTGAAGCACAATGAGTAAGTAAATGTAGTTACCTATTGCACAATTGGGTAATTAAATGATGCACTTCAACAAGGGGCGACAAGTTCAAAGAAGACCTTTGTCAAACCTAGAATCCAAAGATCAGAGCCTCTCGACATAGCAAATCATGGTGGAATGCTTTCTCCCAAATTTCATTAATCCAAACTCGCTAAGTTGAAAAATCTAAAAGGGCAGCTTAGATAAGAGTTAGAGCTAAAAAAAAAAAAAAAAAAAGAGAAAGCTCATCTAAGTCACCTTTCCTCATGTCCAAAGTTGTTAAATTATCAATTTGTCTCATCTCATGTCACCAAAGTCATCCTCATTTTTTAAAGTTATGCTGTCTTCTATGCCCTTATCTTAAATGGGTAATGTCTTCCCAAAATGTCATCATTTGTTGTCAGTTCATCCCATCACTTAGTTCAAAGAGTTAATACATATCTCCAGTCCATCACATCCCTATCTCTCATTTGGGACCATGATCCCCAATTTGTTTTCCTCCACTAGCCCTTTAGCCATTCCTAAGGGCTCTTTGTTTTAGCTAGTGCAGTTAGTGTGTCATCAAGTCAAACCAATTAAGTGTCACTCCAAGAGTCTCTTCAATCTCAAACGACCAGAAAAACTTGACTCGCTCTTTTCCATGATTTATGCTACAACAAATAAAACCATACAACCTCCATGATTCTTTTCAGAAGTTTTAGCTTACCTTCAAACCATTCCTGAACTTTTCCATCCCAAGCCTCATTTTCAAATCATACCATCATTTCAAGCTCAAGCCACATACCACCCTTTTTTGGAGCAAAATCTCATCAATGGGTAGAACAAAAAATCCCAAGTCTCTCAAGACTCATCATCTTTGAATCTAGTTTCCTTGGCAAAATCAGAACTCGAGGTATATCTCCCAAAGCCTATCATCCTCAAGTTGATTAAGGAGGACTCGAACCAATCAAGGCCCATCTCATGCCTCTTCGGCAAATATCTCATGATCTTTGAAAGATTAAATTGGCAAAACACATAATCCTTGAGAATCAAAGCTCTTAAAGCCTACAAACTATTCTGATGCAACCATGTCAAAGGGCAAACCCTTGAGCCTATGGTAGCCTTGTGACCAAAACCTATAGCACCATACCTGAGCTAAAGCCAGCCATCCAAAGCACCCTCATAGAAAACTATCCTCAACACCTAGAAGCCTTCACCTTGAAGCCCAAATCTACAAGCCTTCACCTTAAAGCCCAAATTTAGAAGCCTCACCATGAACTCCAAAACCAAAAGCCTTCACCATGAAGCCCAAAACCAAAAGCCTTTGCCATGAAGCCTAAACCAAGAAACATTTACTATGAAGCCCAAACCAAGATGCCTTTGCTATGAAATCCAAACCAAGAAGCCTTTACCATAAAGCTCACTCCTAAAAAGCCTTCACCATGAAGCCCCCTCCTAAAAGGCCTTCATTTATGAAACCCATGATCTCCTCTAAGGCCAAATCTAACTAAGCCTTTCCTAACTAATTTCCTAGCCTAACCTTTTCCTCTAAGCCAAAATTAGCCTCCTAGGTCTAGCATCCTAACCTGATCTTTTTGGCCAAGCTTTCCAAAGGAACTCACTAGAAGGCCATAACTTGACCAAGCATCTAATCTGATCTCTCATGAAGCCAAACTAGACTAAGCTTCCAAATGAACCTAGCTGAACCTGACTCAGCCTTCTAAGATAATCCACTCATTCTAAACAAATCTCCCTTAAAGCTAAAAGCAGAAGGCCATAACTGACCAAGCCAATTGCCAGACCTGACCTTCCCCAAAACTAGACTTGACCTAAACCTTATCATCTCAAAGGACTTAACCCTTTATTCAAGCTTTCCAATTCAGCCTTAAGCCAAACATTATTGCAAACCGGAGACACCTAAACCCTGCTTGACCTTTTCCAGCCATTCTTGGTTTTACCTCCCAAAGTGACTTTGATAATAGCCATTGACCAACTAGCCTCATACTTAACATGCCCATTTTACCTCTAAGCTAGTCGATTAGCCAAAAAAAAAAAAAAAACCAAACTGTGTTCCTTTATCATCCTAAAGTAGGGGTACCTCCCTTCCAAATATTCACCTTTCCAAAGTGGGGGGCATCTTTCTCCCAGAAGCTCACACTCTCCTACCAAACTGACCCTTTACAGGTTCAAGGTATCTAATCATTACATAGTCAAATGCATTTCACAATAGAACAAGTTGTAAGTCAGACTCCCGAATCAAAATGGATCATCTTTGTCCTACTAAACAGGGTCGTCAACATTCCTACCAGATAAGAATATCATTTTTTTTAGCTCTTACCAGAAAGGACAACCTTAGGATTCGTACCTTAAACCTAAATTAGGTATCTTTTTTAATCAGACTCATCTTAGGATAGCCTTAGGATTCATACCTTAAATCTGAATTAGGTAGGATTTATACCTCAAATCTGAATTAGGTATCCCCTTTTATTAGACCCATCCTAAGATAGCTTTAGGATCCATACCTTAAATCTAAATTAGGTATATCTTTTCATCAAACTCATCCTAGGATAGCCTTAGGATCCATACCTTAAATCTGAATTAGGTATCCCCTTTGATCAGACCCATCCTAAGATAGCCTTAGGATTCATACCTTAAATTTGAATTAGGTATCCCCTTTGATTAGACCATCCTAGGATAGCCTTAGGATTCATACCTTAAATCTGAATTAGGTATCCCCTTTGATCAGACCATCCTAGGATAGCCTTAAGATTCATACCTTAAATCTAAATTAGGCATCCCTTTTGATCAGACAATCCTAGGATAGCCTTAGGATTTATACCTTAAATCTGAATTAGGTATCCCTTTTGATCAGACCCATCCTAGGATAGCCTTAGGATCCATACCTTGAATTTGAATTAGGTATCTCTTTTAATGGGACTCGTCCTAAGATAGCCTTAGGATTCATACCTTAAATTTGAATTAGATATCCCCTTTTATCAGACTCATCCTAGGATAGCCTTAGGATCCATACCTCAAATCTAAATTAGATATCCCTTTTGATCAGACCCATCCTAGGATAGCCTTAGGATCCATACCTTGAATCTGAATTAGGTATCTCTTTTAATGGGACTCATCCTAAGATAGCCTTAAGATTCATACCTTAAATTTGAATTAGGTATCCCCTTTTATCATACTCATCCTAGAATAGCCTTAGGATCCATACCTTAAATCTAAATTAGGTATTCCTTTTGATCAGAGCTATCCTAGGATGGCCTTAGGATTCATACCTTAAATCTGAATTAGGTATCATTTTTAATCAAACCATCTTAGGATAGCCTTAGGATCATTTCACCTATAAATATTTAGACCATATAGGCATCCTTGTGGTTCCTTTTTTTCACTACTTTTTAAAAATCAACCATTTTCACCCAAACATGTCTAGACGCTGACTTAGGCATCCATTTGGTTCATCTTACCATCCCTCATTCCAGGGTTCACTATCATTATAATTGCCTTTTGCTCAAAGCCAATCCTGATGAGGGGGCAGCTGTGAACCCTCAAATTTGCACCTTTAGGATCTGACCGCAGCTTGACACTTGCTAAGATTCGTGCACTATGCATACGGCGGTCCTGCTAGTTGGTTAGTGGGCAGGGGTCAAGTGGGCAGTGCCCTATTGAAATTTTTTTTTGAAACTTGCAGCTTCAGACGATTAGCACTTGATTACGAACCCATAGAATCAAACTAGGCTTAAATAGGATCAAAAACGGATGAGAACAGGCTGAAAAATGAAATACGGCAACCCACAGGCCCGTTGCGGTTACCGCAACTACCTTTGCAGTTACCGTAGAGGTCCTTGCGGTAGCTAATTGGCTACTATAGCCCAGCTCTACAGCAATCGCAGAGCACTCTGCGGTTATCGCAGCCGATGCACTAGTTACCGCACCGAGTCCTTTTCAAAGTCCTACCTGAAAACTGTTAATTTTTAGCCCTAAACTCCTCCTATAAATACCTTGCACCACATAACAACAAAGGACACACAATTACATGCTTCTATACTCTCCCTAAAGCTTTCTAAACCCCATTTCTAAACTTTTCAATCATCAAAACCCTCTTTCAAAACCTCTTCCATCACATAAAACCTCATTCATAAGTTTCCTAATCATCTCAAGACCTCATTCATAAGCCTCCTAATCATCTCAAGTTCTATTCTTAAGCTTTCTAATCAAGAAAAGGTGCAACTCAAGTTATTTCTTTCAAATGAAATTCATCGTATTCAAGCAAAGGTGTGATCCAAGTCCCTCCAAGAAGAGTTCGTGCTATTTAAGAGCCCTTTTTCCAAATGGAGTGCTCATGCTATCCCTAAATTAAGGTGGAACTTAAATCCGACGCCAACGTAAGCCAAAGGTAAAAGTTCTTTCCTATTCCTTTTTAATTTAAATTTCAAGTTCTAAATCTAAAAAGATCTAATTTTTGTTAATTAAAATTTGACCTAATTACCAAATCTCCAAGCCTTTTAAAATCAATCAAAATATGATAACAAAGGCTATGACTTAAAAACCCCTCCTTCGTAAGAAGGAAGAACTGCGTGGGGTTTGATTCCCATTCAAAGGGATATGCAGGCTTGCCGTCTCTAAGGCATTTAACTCTGCTAAAATCAACAACTTCTTATCTCTATCACCTTCTTCACATAGTTTAGGATTGAAATTACTTTTCTTAAATAAAAGTCAAAATTTTAATTCTTTTTATTATAATTGTTTTAATACTCTCTTTCTTATTTTAGTTGTTTATATTATATTTGAAGAATGTGTGCTTTTCCTAGAACCAATAAGGGCTAGAGGAAAGATCCCTTGATTTTGACATTTTGACTTGTAATAGTTTTAAGTAGTTTTCCTTTATTTTTCCATTTTGTAATTGTCATGTTGCCATGCATTGCACGAGTACTATTGTTTCATGCATCGTATTATATCTGTTTATGCATACATAAAAACTTCTTTTTAAAAGTTAGTTTTTATTTAAGCCAAACTAATTTTTCATATTGTTTTAACCAAAACCTAGTCCCTGATCCCTTTTTGGCCATTCGAAGACTAGTGCTTTTCCTGGGGATGAATGGTATAATTTTGGAGTCAATCAAATTGGGTTTTCCTTTAATTTTACCAACTAAAATAAATAAAATTAAAGTGGCGACTCCTTTTGCAATTTATAACTTACAAAATATAATTTTTCTAAACTCATAGCGAGTTCCAATCGTGATGTTTCTCCCTAATGGGCATTTTTGATTCCCCTCTAGCGGATCATACTGGGTGCTCGGGCAAGGCCTCACAAGTGTGTGACTTTCTAAGTTTATGTCTAATTAGCAATGGGAATGAGAAAACATTTTTCTCTATTAATGTGAAATCCCCACTTCACACTTAGTCCCATAAGTCATGAGTGATAGCTAGCATTCCATATCACGACTACCTAATTAGAAATGAATGTTTATAGCTAATAACTTTAAACATCACATAGACCATCGATCATAAATCATCATGCACTAGAATCCCTTCATTAAATATCCCAATCTCGGCTAGGGTAATGGTTTATGTCAAACCCTAATGTACCTCGATTCTATGTCCTTATCTCAGTTCTAATTCTTGATGAGATTAGATTCCTAGTAGAAACTCTTTCTAGTGAATCTCACTGTCTTAGCTAAAAACTTAAGTTATCAACAATAACTAGATAGCATAGGATCTTAACCTCGTTTATCTGAGGTAATGAATTCTATCCTGGCGATCACTTACCTTCATACATAACAAATTAGAACTATCACATGCCATATATCCGTACATGAATAGTACATCTATGTAAACAGTAATAAATCCTAACTACCTATGTATGAGATATAGTATCCCTTAAGTCAAAAGATTATATGCATACTATGATATAGATGACAAATAATTGACAAGTAGTAACACCCCATATTTTTATCATCTAACATCACAGTTCGACTATTCATCCAATAAATATCCATATATTTGTATTGACATCACATGTCGAGTAGCATGAGACTCACTGCTTCTATAATCATCCGTGTCACATACTGATTATAGAAAACAAATAGAGATGATGGTTTTCTAGATTTAATGATGCTCAGTCATTAATCTTATGACCATGAACATATTTAAAATATTTGTATAAGAGTGATTGATCTCTTATATTCTAAACACTTGAGAATGGATCCTCTTACAAATACTTAAGGACTATATTCAATACTATGAAACCCTTTTCACATTATGAATATATGAATTATGCCATTGGGAATTAATATCTACTATTATATAACTATTATATTGCTCCTAACCTAGGGCACATACTGCTATCAATAAATATCATGATGAAGATGGTCAAGGAGATTTAACTTCCTCATGATTGTGGAAAACATTTCATCAACATTGAAGGAGGTAGGAGGACTAGGAACTTGAGGTGCTTGTTCTTCTTCTTCTTCTCTTGGTTGGCTAGACTCACCAACTACTATTCTGGGCCTTTTTCTTCCTCTTTCTTGAATTCCTTTTTCACCAAAGACATATTCAAACTCATCACCCTTTTCCTTTATTGCTTTGGCATTGACAGTGTATTGAGTGTCAATGAAGGCCTTTTTGATTCATTTTTTGAGTATGGCTTTATTTTGTTTTGTGAGAGCACCAATATGCTTTACTATTTTAATGATGTGGGAGGAAACAAGAATGACACTTTTTTGGAGATGAAAAGATCAATTAAGAAAGGGATGGTATGGATGCCCCTTCCCTTAATGAGTCCATGGAGAAAGAATAAATCTTTTTAAGAGACTTTCTCATTTCCATCACTCCTTGCATTGATAGAAAGGGTGATGGTTTTATGTAGAACCCAATAAGAAAGAAGTTTTATATGCTTGGCTAATGAGGTTTTGGGGTCAAATTTTGTTTCAAGGAAAATTTTAGTCCATAAAGTTTCCATATTCATTTTAGAGTTATGGATATGGTAGGAACCCTTAGTTTGGAAACCAAAAACGTTGGTTAAGTCATTGAGAGAGAGTTCATACCTTTGTCTAAAGAAACAAAAATCAAAGGCATAATCACCTCTAGTTGGATGCAATTGTTTATGAACATGAAGAGTTATGAGGAATTCTCTTGTTAGTTCCTTAAAGCCATCTTCTTCAACATAAATGAATTTTTCCTATTGGAGGTTGTTGATGTAGGCTTTGATGCTATCTTAAATTCCTAATTTTTTGAAAGTCAATTGACTAGGAATTTTGGTAGGGATTATTATTATTTTCTCTTGAATTCTAAGATAGTTTTATTGCTCTTTTTAGGTAAGTCCTATCATGGGTTCAAGAGGAGAGGGTTACTGAGAAGTTAAACCTCTTTTCCTTTCCTTGAACGCTTTCTTGATGCCATTATGAGAGAGAGTAAGAAAATAGAGGGATGTAGATGAAGATAATATGAAAATAGAATTCTAAGTTGGAAAAGAATTTAGAATTGAAGTAGAAGTTGATTCAGGAATTAGAAATAGCTTAGGAATCAACTATAGGTGTTTATAAGCTGAAAAAGAGTGAAAACTAACTCAAAACTGGTAAAAATTAAATTTAATGCAAATCTGCCCATTATGGCAATGGCTATATTTTTTCTATCAAGCCCCTAAGTCGCAACTGCGATTTACTAATAGCGACCATGATTGATCAATCACATCCTCTATTTGGAAATTGCTAGTTAAACTTTAGCATGTTGTCACAATGGCTAGATTTTCAAATATTGTGACCATAAAGAAGAATAGCGACTGTAATTTAGGAGACAGCCAAAAACTTTGAAGGAAAATCAAGTGAATTCTATGTAATGCATTTGGCACTCATTTGCAAGATCAAAATAGATTTAATAGCTAATTATACCATACAAGCATATAAATTTTATGTAAATATTAATTGATCACCAATCATTCTTAATTATCAATGCAAAATTCAATAAGCATTCAAGTTAATCCATCAATAGTTTCAATCATATTGCCATTTAATTAAGGAAATATTTTCAATTGGGGATCAAACATTCTTACCAATGTTGCTAATGCCAATTGCCTTACCCTTGGCATTGTTTGAGCTTTCCTTGGACTTTCATTCCCAATTATGCATCTTGAGCATCCACTATCTTCATATCATTCACTCTTCATTTTTAGTGGATTTGACATACCTATAAGAAAAGAAATTCATTTTTGCTTTGGTAACCAAAAATATTTAGGTCCTTGGGGGTTAGCAATGAAAGGATCCTCAAACTTTAATTGAGCCTTCCTTATATAACAAAGCATGTTAATATGATCATTTTCCATACAATAATGGCATTTAAGCTTTGACTTGAAAATCTTTTTAGGCTTAGCCATTTTGTTATGAAATTTTGGTCTCTTTACAGTATCATTATAAGAATGCATCCAAGAGCAAGTGTTATATTGTGATTGTGGGTGCTTCTGAGCATGCCTCTCTTGATATATGAATGCATGGTTAACTCTTTGAGGCTTAGATCTTAAGTCTTGTGCACCTTTTTTTAATCCTTTTAGAGATTTAGAGGTTTAGTGTGTGCTCTTGCCTCCTTAAGGACTACCTCAATACTAGTTGTTTAAAGAGTAAAAGCATTGACAAATGATGGAGGACAGTATGTAGAAGTTGATGAACCATCAAAGTCAAGACCACACCTCACTAAGGGTGATCTTTGAGATACAATTAGTGTATCCAAAGCTTCCTTCCCTTTATGAAATTTAGAAATTGCAACTCTTAATTCTTCAACCTTTAATTTTAAAGAAACATTTTCTTTATTCAAAGCTTCAAATGAGGAGGTTTTTATGGAAATTTCTTCCAATGAGTCTTTGAGACTAACATTGGATATTTTTAAACTTAAAATAAGTTTTTCCAATTTTTTGAAGTTCCTTTTAAGTTGTGAACATTTTTCTTTATAAAATTTCATTTTAGAAAGATATTTTTAGCATTTCAAGGCCATAGCTTTCAAAGGTTCATCCTCATCATCTACATCATTCAAATTTCAGAATCATCATCATAAGAATCAGATGTGGAGCAAATAATATCATCATCATTAGAATGAGAAGTGGAACATACCTCATTTGTAGATTCCTCCAATGCTATGAAGCTAAGATTGGCTACATCGTCATTCTTCTTTTCACTTGAAGAGCTATCATCTTAAGTAGCCCTCAATCCTTTTTTCTTCTCCTTATCCCATTTATTCTTCTTCTTGTTCTTAGGACAATCAAGCTTTAAATGGCTTTGCTTTCCATATCCAAAGCAAGTTACTTCATTCTTCATTTTCTTCTTACATTTAATGATCTCTTTCATTCTTTTAGTGATTCTTGTTAGCTCCTCATCTTGATCATCATTTGAAGAGTCACTTGCATTACTCCACTATCAATTTGATCTTTGAAAGACTTTAGAGATAGTGACATTTTTTCTCCTTTTCTTATTGTTGTTCTTTATCTATCACTGGAGACATCTCTTTGGTGAGAAGTTTACCAATGAGAATATTAGTAGGAACCTTCCAAAGATCCTCATTGGCTTCTTTAATACTAGCCACTTTAGCTCCCTAATCTTTCTTTGAAAGCAATTTGAGAATCTTGTGATTGACATCAACCAAGTTGTATACTTTTTCTAATTTCTTCATATTTGTGACAATGGTTAGGAGCCTATTTGTCATGTTGGTGGTGCTTTCATTGGGCTTCATCTTGAAAAGCTCATACTCGATTTTGAGCAATTAATTTTTTTATAGCTTTAACTTCTTAGTTCCTTTATGGTAGTTCTCTAAAGCTTTCCAAATACTAAAAGCACTTGAAAATGTTGAACTCCACCACATTCTTCTCATGAAAGAGAATTAAAAAGAATTGCCATTGCTTTTTTGTTTTTGCCATTAGCTTTTCTTTAAGCATCAACCCGTTCTTTTATAAGAATTAGTTCTTTAACATCATCAACCGTTCTTGATGGAGGCATCCATTCTTTAATTATGCAATCCCATACATATATGAGATCACTATCAAGATACACCTTCATTCTATACTTTCAATATGCATAATTGATACCATCAAAGTGTGGTTTAAGGTAATACATCCCTTCATTAGCTATTTTGATCTTTTCTCATACAATTAAGTTTGTAAAATAAGACTAAAACTTTGATACTACTTGTCTGCCCCTGTGCACTAAGAAGGGTGTTGAATTGGTAGGAAATTAAAAATTTAGATGAAAGAGATAGGGATAGAAGGATAGAATAAGCAATTTATAGCGGTTTGGATTATAACTAATCCTACATCCTTTTCACAATCCAAAATTGGGTATTTCCACTATCTAGGGAGTTTCACCAAGTTCACTCCAAACTTAGTGTTTAGGCTCATACTAAATTTTACAAGAGTTTTCCTAAGGCTCATTCTTAAAACTAAATAAGAGTTCTGAGAAGGCTAACTCTAAAACCCAACCAAGTGTTTTACAAAGAGTTACACTCAAACCCAAACAAGAGTTTTCTAATGCTCACTCCCTAACTTATACAATTGTTTCAATGGCTAACACTCAACC
This sequence comes from Reutealis trisperma, assembly GCA_947687605.1. NCBI lineage: Eukaryota > Viridiplantae > Streptophyta > Magnoliopsida > Malpighiales > Euphorbiaceae > Reutealis > Reutealis trisperma. The sequence continues at coordinate 18,006 of CANTUT010000355.1, read as the reverse complement.
AACTAACATAAAATGTGTATTACAAAAGTTTTAGGTTTGAGAAATAAAATTGCAAGAGTTTAGACACTTGATAAACTTGATAAAATTGTAAGCTTTAAGAAATAAAAGGCATTTGGATAGGGTATTTATAGCTTATATCCTCCAAAAAGCCTTTATAAATGACTATAAAGGACAAATACTCAATTCCAAACTAACTTGCAAAAAGTTGTCTGTAAAAGGTAGAATCACGCTCGCGAAACCTAAATCACAGTCGCAATATTCAAATCTCCAATGGCTAATAACATGTAGTGTCTAATCATTGGATATTTGACTATCCGTTAGAAATGTTCTTTGTCAAATGCGAATATCGCAATCGCGACATCTAGATCGGGGTTGCGAATTTTGCTTCACATCCAGTATTATAGTTGTAATCAAAGTTGTGAACCTTTTTGTCCTTTTTCCCTTCTTTGCCTTAAATTAATCATGATCGCGAAATGCTGATGGCAAGTGCAAATTTTTTATTTCGTGAACATTTAATTTCTTTTAAATTTATTCCCTGTAAAATAAAAACTAATTGCAAATATTAGATTGTTTCAATTTAATTAACAAGATCAAAATAGAGATTGATTAAGTTGTGAACTAACTTAGGTCAACAATAGTCTATACCTGAGTTTGCTTGAAACCTTTTACAACTAGTCATGCCTTAAAGGTATGCACAGTGCCATCAATGTCAATTTTATTTTTGAAAATCGACTTGCACCTAATGGTTTTTAAACCTTCAGGTGGATCAGTCAAGGTCCATATTTGATTATCATACATAGATTGCATTTCAAATTTCATAGCTTTTAGCCATCTCTCAAAGTCTTGACTGGATATGGCCTCTTGGTAGGATGTGGGCTCATTATGATCCATGAGTAGCACATCATGATTGTTAGGCATAAGAAATCCATATCTCTTGGGATTATGACATATCCTACTAGACCTTCTTAAGGCTTGTGCTACTTGTATACGCTCAAAAACTACTTGTGAGTCCTATTGTGATTCCATACTTAGTTTAATTCTATTTTGTGATTTTCGAATTTCTTCAAGTTAAACTATCACGACCCAATTTCTAGGCTATGAATATCTTAGAGTTTAGGGAGATATAAGGTCACCTAAACTCATAGAAGACTATTGATCCTATCATTCTTTATCATTTTACAATCCTTCCCAAGATCGAAACCACACACATTCTTTATCCATTCCCATTATTTTTAATCCATTCATCTATAGCCATTACACTTTGGTGTCATTTCATGATCAGAAATAGAACATCATTCATAAATGTCATCAAACATTATCCATGCATTCTTACTTACAATCACATGTACTTTTACATGACAAATATTATCAATTATTTACATTACACTCTAACATAACCTACTTTAACACTAAGCCTTGAAACACCATGGAGCTCTAGATAGTTTATTCTTCAAAACAACATAAGCAATATAATTATAATACTTTTAGCAGTCCCAAGCGAAGAAACATAGCTCAAAGTTTACCTTGTTAATGGATCACCCCAACTTGGAAAATTATAAATAACTAAGAGATGAGACAAGTGCAGTGAGTACAAAATAATAAAACATAACATGCAGGCAATATCAAAGGTTAACACTTAGGTTGATTCAAGATGGCAATAAAGTGATTGTTAACCAAAATTTGCCATATCAAACTTTAGAATGCATTTAGCAGAAATGATAATGTCTTGGAAGCAGAGAGCTTCCTACACATAAATATTTAAAGAGTGGTAGTCTAAGCCTTGCTCACTCACATGCATCACATTATGCAAGACTAATCAGGTCTTGCGGTCAGGCATTCCCCCATAACAGAGGTTGGGTACTCTCACCCTACCTACAGGCTTATACCAAGTGCATAAGGTCTGACGTAATTCCTCACATCAGAGAGGATTTTTGCTTAGTCATGTGTATTCAATGAAAGACATATCAAAGGTCAATAATAAGGATCCAATGAAAGATATTTTGGCACAATAATCATTCTCGTCATTGAGTATAACATACGACCAAGGCAAAAGGCTTATCATGGTTAATTCTCATACAAGGAATATGTGGATTTCCAAAGGGTTCAATAATCAATAAGCAACCATATATCAAATGCCATTTCAAATTTATAACAAGGATTGAAATTTCAAACAATGGTTGCAAGCAAAAGCATGGTTACATCATATTATTAAGTACTCACCTTAACTCCTTTACTCCTATTGTATTGTTCATTCTTTGTTAGTTCAATGTCTTTCACGATCTTGAGTAATTTCTTTGCCCTTGCCTTGAAGTTTTACACCTATAAGAGTTCAGTTACACATTAATTAGTAACTAGTGGTGTTACTAATTGTATCTTTTACGTGTTTTACTACTTCCATTTATAATAGGGATGTATCCATTATATCACACATATACTTTTACTTTATTATTACTTCTAAGCATCTCCAAGCTAAATTCCTCATTCAATTTCATGATTCTAAGTCTACATTTCCAAAATTCCCAAATTATTCCATAAACCCTAGAATTTGGGAAAAACTATTAATTTCACTTTCACTCCTCAGATTAACCATAACTTCATCAAATTAGCACCTAGGCAATTAATTCCTATCAATTAATTTGAGTTAATTCACTCTTATTCATATGAACTCTAATTGTCCCACTCATATCAAATTTTGGGGAAAACTCATAATTCCTCTTATAATCTTCAAATTACTTGTAGAATTATGAAATTAACATAAAATATATCATGTAATTATCACCATTCAATTTTAGAACACCTAGTTCCTCTTTTAACTATGTTTATGCCTCTAAGATTTTCCAAGTCTTGAATCATGTTCCCCAAAATTATTCTAACACTTCTAAATCATTTTTCTTCATCTAAAATAGCCATAGATGTATCCAATTAAAATTTAGAATATTTCCTTGGTCACTCATTATCATGGTTGAATTTCCCCTTTTGTGTTACTTAGGTATATTTCATGTTTTCCCTTCCCATTTTTCCTTTAACCCTTTAACTCTCTAGTTAAGTCTTTATATTTCATCTAAACTATTCAAAACTACATCTAGTGTATAATCACACTTAGTGGCCAAACTCTTCATATGTGTAAAAGAAATTTTTAGACAATTAAACCACTAAAATCAACCTTAAAACATGGAAAAGAGGAGATGGGCAAAATTCCTCACCTTAGTTAGCTTGATTTGCTAAAGCTCTTATGGAAGTTAGTGTAGATGGAAATTCTTTATTTTGTGTGGTATTTTGGTTTATAGATGAACAAAGTATTGTCGTATAACATAAATTTACATATATATATATATATATGATGAGTTAAATGGTGAGGATTTGATTAAGCTAGATCTAATGGTTGAAGTTTAATCCTAATGAATGGCTAATATTGGATTTAGTTGGATGGCTAGGATTTTCTCTACAATGATAATCATCATCATAAGGTGTTGGAGTGCTCAAAGTGAATCTAGACTCATGTGTAGAGAAGGTGAGAGTTTTACTTGGTTTAGGGCTTTGACTTTGGTCAATCTTTGTGGCTAGTTAGTCAAAGTTTACAACTTTTTCTCTACAATGTGTTCTATTTGATGTTAGCTGTCTACTATAACTAGGCTAACTATTCTAACATATGAACTTGAGGTTACACTAATTATAGGCCCATGGCTGGCCCACTTTTGTTGGGTTTGGGCCTTTGATAACCTATGGCCCAATAACAAGCCGATAGTCCATCAACAAATCCCATGTTAAACTTATAAACTTTCCTTTTTAGCTCTCTTTCAAATTATGCCCTCTAACTTCTTTACACCCTTTATTAGCTACCATGTGAACTCTATTCAATTTATTAAAGCATAATTAATCATAATGAAATCATGTGCTAAGCAAACAATTCAATTGGTATCACAAGTTTACTAACTGATTCCTTTTCATTTCTATACTATGCCAACCTTTAAAAATCTAGTCCTCTAGCATCATTGGCAACTAGAATGAGCTATAAAAGACTAGGGTTTTACATTCTACCCCCCTTTAAAAAAAATTCATCCTCAAATTTTTTTAAAAGAGCTTAACTACTACTGATTAAACAATTATGGATACTTTCGAAGCATCTCATCTTCTTTTTCCTAGGTGCACTCCTCCACATCATGATTATACCATTAAACTTTGACCATTGGTTTCTTCTTACTTCAAAGCTTCTTCACTTGTTGATCAAATATAGCAATCAGAACCTCCTTATAAGTAAGGTCTTAGTCAATCTCGATCAATTATAGTTGCAATACATGTGATGGGTCGGGAAAGTACTTCCTTAGCATCGACACATGGAAATCCGAGTGCACATGTTCCATTGTTAGAGGCAACACTAACCTGTATGAATCTTATTAAGAATCTCAAAAGATCCAATGAAGCATCGGGAGAGTTTTCCCTTCTTGCCAAATCTCATTACTCCTTTCATGGGGGAGACTTTTAAAAAGACATAGTCACCTACTGTGAAATGGACATCCTTCCTCTTAGGATCAACATAACTCTTTTGGTGACTAAAAGTAGTTTTCAACCTTTCTTGAATAACCTTCACTTTCTCAGTGGCTTCTTTAATCATATTTGGGGTGTCAAGGTGCTTTTCACCCACTTTAGTCCAACAAATCTGAGATCGACATTTTCTACCATATAGCACCTTGTATGGTACCATTCCTATAGAGGAATTGTAACTGTTGTTATATGCAAATTCAATAAGTGGGAGATGTTTATCCTAACTTTCGCCGAAATCCATAATGCACATACGAAGCATATCCTCCAACATCTATATTGTTCTTTCATATTGCCCATCCATTTATGGGTGGAAGGCTATGCTAAGGTCAAGCTGCATACCTAAAGCTTTTTGCAATTTTTGCTAGAACCTAGATGTAAATTGAATCCCTTTATCTGAGATAATGGAAAGTGGAACCCTATGCAATCTTACAATTTCATTGATATATATTTAGGCATATTGAGCTACCAAGTAGGTAGTCTTTACCTTAATGAAGTGTGCAAATTTTGTCAATCAATCCACCATAACCCATATTGAGTCATACCCTTTTACAGTCTTAGGTAGACCCATTACAAAATTCATAGTAATCCGTTCCCATTTCCATTATGGCAATCTTATCTCCTGAAGTAATCCAAACGGTCTTTAGTGTTCAAATTTTACTTATTGGAAAGTGAGATAGGAAGCTACAAAATTCACCACATCTTTTTTCATTCTAGGACACCAATAAGGATGCCTTACATCATGATAAATTTAAGTAGCACTTGGGTGTACATTATATGATGTTTGGTGTGCCTCTTTCAAAATTCTCTCCCTCAACTCTTTTACATTAGGAATGCATAATCAATCTCCATACTTTAAAACACCTCCTTCTATGTGAAACTTTGGGGCTTCTCCCATTTTCACATTCTCAAAGATTTTCATTAACTGAGGATCTTAGTTTTGCAACATTTTTATCTCATTATAGAG